>VXBA01001826.1:365873-457773 GCA_013399895.1 Serilophus lunatus | reverse complement strand
AGGCGGGGGGGTTCTGTAAATCCCGGCGGGCCCGCGGGCCGTAGTTTGAGGACCCCTGATCTAAGGGCACCAGAAAGATGAATAGGATAAAATGAGATGTATCTTTTTACTTACAAAGGTGAGTGATTGCACTCTATATTGTCTTCCCCATTTGGGAAAAGCTGTATTTGAAGTTTTAGAATCGTAGGTTTTGGCGTGTTATATATACTGCCAACAATTCAGGGAAATCCATGTTGTTACATCCCTTGACACTACTGCAGACTGTTAAAGATGGATAGGTAGTGATTTCTTTTAAGCCCTAATTTCTGAAAACAAATAACTATCTACAAACATCAGCTTTCAAAATGAAAAGAAAGATGAAGAGGTTAGTAAAATTTCTGTGTATAGGAAATCTGAAGATGGGATTCACGTAAAAGCAAGAGTCTTGCAAACCAGACAGGATTTAAAAGTTTATATGGAGAAATGAACAAGTAAACTCACAACCTTCAGCTGATTTTTGCCCACTTGCTTTGACAACAATGCCTGATATTACCTGCAAAAAATGTTTTATTTCATGCGGAAATACAAAGGCTTATTTTTGGAAACACCCTGTCAATAAAAGCAGAAAAAGAGGAAAAATCTCCCTAATTACTGTAACAGGATAACTCAAACTAATGACATAACCTGCAATTTTGCAGTTTTATATTATTAGAAGGAATGAAAAAAAAACCCTCAGCAATCCCCTTGACACTGAGTCATCAAATAAATCAACTGTGTTCATCAGTTAACTCTCACTGGTCACATAGGGTTAAAATTCTTGGATCCAATTCACATTGCTAATTTTGCAAAGGGGAAAAAATTTCACTGGTATACTAGGAGCCAAATATGCTATTTTGCCATAACTGAGTGAACCTTGGGGGCTGGTGTTTTATTCTTGTAATATTTCTTTTAATAAAAAAGTGCCTGATTAAAATAGCCTTTTAGAAAACATTAATTCAGGAGCTGAAAAAAAAGTTCAAATGAACTCAAATAGATTTTCTCTGGTATGTTAGTGTTGCATTTAGGATAATGGATAGGGAGAAG
This sequence comes from Serilophus lunatus, assembly GCA_013399895.1. NCBI lineage: Eukaryota > Metazoa > Chordata > Aves > Passeriformes > Eurylaimidae > Serilophus > Serilophus lunatus. Next base: position 456,711 of record VXBA01001826.1, on the reverse strand, counting down.
GATGGATTCTGTAGGTATAAATCAATAGGCAAGGGGGGTTGATGAAACTGCAACCTGTGAGAGTGAAGCCCTAGTGGTTTGTGATATCATCAGGAGCCCAAGATTAATTCGTTTGACAGTCCAGTCTCCTGCATTCATTATTTTAACTACATGCACACAGGACCATGATGCACACGTTAACCAGGCAGCCAACACACACTCACTCACAGCCCCTACAAGCACACGGGTTAAAGCAAAAATCCCAGATGACTTGTCAGTAGGATACGTGAATAGATTATCCTTTTTACTGCTATAAGAAAACTGATAGAGAAGGGGGTGTTATGGAGAGATGGAAACATAATTGGTAGCTTTGGATTAGCCGCACTGCTGGCCATGCTGGCCGGTCATACCCCTGCTAAGGACCTGGCTCTGCCACTCCTGCAAGGCTCAGTGCTGCCTTGATGAAGATGTGTTAATGATTTCATTAGGATTTCAGGGGGAATGTGATCGGTGGCAGCATGGATAAATGAACAGCACTCTGCTCCCAGTCTGCTTTCTCAATGGTTTCTGACTTTGAATTTTCTCTGGCTGAAAATAAAAGTTTTAAGAGAAGAAGTTTTTGGTTTGCAAGAAATAGAAAAATGAGTTAATATAAGTCAGTCAGGTGCTGGAAACTCCAAATAACCTTATTTGCTCTCCATTTTCTATACATAATATAACTCACTGTCCATTTTTCTTGGAAGTTCGTGACCAAATCCTGCTCACCCCATGCTGAGGGCCCCTGAAACCCCGTGAAAGGGCCATTGATTTTAATGGCTATTGGATCAGATCCTCATTCTTAGGGATAGCCCCATTAATTTCATATGGCCTGTTTATGTGAGTACACTGGCCCCAATTTGTCCCTGAGTCTGTGACTTTCCCAGCCCTGGGAAAAGGCGGAAATCTCTGTCATGTTCTGCTGTACAGTCTATCCCGTCCAGCTGGAGTTAAGTGTACCTCATTACTCAGGGAAATTTGGATTTGGACAATTCTTCACTGATAAACAACATATTGCTATAATTAGCAAGTGCGGACTGGGAATCCTAGAAATGGAGTCAGTCCAACCTGTCAATTATGGAACATATTGTTTAATTTACACAGTGCAGCGCATTGTGCAATCTGAGAAGGCTCCCCAAGCCTGGGCTGGAGCAGGGCTTTCTGCTGCCTCCAACTTAGGAAAGCAGCTATTTGCTTCAGTCACTCATTTTGACACTCTTCTTTTTCCTCTTGGCCTCCCATCTAGGCTGACAGTGAACATGCCTGAAATAGACCACGCACAGTTCAACCTGTGCAACCACCCCCAAGCTGTTTTTCACAGCTGAACCCCCATATTCCAGAAGCAAAGTCTTCCACATGGGGAGACTTGTGCAAGAAGTGTTGTGAGAAGAACAGTACAGTCCAAATTATAGAATCACAGAGGGATTTGGGTTGGAAGGGATCCTAAAGACCATCCTGTTCCAGCATGCTCACTATGGCCAGGAAGACCAGGTTGCTCCAAGCCACATCCAACCTAACTTTGAACATGTCCAGGGATGGGGCAGCTGCGTCTTCTCTGGGCAACTTCTGCCAGTGTGTGACCACCTCCACAGTAAGGAATCTCTTCCTGATATCTAATCTAAGCTAGCCCTGTCAGTTTGAATCTGTAATGATTGTAGTGAAGTGCCAGGCTCAACACTCAAGCCCTGTCCCTTCCAGCTCATAATGTTCTGTCTTTCTGTCATTCTGTGACTGTGTTGGTCCGCCCATGCTCTAGGAGTCCTGATCTGCAGAATGAGAGAAGCCAACGAGTCTGGACTACAGCTCAGAGTCCAAGATGACCATCTAAAACCTGCTTCACGGAGAGCGGTTTGGTTTGTTTGTAAACTACCTCCAGAGCCATGAAAAGGACAAAAAAATGCACAGCGGAGTTGTTTTAATACATAGACACACCATTAGATTTCCACCCAGACTGGCCAGCCTCATCAAGCATCATTTTTGTCTCCCTTTCTCCAGGCCAGATTCTTTTTCAATTATCAGACTTCCCTTCTGCTTGTCTTCTAATCAAAGCAAACCACTCTAACTTTTAAATGAAACTAATTTTCATATTGTCCACATATATATACAGTTAAGAAATTACAGTGACAGTGATAAAAAATGTTAATTTTTCTTTCCAGATGCTTGTAAAACAGTCGTAACATATGTCCGCTGTTTAATTAACAGAGCGGCAGCATGGTGGAGGGAAGCCAAACTAATAATTTAAAGAAGCATTCTCCCTCCCTTGATTTGAATCCCAAAACACATCCATCATGTGCATTTCTGAAACTGCAAAAGATTTAATTTTCTGAACTTTCAGCAAACATCATAAAACAAGTCAAAGAGAAACCTGGAGTCAGGAGTGGTGGCCTTTGAGAGAGTTCAGCTTCAAAACTTGTACAGAAATTCATTTTGTTAATTGACTAAAACCTCCAGTGCCTTTGTTGGTTTTTTTAAAATTAGCTTTTATTGTCATCTTCTGCTGCGTGGCCCAAAGGTGCCATTTTGCTGCTCAGGTTCTGGTACTGAGCTGCCTCCTTGCTCAGATTGATGAGAATGTCATTCCTTCCTACAAACAGAGCCAAGATTAAGTCATTCATCTCACGCACTCACAGACCCTTTTGCTGTAATATTTGTGCACTATGAAATTTCTGGAGTATGTGTTTTTACCTTTCCAGGAGGTACAGATATGCTGATGCCCCAAATTATAGGTGGGGGCTGAGACAGTTTAATTTCCATGCTCAACACATGCATTCAGCTAACTCCTCTTTCAAAACTCAGCTATCCACAAGTCACTCAGCCCAAGCTCTGGAGGGTGAGCAAGGATGATGCTGAGGACCTTGCTGTGAGTTAAAGGTCTCTCACTCCTGCAGCCTGGGGCAGGCAAAGTCAAAAGACATCAGCCCAGCACACAGCTGATACCCCAAGCTCTGCTCTTCTAGGTCCAGCATCGAGGGTCTGAGACAGAGCCAGGCTTGCTGTGAGTGTTGGAGACAGAGAAAGTGCTCGTGTCTCAGCTCACATACTCCCTTAATACTGCTCTTTGTGCACTCACAAAGACAAGGCCATAGGAACAGGGCAAACTTAAAACTATCACTTCCTAAATTGGCACAGAGATCACATCTCTGCAACCAATGTGAACTTCACAGCAGGGGACCTGCCCTGCCTCCAAAAGCACATCGAGAGCTTCATCCCCTCTCTGCCCTTTGCATGTCTGGGATGACTGTAGCTTATTTAAAGGTGCAAAAAGCTCTCCTTACCTCCTGTAATAGTTGTCAGCAAACAACAACTTGTATGCAGAAGGGATCAAATCCCACATGAAGATTACTCTGAGATCCATGGGGGAGGAGGAGTTGCCACCACAGCCATTAACCTCTTCTGAGATAACAAGATACACAGAAAATCAGCACTGCCCACTGCTCACTGTCGGAAATGGTGCTCTTGGCCCCCATCCTCTGCAAAGCTAATGACTCCTGTCCAGGGACCAATATGCTTGGGGAAAGGAGGTTGTGTTTTATCAACCTGATGGAGCATCCTCCATTCCCAGAGAGACACACTGTGTAAAAGATAAAGCTCCACTGGGAAAATACATCCTTTCCTCTGTGAAAAGGAAGAGATTTGTCAAAGGTGATACTGTATTTTATTACTGTATTGAATGGAAGAGAATATGAAAAGATTTCTGTTAAATATTAATTAACCAGAAAGAGGAAAGATGAGGACAGAGCATTTTCCTTCTAAAACTTTTGTAGGGAACACTCAGTCATAAAGCAGCTCAGAAATTAATCTGCTGATAGATTAGAGACTGTGATTGTTAATTGACCCTTTGATCTCCCAGTTGTTATTTTGGGTCTTGCAGGGAGGGATATTAATGAATGTGAAGTTACTAAATGAATTCCTCCCTTGCTGTGACAGCATTTGGCTCCCAGCAGAGAGCATCCCTTTGGGTTGGCCCTGCTCTGGCTGGAGTTCTCAAAGGAATAGAAGCACAGAGACAGGTACTACATGACAGGCAGGGTGAGAGCACCCAGCCATAGTCACCAGACAGTCTTCATGCCCTATATGGCTAAAAGGAGTTGAAAAAATCCTCAGCTTGAAATTGAGACCATTTCACAAACTCAGTGTCATTGCTAATCCCAGCACAACTCGAGGCAAGGGAATCTGTGTATCACCTTTCTTCTTTCAGAGCCGAGCAGGAGGGTGGCACCGACAGGCTCAGTCATGTTTCCCCAGATATCAGTCATCACTGGAGCAGCTCTGCAACCTTTGAGGGGGTTACATCCGGGGCTCATTTTGCCTTGTTTTCAACTTGAAACCTCAGGCTGTGTTTTCCAGAGGTCCTTCTCCAAAATTGTGAGACCATTGAGCCACAGACAAGTGGCAGGGACTGAATGACGGAACCAGGCAAAAGCCTGAGCTGGGTTTGTTCACGTCATGGCTGTTATGATCAGACAGAATTTCTCCAAGACACACAGAGTGTGGAAGGATCATCTTGGATGAAATTTCTTCTTGGTCTTAAAGCTGGAGATAAACATTTTGAAAAAAAAAAATTGCAGGCAATAAGTCAGTTAAAATAGCAGGGACTTTCTCCGGAAACCTGGCCAGCTCTTCCCATTAAAAGAGCTAGTCTTTGGCTAGCTCTCCAAAGGAGGCACAGTGACTGTGTACATTAAAAATGCTATCACCATTATGGGCTCTTCACTAAAGGTACAAGAGCATGACAAATATATGTAATTTGCAAATTGGCTGGTCTTTTGCAATAATTTAGAGACACTAGTTAGAGGCAATAGAAATCTAACAATTACTGATGTTTAAGGTTTGCATTGTTGCTCTGTGAATATTTCATGCATAAATGAACTTCCCCTGGACCAACTGCTGTTTCTGATGAGGCGCTCTGAGGCTTTATTGCCAAATACACAGCAGGGCTCCCCCAATGAGCCACATAACGGATGATGCATCACCTTCACAGCTTAAATAATGCAGAGTATCTGTATTTTATAGAGTGGTGGTACACTTTATTTACATATCATGTGAGTGGCCAGACTGAATATGAAGAAATATGTGAAGGAAAGAACATGGCACTTTTAATATTTCATACTAGCAAGCACCCTGCAGGAAAAGCCTCGGCAGACTGAGATGAGAGTTAATCTGCCTGATTTCTCTGTGTATATGTGTATCTCTGAGAAAATCTCTTGCAAAACTGATCCAACAAATGCCTTTTCCCATTCGTGTGAACTTCTTCAGCACTATTGAAAACAAAAGGTGTAAACTGCTAGTTGATTTTTTCTAGTGCCATTCGTTTTGAAAGAGAATCAAACACACCCTTAAAATCTCATCCAGTTCCTTCCTGGGGCTGCTGGGAGATGTAGTTTTCCTCTCTATCACTCTGGAGGGAGCTGCAGAGTGTTTCTGCAGGGGGGCCACCCACAGAGCCCCATCAGCCTGGTAGGGCTGCAAGGAGGACCAGGCCTCACAGAAAACTCATCATCCAAAATGCAGAACTATTGCAACAGCTGATGATACTTCCTATGTCCATGAGTCCAGGTTGAGGGAAGATGAAAAGAGTAAGCAAAAGCAAGAACTACTTCTTTCCTAAGAATAGTGGGGTTTGCACAACGAAGTCTGTGTGGGATCTCAGCGTATGGATCCTTTTTCTGAAGTGGATTATCCAAGCATTCAGACTTGACCTCCATATAAAAATCTCATTCATGAAATCCCTTAGATCTCATCCCAGCAAGGTCCTGCCCAGGAGACTGGTCCAAGCCCAGGAGTGTCGGCATCATTATTATCCCCACATAGTAAAGAGTTCTAATCACCAAACATGACATGGATATTAAATTATTTAAATCAACAATCCGTACCCATCCCCCCCAGGAAGAATGGCCCAGCAGAGGATAGGCATCAAATCTTCACGTGGTTTTCTGCAGGTCTGGTAGGGATGTGTCTGTCCACCACAACCTCCCACTCTGTCCAGCACCTGTTGAGAGTATGCAGCATCTCCCTCACATTACTCCTCATTCAAAGAGGAACTGATGTGTACCAGTCCTTTTTTGTACAAACCTATTAAAATTCCAATGCAAATGACCGGATTCGTAATCTGAGTTTCATTGAGAAACACAGTTTCCTGCTTTCCCCAGTAATGAAATTATTGGTTGTGCAGATGCTCTATTTCTAAGTTAATTCAATCTCTGACCGTTTTTTTTAAGGCAGTTTGTGTGAGGGCAGGGGTGTGGATGTGCAGGTTTGTGTGTGCGTGCACACAGACCAACACATCTGCACAGCATGTTTCCCAGCACACAGATCCGCAGGCTATTTAGTTAGATAGCCAATTATAATTATAAATGCAAAGGGAATACGAGCAGCGTATTGTATAGACTCGATTAAAAATAAACTGGGAAAGCTAAAAGCAGCTTAGTCGCCAGAAACTAATACACTACAGGGGGAAGTTGTGGAAATGCCTGATTATTCTCTTTTGCTCACTCCATCCCTGGGGGATCTTCCTGAACTGTTACTTTAACTGCACAACTTGCCTTTTCCACTGTGATAGTCAGCAGATGAAGCCCTTCACATTTAAGTGTAATAGTGCCAGAGAGACCAACTGCTCCTAAGAGTTACGACCTATAAATGTCGCTTCCGTGTCAGAATGAGAATGTGCCACTGAAGATGCTGAAGTCTGCAGAGGGTTTGCTTGACAATTCATGCAGGCCATTAAACTTACTCCTCCTCTCATCCCCCCAGCGTTGTGTACGCTGGGATTTCTTGCTTGCTTTCACAGCTTTCTGAGTAGTTCTTCCAAAGCTGGCAACAATTGAGCAATTTATCCTTGGGACAGAGTGTATGGCACAGCATTTGTTCAAGTTGCTCTTCTGTTCACCTGTCATGGCCAATGAAAGCTCCAGGACAGACTGCCTGTGCTTCCCTGCATCAGGTGTGAGTAACCTTACCCAGAGCAGAGGGAAAACTGAAATGGACATCAGGTGATGCCAAGGTATAACAAGGAGTCTTGTAAGGTGGATATAACTCAGCCCCCCGTCCCAGACAGTTGCCAGACACAGATGGTATTGCTCTTGCCCTTTGCATGGGAACTCACACAGCCTTCTCCACCCACTCTCATGTTTTCCTGGAGATGGTTTGCTGGATCTGGAGGGAGACCAAGAACTACTTTTATTTCTCCACAGCACCTGGCTGTTCCTGGCCAACAGAATAACTATTAGAGGTATTTCAGTCTGCCTTGGTCAGGAGGACATGATTACTTCTCAGCCTGAGGGGTACAGCAAGAAGAATAACAATAGCTGAGAGCAGGGTTGGTTTTTTTGCCTCATAAACTGTTTCTGGCCTTAGCTGAAAGTCCAACTTACCATAACCTTAAACACATCTCAGAAGAAATGCAGGAATTTATACCACATTAACATTTAGCTCAGCATCCACATTTACTCAGGTACAAGATAGAGATATTTAATACTTATTTTGGTTATCTCTTAGACCTTGACAACTGATTCTCAAGGTAGGTGCAGCTGCACCATGATCAGTGTTCAGGCAGTGCATGAACAGTGTAGACATGGATAACGTGGTGCTTCACATCTGCTAGTGTTCCTGCCCCTTTTCCTTCTAAGAGAAAAAGATATTTTCAAGACCCTAGGAAGGGATGAAAAGCACCTCTCTGGGAGGAATGTTGGTGTAGAAAACCCCAGGACTTGGTGCCGGACAACTGAGAGATCATCCCCTGTTGGGGTGGCAAGGCACCCGAGCACATGGTGTGACTCTTGAGGATGGTACTGTGCAGGGTAAGAGTTGGACTCAACGATCCTCGTGAGTCCCTTCCAACTCAGCATATTCTGTGATTCTATGAAAAGCCACGGGCAGCAGAGGTGATGAGGTTGGGGTGAGTGACGAGCCCTTGCTGTGGAGCAGACCCAGGCAGGGCCGTGCAGAACGGCTGAACCATACAGGCAGTGCAGGAGGAGCAGAACGGAGGAGTGCTGAGAGGTTGATGGACAGGGATAACTCCACTTAGAGTGGAGTTATTATGCTTTGTTTGAGTTTGAAATCTGGAGGAACAAGCCTTTTATAACCCCAGCCCGTGGAAAGCCAGATGCTGCCATCCACACTCCCACTCCATCCCATCCTGTTGTCCCCACAGCCCTTCCCACAGTGGCTCTTTCCCTTCCCCATCACTACAAGCCAGCATCAGCCTCTCCCATCCCCATCCCCTCCACAGCAGTGGGTGGCTCCAGTCCCACCAGCACACGCAGAGGAGCCTGCAGCTGATTTTGCAGCCACTTGACCAGAGACAACGGTTGAATCAGGACCGAAACAGGGAGGGGGAAGAGCTGAGGATCTTTTTGAGCCTGCCACCTGGGACTGGAGGCACTTCTACTAATGCACAGTGAACAGCTAAATCATACATTATTGATTTGTCAGACGTATTTGCATATAAATAAGCATGATCATTCATACAAACCTTAATGTTGTTGTTCTCCCTTTAGTGTTGTGATCACAGATGAATGACTCTAGTTAGACACAATTCAGGAAAGCTTGTACCACTGCAGCAAAGTAAGCTGCTGATTTAAAACTACACTTATTGGAGCATGTAAGTGTGACAGTCTATTGGTGAATTTGGGGATAATTAGTCTAAAAGACAAGATAAATGAATCCTGAAAGTGGTATTGTGATGAAGAAATGATCCCTCCATGCTAGTAAAGCTTTGATGCCAAAAATATTGTAAATGATAATTAACTGGGAAACACAGAGGAATTATATTTCAATTGTGTTTTCAAAAGGACTTAGAATTTCACAGGCAAATTGATTCAGTTCTCCCCCTCCCCCAGCCCTGTGATTATGAAAGATTGTCTAATTTACAACATGAACTATGAAGCATATGACAAATCGCTGCCTTGCTTTTATGCATCTTATTTGTACGTTTCTCCCTGGTAGATATCTGCTTATTGTTTTTAAGCAAACCAAGACATGTATTTTTCAATTAGTCTTTCCCTAGGCCTAATCTAGACAGATCTGCAGGCCAGCACAACACACTGACCCATGAAAATTATATCTGCTGTATTAATTCATTAAGCATTGCAGGATCAAGCTGTAAGATCTCACTCCCTGATAACATCAGCAGTGTGAGCCGGGTTAGTCTGCATCCCTCCCCTGAAAAGAAAATATTATAGATTGTGCAATGCAGGGGAAACATTGCTTGCTAACACTTCATTTTAATTGTCCTAAATTAGAGCTGAAGACTTACAAAACTGTGCGTGACAGCCAATGAATACCAAATGAATTCATTAGGATCAAGGCTGTTACAATGAATAACTAACGAATCTATAACAGCGGCTATATCCTTTATGCCTCGGCTGTCGGCTGCAGCAGGGAGCCCTGGAGGGAGCTCTCCTGACCCTCAGCTGGCTGAGGCCAGCCCGCTGTGCCCCATGCCTGCCTCTAGTGCAGCGCTGAGGGAAGCTGGGTGTCACCTGGATTGCTCAGGGTTAGGGGAACGGTGCAGGCGGATAGAGAAGAGGATCAAACAGGGTGTTTTGCAGGTGAATTGCAGGAGCAGGGCACAGCTGCCAACCACTGAGCTTTAGAACATGCTGCCGGGACTCCACCAGACCAGAGAATCAGCTTGAATAACATCCTGCCCCTAATTCCAGGACATCCCAGCATTGCTGCTATTGAGTCCTGCCTTCCCGCTAGCATTGTCAGGCCTGAGATAGACTGAAACCCACCATAACTGGTACATCAAGCTCAGCATGCACACTCTGATCTATCCCAGAACCTGCAAGTGTCCCATGATGTTTTGGACTTCCAGAACCTTCTGTCTGTGCTCTGGGGCAGGGTGTTCCTGGTGAATGCAGAAAGGTGTTGTTAAAGGAGAAAAACAAAAAGAGAAACCGATTAATCTGCAAGGAATTTGCACCTTGTGTTCCTCTGGTGGGACTCACAATAACTCATAGAGCTTCAGTGAGTTGGGACTGTGACAGAAGGAGAGAAAGGGGGCTTTTATGATCAGGGAGAGGGTTTTATATGGTATTGTCTTACTTAGCAGAGGATCTTAATTTTTGGGGTGGATATTCAATGAAAGGAAATACAAAAGACAATGACTCAGCTAAGTTGCCTCTCAAACCACTGCAGCTGTGTCAGGGAAGGGAGCCTTGGAGCAGAAAGACATGAAGACCACCCTGTCAGGGAGCATGTCAGGACAGCTGCAGCTGATACCAAACTATCACCAGGTTTCTACCAACAAGAAAGAGGAAAACACTGCAACAAAGAATTTCTGCTAATTGGATGCTCAAAGAAACACAGGGAGAACCAGGGGAACGCTTCATTCAGTATCATTGCATCAACACCGTTCATTCCCAAATGATGCCAAATTCTTCAATTTCTCTGGTCAAGGTTCCCGATTTTTTTTTACACAGATGCAGTGCTTGTGAAGGAGGAGGGAATACTTCTGAGGTGATGAAAGATTTCCAAGGAGCCTAAAAATCTGTGAAAGGTCTCAAGCTTATGGCATTTGTTTAATTTAGAAAGGATGTCCCACAATCCTCTCCCAGCATCTGGCAGAAGGGTGCTCAGTCTCACTGTCCCTCTGGACTCCATGAAGGTGATGAGACCTGGCAAGAGAGTTTTTGTTCTGGCCTCCAGCTTTCTGCCCCACTCCATAAATAATGGTCCTTGTCCTCAGAAGTGAACATATTCCTGACACTAACTTCAACATCCCTTCACCAGCACTTTCCAAATTCCATTTGCAGTGAAACTGCAGAGACTGAGAGATAAGTGTCTGTTGCTTGGAAGTACAGCGGGATAAACACCAAGGGGCAACTGCTTCTTAACCTCACTGCAGCAAAGCTTCCTGAGCCAGCACATTTTGGTCAATGTTTCCAAGTAATTTTGAAGTCTTGGAACAAAAACCCTGGGTTTTGTATGAAAAATTGTCTGGATTGTAAAGAAGAGGCTACAGGAACCCTTGGGGAAAGAGTGTTAGACAGGAGACAAGGACAGCTGGGAAGATGGAGGAACAAGGGGTAATCTTCCTCTGAAAACTGGATAATAGGAGCAGGGCCACTGCCCTTGCTGATGTGCTTTTGGGAAATGCAGCTCGTCCTGGAAAAAGAAAGTAAAAGCCAAGCATACGGAGGGAGCCTCTCCGGTGTGCAGCCTCCACCTCCATTCAAGCTGTTTGCAAACTCTCTCTATGCTTATCATCATGTAATTGAAATAATGTGTATTGACAGAGACTTGAAAACAACTGCTCAATTTTCCTGAAAATTCAATTAAACTTCATTTATTCTGGGGATCGATCCAATTAAAAGGGGGGAAATTTCAGATGGTCCGAGCCTCACAATCCATCTTAACACACCGTGTCTATCACCATGATGTAATAATTCCCCCAATCAATGCTTTAAAAGCATTTAGCAGTCTTGATAATGAACTTTTGTCAAAATAGCCTTACAAAGCAATAAATGAGAGCAGATTAATAAGTAGTCATAAAGCTATGAATGGTTTAACGCTTTGAAAGGTTTGCTTCATAAATTAGACCTATTTCTTTATTTTTTTTTATCATAATCTCTCTCTCTGATACTATTGCCTGAGGTTTTAGTAGACAAGAAGGAGCTGGGCTTCTGGAATGGATCCTTGTTAGGAGAGAAGTGGATGAATATGCAGTCAGGATGTCTCATCCTGTTTATTGATATTACAGACAACTCCTTTGACCACCATGGGCCAAACCAGAGTAGCTGTAACTAAACTTGTCATAGCACTGACTTGCAGATCTTGAACAAAAGGATCTCTGTTCAAACTTCCAGCAAGACTGATTCCTGCCCACTGAACTGGCCCATTTAGACAGCCTTAGGACTACCATAACTGTATGAGAGCCCTTTCACAACCACTGTGGATTGAGAAACTTGCCCCATTCTGGCACTGAAAGGAGTTATGCAATGGCCCTGAATTGTGGCAGTTCTTCAGGAAGTACCCAATCTAAATGTTTGCCTTCCCTGGTACTGATTTAAGATATTAAATCATCTTCCTAATATCACTGTAGCTTCAGGCTGACCCCAGCAACTCCCATCCTGTTTTATAACATCTGTGTATGCCATGAGTTTCGATTCTGAGCTAGAATTGGTTCTTCAGTAGTTTTCTGCTTCTTGCACATAATTGTGCTTAGGAGAGTTACACATCTCCCCTACTGCACTCTCAACATGCTGTTCACAACAAGTTTTTCTTAAGCGTATGCTAGTTAATAGATGAATCAAAATCAGCAAAGAGCCAGTTTGGAAACGGGAACCTGAGAGGGTACATTACTGCTGCAGACAAGAGCAGGCAAAATGCTTCTTCTCCAAAGGCAGGCATGAGGCCCTACTTTAGAAATGCAGATTTCCAGTTTAATATTAATTTTAAATGCTCTGGCTAAAACTCTCACCTGGCGAAGTCTAATAGAGAGCAGCAAACTGTGTGCAAGAGCCCACTGCTGGAGAGGGCAGGTGGTTTCAAATACTCATGTTCATTCTTCTCCAGTGCCGCGAAATGTTGCTTGCAGTGTGTGTGTGGTGTTGGAGGGTGACAGCTCACAGGAAACAGGCAGAGAACAGCTTTGCCCATTCCTCCTCGGGCTCTTTTAGCACATTGTTAATGCACTGGGCAAGCTGCCAGCTACTGGAGAGGAACCCATGTGTCACAGACCTTCAGCTGCACTAAGGGTTTCACCATCCTGGGGTTCAGTGTCCCTTTGGAGCTGCAAGCACTGTGAGGAGAATTGGTCCATAGGAACGTCACCAAATTTTAACAGTATCCCACAGGTGAAAAGGCTTACACTTGTAAGAGCAGCTGATCTGGTTTGCAGAGGTTCTGTGGCCACCCTGATCTCACTGTATTTGTTGTGCAAAAGCAATTTTCCACCTTCCATGAAAGCTGTCCTTCTCTGCAGGAGCCCAGCAGTCCTTCAGCATCTCAGAGCAGCAGCCTGTCCTTTTTGAAGACACCAAATGGAGGAACAAAACCCAATGCATCGAGTGGGAGCCACAGGGATACTGGAGCCTGTATCCATCTCTCTGATGCCGTCAATCAAACAGGTTCCATTCTATAATATTAATCCTAGTGACTTGCTAGTTCCTGCCCACTGGATATACACCAAATCTATACAATGTTGATTTACAGACATTTTGCCAGGACTCAATAACTGTAAAGCACCAGCACCACATGAAAAATGTCATCTGCAAAAAACCTTTTAGCTCAGCAGAGATGGTAGTAAGTGGCAGCATTCCCTTTTTGCTAACTTTCAGTGGAAACATTTCATTTGCATATGATATTAATTGCAGAAGGAACAGGCATGCTCCTTGCCATCTAATCCACACAGTCTTTTATGTGCTGTTTTCCTACGAGAGTAAGGAGCTGGGATGAATAGTGTAAATGCAGCCTGTTACCTCAGCAATCTGCAGAGGAGGTGACCCACTCAAATTTTTGCTTTCTGAAACGATATGACACTAATTGCACCCAGTGCTCTGCTTTTTGGCTCACTTGAGACAGCAGCTTTTTCTGCTGCATCAGAAGTCGTGTGTCTTTTCCTCAGCATGACCTGGAGTCACAGAGATACTTTTCAGAACAGCTCCTGCCCAAAATTAATGTAGGGAAATTATAAACTAGGGAAGGTCATGGCACAGGTTCATGGCCTGTTGATCTGGATAGATCTGAATCCTGCTATGCCCTTGCTATGTAAAGGATTGACATTAATGACTTATTTTATATTTTTCTGACCACTCAAACCTTTAGCTAGGCCTTTCACAAAGAAAAAAATCTACAAGATAAATGTCTCCCAGATTTATCCTGCCAAAAAAGGCAGACCCCAGACTTGTTTTCTCTACAGTATGGACATGCCCCATATCATTCCCTAGAGACCAATTTCTCCTTAGGAATTTTCACCAGTTCATCTTCCTTTTCCTGTGGCCATCAGTGAGGGATCTGCCCAGTCTGGGCTCCGGTGGGTAGTGCTGGAGTAGCAATGGGAGGGCTGGGGCAGCACCCTGGGGTTGGAGCTGCCTCACAGCTCACAGAATCCTGCCAGCAGCTCAATGCCACAGCACAGATATTTCCATAAGGAAAGATTGGCCCCTTCCTTTCTTCCTTCCTTCACCTGGGAGAGTTTCTATTTCATGTTTCCCTTTCCAGTGGTTTGGTATTTTGTGGGTGGATAAGGGACAACTAAAGCATGTTTCAGAAGTAATCTATTCCTTAGCATTTGGTCCCCTGTGTCTTTTCTGCTGGTCCTTTGAAATAAAGGAATATTCAAGGAGAGGAGAAGGGAAAAAAATATTAAAGAATTCTACTAAATCTCAGATAAACACATGTAAAAAAAATCCAAATTGAATTGTTACAGGTTAAAATTAAACTTATTTCTCCTGAGTGTAACCAAAAAATATTAAAATACCTCTTCTTCCTGAACTCNAAAAAAAAAAAAGGAGAGAGAATTTTGATACTAAAGGTATTGCAGCAGCTTTAAGGGACTTACAGATCAAACATCATTTGGAAAATTTCAAAGGGTTGTTTCAACAGTATCACTTTCTAGCATTCCCCATCTGCATCCCTTCTTTTTGTATTTTGGTTCCTGATGAAGTTTCAGCTGCTCCTGAAGTCAGTCCTTGTGTTCTTGGCTATCAAAGAGCATTGCAACATCAACGTCAGAGTTAAACTAAAAAAAAAAAAAAAATCTAAAAAAACCCATCCCTTTTCCTTTGGAGATCAGAAAGTCAAATAAAAAGGATGCTGATTTGTGGAATAAAGGGTGGGATTCCCTGCTGAGACGATAGGAATCTTCTGACTTAACTGAGTTAAGATTTGAATACATTTGGCCCAGACAAGGGGAGAAAAAAAATCCATTAGTTTTGAGAAAAGCCTCACACAGTTTCAAAAGGAAATATGCTAATATAAAAATATTTTTTAAAAAAGGGAAAAAAATAAAAAAGATTTGTATGTGTGTTTTGGAGGCCAGGGGTTTAATACTATCAGCCAGAAGCAAAGAGAGAAATTAAATTATATGACTAGCACGAAGTCTTGTCTCCTGCTGCCAGGACATGGATGACGGAACAACAGAATCCTCTGCAGCCCTGCTGGACCTGTGGCCATTGGAAAACCACTCTGACCACCACACATTGCCACGGCCATCCCTGTGGCACTGCTTGGCCCCTACACAGGGCAAAACTGACACCTGATCCTTGCTTTTACTCAGGGTTCACTCCCAAGCAGCCCCGAGGTCCCAGAACTGCCCCCTGTGGAGGGGTTGTGAGCCTCCCCTACCTCTGCCTCAGTTTCCCTCTCTCCACAGTGACCCTAAAGTGCTGTCCTCTGCTGTGCAATAGCCCAGGCTCTCTGATCCCAGCAGGAAGTTTAGTCCCTTCTAATATAGTAATCTGATTTACACCAGCCTCGTGCCAGACTGGCCATCCTTCAGGATCCCCATGGTGGACAAGCAAGAAACCCCAGATCATTGACATGGTGCTTCATGAAGCAAAATTTGCTGATGGTCCAGGTGCTTGTCCCTCTGGCACATCTCTGCTGAGGGCAGTGGACTTGCTAGAGCTGAAGGACTGCTGTGCACCACAGAGCTGCCCAGGAGCAGAGCAGGAGACCCCCATGGCCACCAGCTTCTCCTGGCTCTGAAAAAGACAGTTTTCTACTCTGCAGCTGCCCAGAAGAGCAGCTGGTCACTCATGCTGGTTGTGTCTTCCTACTTCTTGAAATATCCCCTTTTACTCAGCAGCCTGGGAAATACATGGCATGCGTGTCATGCCCCTTTATCCCTGCAGAGCTTTCCTGCTCCCCCACGCCTGAGCAGTGCTGAGGCACGTGTGAGGACTCACTCAAAAATAATCACAAATAGCACAAGAATGCCCTGGAAAAGGAGGCCCCGGAAAAAGCTGGTGGCTGAAGAAAGGTTCAGTCCAACCATGGAGTGGTTGTAGGCTGTAATGTGAGGTTGTCAGAAGAGCAGCTCAGTATTAAATCCTTTTGATGGTTCTCCTGCTGAGAGAAGAGATGATATCTCATCATTAATGGAGTTGAATTAATATAAATTAGTCAAACAGCTCCTTGCTGCTTCCGTTCAGGCAGAGAAAAGGGGTTTATTGGGGAGGCAAAAGCAACGATCCCTTTCACCTCACATTCACTCTGCCATCCATAAAGATGCTGCTGACCTCGCAGTCTCATCTCTCCTCCTCCCCTCCCCTGGCAGGACCGAGGTGATGTAAAATCAAATGATTATGTGACATCCCAGGAACGTGGGGATAGTCCACAGCACAGACCTCTGGTGACCTTTACACAAGTGACAGGTGACCTCTCTAAATCAACCCTGGGGAGTCTTGGGATCGCCAGGAATGTTGGAGCGTCCATGCACCCTGTTGGCAGCAGCACTGCCAGCTCGAGGGCTATAACTTAAGGGCAGATCAGATTGAGGAAGAGAGGACACCTCTCTGGAGTCCCAGGCTGGGCTTTGAGGGCAATTTCATTTCCTCTCTGCTATGTATCCTCCTTTTCCCTCTGGACTGTGAGGTTCACCCTTTTACATCCTTCACACAGTCAGGAGAGGCATTGAGTTGTTTTCACAGCCCTGTCCAGATTTACTTGCAGGTTTCCAGCCTGTGTGGCCAGCAATGAGTGCCAGAGAAACAGCCATGAGCTGAGGGCAAGGAACTGCCAAACTCCTCAAAGACTAAAAAATTATTACCACGAAGTTTTAAAGGCCAGAAAGATTATTTCTTTACTGAGCAGTTGATAATTATTTAAGAGCAAACCTAAACCTTTCAGTGTGTTTTAGCAAGTGCTGGAAGGTGGCGGAGTGTCTGTCTGTGCATTGGGTGGAATGGATCCATATGTCAGAGCATATACCTGATTCATTTTTTAAAGCTATAAAAGGCAGACAGGACAGACAATATATATTATATTATGCACTTTTAAAAGCTACATTAAAAGAACATCATTAAGGCTGCAGAGCCAAGCACTCAGGCAGTAGCTGTGTCATGTCCAAGGCTGCCTGCCCAGGTTCATTCGAATCCCTCCAGCCTATGAATGTGTCATGACACAAACTAACAGTACGTGTCCAGGTATTTTCTCCTTCTCACCACGCTGGACATGAGATAGATGACTTGTGCCACCTTAGAGTTTTTTCTAGCCTATTATTGTCTGTAGCCATGGGCTTTTTCATTTACAGCCCAGCAGCAGCAGCTACAATCCCAGCTTATGTGGATGGTGGGCTGTTCTTCCTCCACGCCTTCACTGCCTCCTTCCCAGGAGACCTCCACAATGACAACACCACCACCTGCTCTGAATCCAGGCCTGGGGCTAAGGTCCTCTCATAGAGGACTCCAACCACACACCCACCTCTCACAGTCTCCAGAGGCAGAGATACAAACTCCTGCTGGTACCACAAGCCGGTGCAAAACCGCCCGCACGGTGCGAGAGGAGGGAGCGTGCTGTTCCTGTCTGGCTTGAAGAAGGAAAAGGGGAAGAGACAGAGAATTCAAATGAACTAATTTCTTGTTCTAAGACCTTTTCGCCCCTTTGCAGCTGCTTCTGATACAAAGGCAGAACCTTATCTCCCTGTTACACGGATCCAGCCCTACAAACAACCGCCTTGTTGTAATGCGCAGAATGCGAGGCATCTGAGGGCAGCCTACACAGAGCCAGACATGAGCAGGAGCTACATTCCCTTCCACTTTATGACCAGCCCTTTCTTTTATTCCTCCTCTCTCTTCCTCTTGGAGCCTGTAGCTAGCTGGTCTGCTTTCAGCATCCTCCCCCTGCACCCTACTGAGCCATAGCCCCACTGTCCATGCAGGCAGCCACAGTGGAAGGAGCCTCATCTTTCACTCAGCCAAACCTCCTCTTACCCCTTGCCATGCACAGCAAACAGCCTCTTCCACCCTTCCTAGCAGGCAGGGGCATGCAGGCAACAGAATAGGCATCTATTCCCCCATCCATGGCCTCAGTTCATGCAGCATTAGGGAAGGGGGAAGATGTCAAGGTTATAATCCATCCCAAAAAGCAGATGTTAATCAAAGATGCTGACATTTGAGCTTGGACTCTCGAGTCCTACCCTACCAGCTCAGATGTCCAGGCCTCTAGGACTATAAGATGTCTCTAAGGTCCCTGTCATAATATCATAATCTTTACAATTCTTAGTAAGTTTATATTCAAGCTTCATTTTGAGGCAGGAAATCAGTGTTTTAAAACAGGGGGGAAAAGTATTGTCAGCCCCAGATGTTCAAAGAAGAGAGTCTGAGCCTCCTAGTACACACTTCACCAGAGAGAAGGCAAATAGCTATTTCTTCTCTTCATTTCTTCAGTCTGAGCTTTTGTCTACCACGTATAATGTCCTGCAAAAACTGCTGCAGTTGTCTGAGAAAATGGAGTACTTTTGTTTTAAAAAAGAGGCAAAAACTTGCCCAGATAAATATAGGAATATTGCCAAAACTTTGCAGTCTTGTGCAAGGCCTTAAAAGAAAGTTTGGAGGAAAGAATCAATTGATACTAGAGGTAAATGAGAAGTTCAGAGAAATTCAACATGATTTTATGCTGCAATAAGAAGGAGGGGAAAATGTGATAAAATTAGGATGGATTCCAGGACTACAAATAGTGAGAATTTCATATTTAACCCAGCAGTTTTCCATTGAAGGAGGGAACTGGGCTCTCAATCTGGCCCTACAGTGTAAGGCAAACGGGAATGTCATCTTATGGAGCATTTCAAAACATCAGTCATTGCTGCTCCAGAAAAGGAACTGAAGCTGAGACACAAGAAGGGAAGTTTACAGGGATGCCAAGGGCCATCAGGAAATTATCCTGACAAACACAAAGGGGTTGGTTTGCTTAACTGGAATTAAACAGAAAAAAAAAAAAAAAGGAGGTTGAGAATTGATACAAACATCCCAGGGTCTATCTGCCCAGGTGGGAAAAGAATTAATTAAGCTGAAGGGGAAACCTGGCAAAGATCAACTCCATAGGAACTGGATATGAAAACATGTAGAGCTGGCTTCCAGCCATTGGAGCAGGGATACTTTTGAGGACCTTTCAAACATAAATAGTGGAAGAGAGAAAACATGCTGGTTACACTTAATTTGAAGCCAAAGGCCCTGTAATCCTGGTGCTCAGGCAGAACATCAGCCTCTGTGGGATCAGCAGGTCATGGCACTGGATAGAAGGCCCTGCAATCTGCCAACACATGCTCCAGGAATACAGTGGGATTCAGGGTCTCCACACCTGCTGAACACTCAGCAGGAGGCTTCTGAGTAGATCCTCCTGAGTATCCTGTTGCTTCCTGGTGTAAGAGGTCTTCAGGGAATTAAATTGGAGGTGTTCCCCACCATGTCCACAAACACCAGTTTCAAGCTCCAACAATTTAGAAGCTGGAGACACTAAGATAGGACATAGGAGGCACTTGTCTCCTTCGAGGGAAGGGAGCATTTCCTGGAGTTCATGTATTCCAGGTAGTTTATTAAAATTGTTGATTTTCCTGCCAGAATCACACAGCTACCACAAATACATTTCATTCCACACAAAATTCTTTCTAAATGCCCCAGATCTATAGAGTGGGGGGAGACAGCGAGAAGGAGACAATCACAGCTCCAGCCCACTCCTCCGCGTTGCACAAGCAGGAATTTTCTCTCCAACTGGAATGTGGCTGCTTAATAGGGCCACAGAAGCGAAGAGGCTGCATCTGTAATGCTTCTGTCAAAGCAAATGAGGTCATTAACAGACGAGTTCAGTGATGGAATTGTCTCTTGTAGTATTTATTATATGGTCCTTTTCCTGACACCTCCCACTGAGAGAATATTAAATATTTAATGCACACCAAGGCTCTGCTCATTTTTCATTCCCACTTCAGCATTTCAAGTTGGCTCCAATCTGCTGCTAGCTATAAAGTTGACTGGACAATGGACCATAATGAATTAACTCTTTGGAAGCCACTGTAGCATTTACAGGGCTGCCAAAAGTCTGGGTGCTTTATCATCTCTGATTCACGCATGTGCTCTAGAATTCAATCCTCAATTCATTAAAACAAAGTAGAGGGAGGAAGGTGAAGGTGGAGAATTTGGGAAATAGGTTTCAGGAACCATACATAAATTAATAATGAAGGAGAAGATGGAAATGTTAGTCTGTCAAGGTGACAGGGTTTATTTACTCGTTATTTCTGGAGCCGCTATCTCCAAAAATGAAGGTTGCTCCTCTGCCACATGACAGTCTTTAAAATCCTGAATGAACCACTGATCCTAGCATAAAGTGGAAATTAGACCTTTGAGAAACAGCACACAGCCCTGGTCATTAGAAATCTAAAACAGGTCACCAAGACAAGCAGGGCAAGATGTTTCCCACAGTATGGTGATTACTGCCAATCTGGTCAAGCAAAGACACAGTTGATCCAGAACTCTCCCAGGATGTCTATACCTTTAAATGTCAACCTGAATGTCTAAACTTCTAATTCTGATCCCAAAAAACCTCCTCATAATGTTTAGCTAGGTGATGCTTCAAGAAGAGAAGGCCTGTCTACTAAAGACATGCTTCTCTATGAGTCTTTCACTAGCTAGTTCGGGTGGTTATAATATCTAGAACTCCTTATCCCTTTACCTCCAAAGGGAAAGCCTATGCATAAAACTATACAGGTAGGATGTCTACAGGATGTAGACATACTATTAGTGTGTGGAAGGAACCATCCAGGTGGCATCTGTCAAGGCTTCAGCTGACAGATGAGGCTTCAGCATGTTGATTCTCTGCCAGATGAAGGTATTTACAAGCAATACTTTTCCAGGGCAATTACTTACTTTATTTACTGCTCCTTTTTCATCTTCCTATAGCACCAGCAGATCTGCAGAAACTCTCATGCCTGTGGTCCCAGGACCCCTCTGGGCAGAGAAAGACACAGGAGTAGAGTCAGGCTGCTTTCACTCACAGGGTAGAAATTTCAAGGAAATTTAACCATCATACACTTTTCCTTGAAAAAGGATCCCCTGGCAAATTACTCCTGGTTTTAGAATTACAAGGTCCCATTTGCTTATCTGGTTAACACTGTCTGGCACTTTTACTGAGATACGAGGAAATCTGATTCCCACTAGTGGTGTGAAAGCAACCTGTACGTGCTTGACCTTTCTAATGTTTTGTAATTTGATTGGGTGGCTATTCCCATATTTCCTTGTCACCAGCCCTGGTAATCTGAGAGGCAGAAGTGGAAAAGACAGCCAGTAAAAACACAAGAAAACACAAGTGGGAATTAGTTGATGCTTTGGGATGTCAAAAGTACTCAAAGCCACATCCTCACTCAGGGAGTGGCCAAAGCTCAGCTCAGCTCAGCTCAGTCATATGGCCAGGTCTTGCTGCAGTGACCTTTCCATGTCACCCTAGTCTTCATGCCAGGCTCAGATCTTGTGTTCAAGTTGAATTTCTTTGCTAGTGAGCTTTCAGAAGTGTGATTTTTTAATTCTTTTTTTACTGCTGCTCTGTGCAGTATGAACACAGTTACACCAGTGTAACCCTGTATATGCCTTACACTAAGGATTAATCCCACAGGAAAGGCTACACCGTGTATTGGCACCAGCATGTTAATGCAACAAGCTGTCAGTTAAGAGGTGCCTTAGGACTTCTTTCTGCCTCAAACGTTCTGCCTCAAAACAGGGACTATTTAAAAGAGTAAAACAAACCTGGACAGGAACAGATATGTCAGTAAAACCACTTCTAAACTGCTCTAGTCCCGCATCCATGAGGACAGTTGTGCCAATGAAGGGTTGGACAAGTGCACAGCCCTTCTTCAGAGACATTGTTCTTCTCTGTGTAGTTTCTCCATGTATTTAATGGGAACAGTGACAAGGAGAAAGTATAACTTTGTACTTAGAGTCACAAATGATAGGTTCATAGGAGAGCAAAGTAAATTCAGAAAATTTTACTTCTAAAATTTCTTACAAATGTTTTCTGCTCTCAGCCTCCCAAAACACAAATTCTCTGTGTGGATTTATGCTGAATAAATCAGTCCTTCACAATTAAAATTCTTTTAATTCCCGCACCAGGAATCCCAGTGAAATGCCACACATTTTCTCATAAGCCCTTGTGCCACAAAGGCATTTCCCTTCTTAGGGACACAGGCGCTGGCTCTGGCTCGATGTTTAACCAGCATCTCCTGCTGCCCCTGGCTGGGGAAGGACACAGTCAGCCGTTCACTCTGAGCAGTGTGATCCCAGAGGCAGAAGCCTCGTTTGTTTTTGTTTCCTTTCAACAACCCATCCCCACAGATCGATTCCAGCCCGGTGCAGAGTGCCGGTAAATGAGCCCGGAGTAGCTGTAGCAGTTGGCATTTTCAAATATTCATTTTTTCAGATGATGCCTTTTTCTCCCCCAGCCCCTTAGCAGAGAGCATTGCTCTACCCAATACCTAAATTGTCTGCTATAGATACTCAGTTTTTGACTTAAAATGTCTCCTTTTCACTCCAGTGACTGTATACAGAGAGACAACAACACAGAGCCACCCCAAATTAGTGCATGTTATGGTAGTCATTCAGTTTATTTATTTATGTGGATTTGCTTGTTTCTTTCTCCAGCCATTAATAAAGTGTAGTGAATTTGAATGTGTGTAACTGGAAATGGCTCCTAAAGGGAGCCTTCTGCTCATGGAGCAGCTGCTGAGCTTCCAGTGCCTTTCACTCAATGCCTAGTGTGAAACAGTAGTGAAAAAGATTTTTATCTTATAGAGACAGGATGAGAGAGTTAGGATTGTTCAGCATAGAGAACAGAAGGCTCTGGAGAGACCCTGGAACCCATTCCAGTACCTAGAGGGACTGGAGAGGGACTTTGTACAAGGGCTTGGAGAGACAGAACAAGGGGGAATGGCTTCAAATTGACAAGCGAGTAGGTTTAGATCAGATATTAGGAAGAATTCTTCCCTATGAGGGTGGTGAGGCCCTGGCACAGGTTTTCCAGAGAAGCTGTGGCTGCCCCATCCCTTGGAAGTGTTTAAGGCTGGGTTAGATGAGGCTTTGAGCAACCTGGTCTAGTGAAATCTGTCCCTTCCCATGGCAGGGCATGTGGAACAAGATGATCTTTAAGGTGCCTTCTAACCCAAACTATTCCATGGTTCTACAATGAATAATTATACTCCTTTTTGTCATTTCACCTCAAAATAGCATCTAGATCAGTTCTGCCAATGAGGTGCAAGGAAATGACCTGTTGTCATTCAAATCTGCAGCATATCTTTTCTCGTCTCTTCCCTTAACTCCTCTTTTGCCTTCTCTTTCCTCTCTAGTTCTTGAGCACTGATGCAAGAATTTCAAGCAACATCAACCCTGATGTAACTCCATTTGATTTAGTGGCAGCTGGAGGCTATTCTTCGCCTGCCATCATGCTGAGTGGCAGATGTCGTGAAGGTTCTGTTCTTGCCTTGACAAATCTCAGGTTAAAGGTAGTAGAGATCTTTAGACACAACAGTGGGTCACAAGAGAGGAATTTAAATGGTAGGGATACCAGACATATTTACCATGGGCTGGATTTCAGTAAATAACTACAATTTGGAGCTGAGAAAACTGTGCTGCCTAAGAACACTGAGAGTAATGCCAGATGCCAGTGTAAAGAGACACAATTTTTGGAAATCCCACTAGGTTCTGTCCCATCAGTGTAATATTGTATCAGGTCCATGATGATTAGATTGCGGCAGTTATAGCCAGGAAGATCTGCCAAAGGTCCAGAGGCTGCAGAGAGATACAGCAGAGTGCGCAGGAGTATGCGTTCTCCATTCACCAACAGTTGTATCAAAATGAGGATGAAGAAAAAGTTTAGGGGCCAAAAGTCAGCTATCTTGCTTGGTCACCTCAAATTCCTATTTCTAAATTCTGAACAGCCAACATCAGCCTGTTCTGAGCCAGGAAAAGAATTTCAGTTCCGTTTGGAGCATTTCAATTAAAGGGAAAGGATGTTTCAAAATGCCAAATTTAGTTGAGGTGTAAAGTCTAAATGTTCATTTTGCAGAGATTGAAAAGAAATGTTAGCATTATTTTTTCTTGTTTACCCAAAATGGAAGCTTGTTTAATAAAGCTACTGAAACTTGGAATAAACTTTGCTTCAAATATAAAAACTTCCACTTAAGGGGAAAAAGGAGAGTCCTTAACTAAAGATAAGGTTTCAATTTAAAATATTCTGGTTTATCTGCTAACAGGCCGCTCCCTGAAACTTACTTTCACAGGTAACCTTATTCATGATCAGCCCCTTCGAGTTCAGTGCTCATATAGCAATTTTCCAGTGGATTTTGGCAGAATCAATGCTGAAGTAATATAGATTTGTCACTAAATCTTTTTCCTGTTTCTTTTTCTATGTAAACCTGCAAAACACTGTGCAGAACTCAATTTCTTGGGTGCCTGCAATAGAGACAAGAAACAAGGGTTATGATGTTGCTATTTCCAACTTGTTTGAGGAATCTCAGTATTGTTCCCACTGAAGCAGTCGCAGTTGGAAGTTGGCTTCTCTTTCTATCTTGTTTGGACACCACCAGGACAGCTGTTGTTAATGGTCAGAGCTCCACTCCAAACCTCAGCTGGTGTTAAACTGGCTGAGGATCTGCTCCTGCATCTGCTGTCTGGTTTCCCAGCATCCTAGAGCATTGCATGGAAAGGTGGCAAAGTACAGGACTTATCACATTGATAGAGTGTTATAAAGTGATTTGTGGCTGCTGAGGAGGCTTTTCAGGAATTCAGGGCTGTGGCTGAAACCTTTGATCAGCTGTATCTCTTCTCAGAGAGGGACTGGTGCACAGGCAGGAAAGGTGGCAGCTTCTGTGCTCTCAGTCCCAGGGTCCACTTTGGCGTTTTCTGAGTCAATCCTCAGTGATGATGGCTGTAAAAGAGTGATAAAACTATTTACTGCAAGGTGCTTGAATATGGAAAGTGTCAAGGATCGCTCTGATTAATGGCAAGGTGATGTCAGAGGGGATATCACTACATATAATAAACCATATTTTTCCGTATGGGTTCACTTGGGTTACAAACTGCAACTTGACCAGAGCCTTTTGCCATTTTATATGAATGAAAGTGCAGTCTGAGCTGCTGTTTTATAGACCAGGTGCTCATTTATCACTCCTTTGAAATGGAGAAAAACTATGAGGACATCAGATGTGGCAGGAGGCTGTCCAGGGGGTTTGCACACCTAATTCCGTTTGGTTCCCTCTAGAGTCAGGTGGACAAAGAACATCTTCCAGTGACTGAGAGATGAAGCTTTTGGAAACCAGGCAACCAGCTCGGCTACTGGAGGGTGGATACGCAATGGGAATGAAGTCAAACAGCATTTACAACAATCAGCTGTGGTCCAGATGCAAAACAAGCAGGGAATTACTGCTGGGAGGCCAGGCTGGCACTGGCTACAGTGCAGCTCAGTTGGGCACTTCCTCTGCAAGATTTGCAGACCTGCTCCCTCAAGTCCTGGTGAGATGTGATGTTTGGATTCACCTTCCCTTGGTTTCCCTGCTGTTCCCACTGTGGAGGCAGAAAAACTGTGGTGGTGCAGAAGTAATTTGTGTCCTCCCGGTGAGGATGCACCAAGGTGTTTTATAATTTCACTCACACAAACCCAAACTGGGACTTGTCAGAAGGGATGTGAGTGTAGTAATAGATCAAAGCTTGCTAGAAACCTCCAACCTCTCCAAAAATACTGGAAGAGAGGAATAGTCCCACCCAGAGCATGAGCCCACAAGGGTAAGGCTTACAGGAAGAAGCAGTATTTTCTATAAACCCAACTGATATTTTTGGAGAAAACTTTCAGGAGTGCAACTGCTTCTTTTGTGCCAGGAGCAGAAAATGTGAGGCTTTGGGCTATGGAATCAAACTTTATCCTTAGGACAGGATTGGGCCCCTGAGTGTCCTGCTGTTCTCTGAACTGGCTGTGTGATGTTATTTCATTGTTTGCCTCCCTGGGATCCCAGTAACTAAGGGAACCATTTTCTTTTGCAGATGCAGAAGGGAATCAAATAGTTGAACCCTTAGTAAACATGCAAACACAACTGGTTGTCTTTGATGATTTGTTAGCTTGGACCAAAGCCAAGAGACCTGGGGATTTCAATCCAAGATCCTGGAGCTCCACAGATGACACACAGAGCAGCAGATCAGAGTCGGAATGAGTGAAGCTTGTTATCAGTTGGAGAGGTGGCCAGGGGGGTTTCCAGGTGGAATCTTCTTAAAATATCTCCTGCCCACTTCCAATCTGGTAATCTTGGCTGAACCTAAGTCACCTACTTAATAAAAATTCCATATTCAGTCTATAGAAATGCTTCCAGCACAGTTAGATCAATTTCCTCTAAGTAGCAATAAATGTGTTTTCCTTTAAAAGGCCAACACAAGCACATTATCACAGCCTATAATCCCCATTCTCTCTATTAGCTCAAAGTACATCCTAGAGGCCAAGGGTCGCAGCTAAAGACTAATCAGTCTCATTAGCCTGTCTAATTTATCTTAACTAGGGGGACACAAACACACTAAAACTGTTAGGGAGACTTTTTGATCAGGATATGAGAGTCATTCATCAGGGTCCTGCAGCTTCCAGAGACAGGAGAGAAAGAAACAACCCGGGGACAAAGACATTCCCCAAGGAAGTTCTGCACCAAGATGCACCCAGGCAGCTAGGAGAGGGCAGGAACCCTCCTGGAGGCTCCTGGTATCCTACCAGGCAACATCCCAGCAGGACAGGGGGAGAGATATGGAAAAGCATCTCCTTGTTCTCACTCACATGCCATCCTGCAGCTCAGCGTCTTCCTTGCTCAAGCTCCACTTTGGCACTGCAGGCGCTCACTGGACAAGGGAAGGGTTTGAATCTGTCTGGTTAACGTTTAACTTTTCCCCAGCTGCAAAGGCCCTGTCAGCCACCACGATTACTTGGGAACATGAGCTGCTCCTCCTTCTCCAATGTTCATGACTGTCCTGGTGGCACCCAGCTCATACCCTCCCTGCTGCCCTGCCAGGCAGATGGAGAAGGGGGATAAAAGGCAGAGTGCTCAAATCCACCAGGAAGTAACATGAAAAATAAAGTAAAAAAAATAATCCCTGTGGAAGTATTTTTCAGCCCAACAACAGAGCCCTGCTCCTGACCAGCAAACCTTGAGGCTTGTTCCCAGCCCCAAGGCTCCAACCCACATTTTCATCCTGAATGCTCCTGGCTGGAAGGAGTTTCAGAACTTGTGCTGCCTGCACACCTTTGTCAGATATTAAAAGACAAGAAATTTTCTGCTAAGAAAAGAAGGAAACATAGGTTATTTAAGGAGTTTCAATAGGAGGAGGCTGGTCATGTTCTAAATCAAAGTCAGCTCTTGAGATTCTCCTGAGAGAAAGGAAAAGGTTATACCTCAGATCCCTATTTCTGTCTCAGAAATACGTTCCTCCAGGATAGTTATGTTTCAAGTGACACTCAGCTGTAGGAAGAAAAACATTGCCATCACAAACCCTTCTCCCACTGCACAACCCTTTCTTCTGTATCACATGTGTGCCCTCACCCTGCCCTTTGTGTCACTGCTGTGTCAGAGCCCCACGAGACACAGCTATGCAGAGCTGAGCTGATTAAACTCGACCAAAGTCCAGCTGCTGTGAAAACCTTTCGTCACCCAGCCAAGGGTCTGCTGCCAAGGACAATGATCACAGCAGAAATGCTCCTTGGGCACCCATCTTCCTCCGTCTCCATCAATCACCTGCCCTGCAATGAGTCTTAAGCATGAAGGTTGAAGTGGTGGAGTTCAGGGGCTGCCAAAGGGCTCATGTCCTGGGATTTCACTTGCAGAAGGGAAGTTTGAGGTGTATAACATCATATAAAGAGGAAAATTTTGAAGGTGCAACGACTCTGACAAAAGGATTTATGAAGTGTCACAGCAGTCCACGTCACCTTGTCGCATTTTTTGTCACCCACTTTTACACTTCCAAGATGCTTGAATGGGAAATATTTAAGGGAAAATTAACTTTGCTCTGCCTTTCGCTGCAAGGAGTGTGTGTGCTTTCATGGATGTTGCCCATAACCTGGGCAGAAGAGAAGAGAGGGAAGGAGGTGGTGAAGATCCTCAGTACAGCTCAAATGCTGGAGCCAGTTTGCTGTTTCTTTAGTCCTGTTGGTGAAATGTCACAGGTAGGACAAACCACAGGCAGGACCATGTACCTCAGCCTCTGTGGGTAATTGTCCCCACTGCAAGCACTGGTACAAGAGTTCCTCATTCAAATACGCAGCTGAACAAACTTATCCAGATTTATTTTCAGAGAAACTGTGGCCATCATTATTCCTATTCCTGTATATAGAAAATCTTGAGAATGCCAGTCTGTCCAGATTTTGGGTACATTTTAATCACAGATTGCATTAAAGCTCCTAATATTGACTTTTTTGAGTGGTCTTAAACAACTCACAGCATTTGGCACAAGTCCCCTCTACTGGAGGAAAGCCAACTTGTGGATCTCAAGTACTCACACAGCTATGTGCAACTTTGAAGCTGGTAAGAAATGTTCCTGTCCATCCAAGTTTGTCAAAGCAATCAAGCCCATGCTTAGTTTTAATCACAAAGTTGCCTCTGGTTAAAGCAAAGCACTAATGAATAGTGAGATTTGAGTGGCCACTTAAATCAGTGTTTCAAATATTTAAGGACATTGTGCCTGCTTTTTTTTTTCTTTCCTTTTTTGTTTTACTTAAGACTGTTGTGTGACACTAACCACAAGTTTTGGACAATGAAGGTTTAGGTCAGTCTTACTCACATAACTAAGCTCCTTTGAGCAGGATAAACTCACCCCACATAGCATGTCCAGGCTGGGCACCTTGTTTAAGTAGATAGCTCCAGTTTCTTCTACAATCAGGAGAGGAGATGGGCACCTCTGAAGAAGGATTCATCCTTTCTGTCTAGGGCAAGCATTTTAGGGCAGATGAATCAGTTTGTGGGGATCCCTGCCTTGTTCCCAGGGCAGCCAAGGAAGTCTAGACTGCAAGCTTGGATTAGTCACTTAACTTCTTGGCAGCAAAAACCATTGCACCCTCAACGTTTTTCAGACCATAAGGTTAGGTGAAACAAACCCAGGTCTCTCTCTCAGAGCCACACAAGCCTTGCTGGACAGTGAGTTATTCGTGAGTTATTTCTTGAGAACAAGGGTGGGAAATGCCCACCCTTTTTCCCAAGCTCTGCTCACAGCCACCTCCACATCACTAAAGAAGACACAGCTATGGAGTTAGAAGTACACAGCCAGGTCCCTGTTTTCCCCACAAGCAGAAACTTACAGGGACAGATTCCCAGCTGAAGATCCTACCTGCCAACTCTAAGGCATATTTATTCCAGCATTAATCAGAAGGTGGGGTGGAAGCACTTGCAGTGTCCTGGGAATAAGGGGAAATGGAGGAGATGGAAGGGAGGGAGGGAAATTCATTTGTTGAGATGATGGAGTGACTCCTTCAAACGAAAAATTACTAATGATTAAAGCAATGCTTGAGACTGTCCGTTTACATTTTGAAGGTGTATTATCCCAACAAAAGGGGTCCAGTGCTCAGCACCTCTTCCTACTGATTACCATCTAGCTTTCCATTTTCATATAACCTTGAAATGCAATAAAGTCAATGTATGCACAAGGATTCTCTTTTTCTGAAGGCTCAAGTGATGGAAATAGATTATTTTTTCTTTTTATCATCCTTTAGCTAGAATCTATGTTTAAGCACCATCCTACACCATTTCCCTTTTCAAGGAATGAGAAGAGGCTCTGTGTCCACCTGCATGCTTTGTCAGAGGTAGATCATAGAATAATTTGGGTTGAGAGGGACATTTAGGGTCATCTAGTTCAGCCCACCTGCAGAGAGCTTCAACCAAACAAGGTTGCTCAAAGCCCCATCCAACCCGACCTTGAATGTTCCAAGGGATGGGGCATCCACCACATCTCTGGAAAATCTATTCCAATGTTCCAGCAAGCTTGCTGTAAAAATTTACTTCCTTATATCTAGTCCATCTAGATATCTTCCCCCCCCCTCCGCCTTCTGATTATATCTAGTCTATCCTATAGCTAGTCTCTGTCTAGTTTATCTCTTTCTAAATCTAAAGAGTACAGGAAAACATAAAGGAGATTCCTCTTTCTTTGATTTTATATCTGACTTGGTCGTTGGGAGTGTGCAAAACTCTCAAATCCTTCTCTGAATGAAGATGTTTTATAGCATTGAATTCCCACAGCAGTAACTGATAGCTTTATTCTGCCCCCTCCTCCTCCCCCTCACAGCAGCCATGCTGTTCTTCCTACAGCAGCACCGCAGCATTTCCTGTGCTGGAGATCACACTGGCCAGTTATTTTGCAATGCAGATAAACCCTCTTTGCTTTATTTCCAGGGGAGAGAAAGAGAATAGAAGATCTTCTTTTGGAAATCAGCTGCTTCTTCCTTACATGCTGTTTTCCACTGTCACAAAAACATTGTATCCTTCCATTCCAGATCTTATATCCAGCAAGCTTTTGCTGACTACATAACCTTCACTAACCTGAAATTCCTGAGTAGTCCCAGGAGCTCAATACATCTTGGAATAAAATTTTTGTAATGTCATTTAAGGGTATTCCTAATCCAGAATTATTAAAGAGGCCTGGGTCATGGGAATTGAGTTTGACACTTGACAAATACTTGGCTTTGTGTAAATGGACAGGCCACTGAAATAACTGCCTTTGGATGTCACATGAAGAGAAATTAATTCTTTATTAACTTCCACAATGATAATCTAATAAACTCATTTGGTCTACTAGTTTCAGCACTTAATGCACTCAGTCGATTGGATGCAAATAGATTTTTTTCTTCCCCTCTGGAGCAGTGCCTCTGTGATGTGCAAAGGGACATCAGCATGAAAAGTCAGGCCTGGCATGTTAGGATTTGGTGTACGTGTCCAGATCCTGCTGCTGCTTAGTGTAAGAGAGACAGGCACAGCAGAAAGACAAATAGCAGGGGCTAAAAAAGTACTCTATTAGGAAAGAAAAAGTGTTTTTATTAAAAATTCGTATTTTAAACAAATTTGTTTTAACTTGAATTCAGATCCTATTTCTTCTTAATCAGATATTTTAAAATAATATATAAGAAACCAATATATTAGTTTTTTTTCTTTTTAGTATTATAGCACAAAAAATTGGTCTCAGCCCTATTAGGACTCTTTGCTGGATACTGTACAAACACAGAGAAAGATAGAGATCCCATCCTAAAATTTTAGTGGCAAATGCTAAAAATAAAAATGGAACTATGTGGATCAAGCAAGCCTATAATTCTAGAAGACAAGTGTGTCCAACAAGAAAATAAGGCTGTAATATGGGACCTAAGTATCCAATCAACCCAGCTATTGCCACTTAGAGGTTGAATTTCAAATGTCAAGCCACAGGCTGCTGCAGACGGACCAGGAACCATGTTCAAAACAAACAAACAAAGAGGCTCTACAACACAGAGCGAAACACAACCTCGCTCTGCTCGTTTCAGACCTTCCCATCAAGAGAAGAGTGACACAGCCTATCAGTCCAATCCACTTTCAGAGTCATATTTCTATATGCCAAAGTGTCCAAGGCTACTGCTCTGCCCATCAATAAGTTCATGCAACTGTGACCTTTCTCATGTTAGTGCAAACTGGAACCACCCATAAACCTTGCTTTGAGCAGAATATCTATACCACACCACTGCTGCTTGTCCTACACCCACACAGCATATCTCCACTGGCAGTACAGCCCAACAGGGGATGGATTAAAAAGCCAAGGCAAGGCATGTTTCCTGCCAGCAGGCATTTCTTACCATGCCTGTTGGTGCAGCACATAAAAAATGTTTCATTTGCAAAAGTCAAATATTTATTAGTATTTGCTAACCGAATTCCTCCATAATGACATGAAAAATTGTGATGTCTAAGTCTGTCAGTTCCATGTAAATATATAATTTGCACAGGAATGTATAAATATACGTATGCGTATTTACTTCTGATTAGTGGCAATTATCCTATGAAAGAGATGCTGGAAATAGAGCACGGGTTTTCTAGATTGCTTTAAGTATCAGTATCCTCTCTGCTGCTCTCTTTTCAGAGGCAATGCAGGGTGGAGGACTTCTTCAGCTCACTCTGAGTTCCATTCCAGTCCATCTCATGGTCCATCACAAAATGGGCTGACCTCTATGAATCCTTACACAATTTAAAGAAGAGAGAGATCCAGAGTGCCCAGATGAGCTTCCAGATCCGAATCAGCCTCAGCAATGCTTTCAGTTTTCCTTCCTGAATATTTCTGAGATCTAAGTAACCAGCTGCCTTTATTTTATATCATTCTCACTGGCAGTCTAATGCTCTGGAGAACTTGAGCCTTGCCGACTACATGGCTTCACAAATGGGATTTGGGCTCCTTCATGGAAAAAAGTCTCCTTTTTAAACCTGCACTAGTGAGTGGCATGCTGGAGATGCTCCCAGGCCATCCTCCTCACTCTGGTGTGCAGCTTTGAATCTCAGTCTCTAAGCTGGTCTCTCTCCATTTATTCTTCAGTTTTTGGCACTGAACCTAATTAAAAGGTGCATGTGAATAGACTCACAGAATCACAGGAAACACCTGTAAGGAATCACCAAAGCTCCTGCAGTCCTTTCCTCCTTGTCTGACCATCAGTTCTGCCTCTGTTATTCTCAGCAGACATTTGTCCACTCTAATACCAATGCTGTATCTGTTAATACTCTGAAGGAATGCCCTGCAGCCCACAGAAAGCACTGAGGGCTCTAGCAAGACCCAGAAGCCAGTCATTTCTGCTGTCAGGGTGAGAAATGACTGTCTGTGACACATTCCACTGTGCACTGAGGTCTGTCTCACTGTAGACTTTGCCAAATGAAAAGCAGCTGTTGCTTATAGGTCACTCTCTGCTTCCTCTCCATACTGGATATAGAAGTAATAAAGAAGTAGGGACCACCCCCCCTGTCTATGATATATTTTCATGAGTCTCTCCAGCAGCAGCTGATGGGGAGGAACACCCCAGCTGGAAGGTGAGAATCTGCTCCTCTCACTCACAGACCTGCTGTTACCACTCTCCAACACAGAAACATTCTTAACAGTACGGATGTTGGATTCTGAGCTCCTCAAAGACCATAAATACCATGCTGGCAGGTTTGGGGGGTTGTTTGGATTTTTATTTCAGGTTTTTCCTCTTACAGAAGGAACAGAATGATGATGTCTTCCTCAGCTGTAGTGTTTACTGCTCATTTCTCCTAAATGGACACCTGGTTCCAGGAACCATCTGCTACTTTTTCCAAAGCTAATGGCAGAAATCCATCAGCTGAGAATCCACTTCTCCAGATGAGAAGTAGGTGGGTGTCTCAACTCATCCTGCAGGTATGGACCAGGTACAGCTGTTGTCTCCTGCGGATCTTTGGCTGCTGTGCAACAGCATTGTCCTTTCCCAGACAACAGAGAACAGTCAACCCTTCTGGGGAATGAGGGCATGACCACAGGCTCTGAAGACTCTGCAAACCAGCCTGTGAGACTCTTTCTAGTGTGACAAAACTGCTCCATTACTGGAACACTTTTTGTCACAAGGAAGAATAAGAATGGCGTTAAAATCAAGAGCAAAATTCTCTTGCATAAGTAAAATACAATGCTTCCTCTGGGCCTGGAGAACACTCATTCATCACTGGGCCTTGTTTGCAAGGAAGGTCTAAGCAAATGTTGGTAATAACAGGACAAAATGGAAAATTATGGTCCTATACGATTTTCATATTACATTAGTTCAGATCTACTTGCAACACCTGCTTCATTTCACCTTTCTCTGACTGAAATCTCCTGGAGATTTCAGGACTACTTCCCTACATCTATATTTGGCTATAATTTGAGTGTAATTTGATACATAATTAGGGTAGAATAGAAGACAGTATTTAACTACCCATACATCTCTCCCTAATTTAAATAGTTCCTAATATATCTAACTAGTTTGCCTCATCCTGCACTGATATGTATTGAACTGGGGATAATGAAATAAGAAATGTGAAGGAGAAAAAATGTTATTTCAGAGTCAGAAGATCACCAATTAATGACAGGAAAAGCCTAGTGGGAGTATCGGTACATTTAAGGCCCCTCCTGCTTCCAGTTCTATGTGGTCATTTAGAACAACATGTGTTTTTGTGAGATATCTCAATATAATCAAACGACCCAAAACTTTTGGACAGGACTTAAACATACAGATGGTAAAAAATAGGATGAATTTCATTCTCAGTTAGATTCACCACTCACTCATGTCTTAGATATTGCATTTAAGAGGGGAAGGAGGTGTCTTTTGCAGTTATATCTCTCTGTTTCCCTCTCTTAGGTCTAGAGAGTAGTCAGATTAATGGCTTAAAAAAGAAGCCTAAATTTGAGATGGTTAGAGATAGGTGAGTTCATCTCTTTGATGTATGACTACGCATCCGTGACGACTCAGTGTGCCACGTCACACTCAGGGAATTGTTTAGCTGACAAACAGGGGTGGCTGGATTTTGTTCGGGTGAAACAGCACTGCTGGGTTTTGTCCTGAAATGTGGGAAATATTTTAGCACATTCCTCTTTTTAACAGTACAAATTATCCAACTTATGCTTCAGCAGGGGCAGGTGCTGATGGATATGCAGGCAGGCAAAAGTCAGATGTGGCTGCTCATCTGAGATTTCAAAATGTCATTCTATCTTCAACAAGAGGAGAGGGGGAGGGATGGGAAATCTTGAAGTTTTGAAGGGTAAAGAAAGTTTCATTTTGCTGAGGATTTAAAGTTTTATTAAGATATTAGTTGGCTTCTTTCACACAATGTGAAATAGAGCGATTTAAATAGAACAATTTTAGTATGCAGAATATTGAAAAGACAGAACACTGTAGCCTAAAACCAGCTGATTATTGGGAAAAAAAAACACATCTATGGAAGTTGTTAACCATTCCATTGAAAAATTCAATGAAATCCACTCTTTGCAGTGGAATGCTTTAATTTAGATGGATCATTACTCTCGGTGAAAAATTATTTTTTCAGGACCTTTTCCATCCACACAAGAATATGGCAAAAAGCAGCCTGTGCACAGGATACCGGCCAGCCTGGGCTCCCACCTGCCGTGAGCTGCTACAGAACCAACACCTTTCCCCATCACAAACCCTGGAACAAAAGTATATTTCAGCTGAATATTGTTGGGATATGTTTTTATGGGTTTTTTCCCCAGCATAATCTCTTCTGTTCCTTCCAAACAATTTTTAGGGACGCCAGAAACACCTCTCGCTGTGTCCCGCACCTCAGCACTGTGCTCTCCACTTCCCGACCTCCACTGCTGCGTCCCCACCATGCACACCCTAAAATGTTGAGTCACCTCGCTGTCCAGCTTTGGAGCATTGCTCCAGGAGTTTTCGTATCTCCTAGGGCAGCTAAGAGGGATGGCGAGATCTTCAGTGCTGATTTGCAGCATCTCCCGGGGGGCGGCTCCCAGCCTTGCTCCCATTCCACCGCCGCATTCCCAACACGTTGCGGGCATCCGGGAGCCCCCAGCCTGCTGGCTCACACTCTCCCTCCCCCTTCCTTGTCAGAGTTTCTTTCAGTGCTGAACAGATGGGCACAAGCTGTTTGGGAACCACCTCCCTTCCCTCCCCCAGACCCGTGGAAAGATGCATCACCGGAGAAGGGAGCAGTCCCCTCCCGGCTGTGGCACAGCACCCTTTTCAGAGGGGCAGGTAAAAGTTTAACCAGGCTGTCTTTCAGTGCTGGAGGCAGAGCCGCCTTTCATAGCCATGATAAATTGCTCCTGTCAAAACTACATGAATGCTCATATTGAAAAGCTCTTCTTTCTTTCTTTTTAACTTTCCCCCCTCTCCAGTCTCACGGCGTCTCTCGGTTGTTAGCCAACATTTAATGCCCGCTTAGTCAAAGGGCACTTCCACTCCTCGTCTCTCTGTCCTGTCCCCTGAGGCTGCTGCGGCTGAGTTGTCACAGAAATACTGATGGTGAATAAAATCAAAAAAAAGACAGGGTGGGGAAGAAACACTTCAATGTCTTTAGGGCTTTTGATTTCAGTTGGGTCCTTCTACCAGTAGTTCCTAAACAAAGTAATTGCAGGGTGGAGGTGGACAGAGAGATGTCTTCCATGGAAGTTTCCAATTATTAATATGTTCTAAGTAAATTAGTTCATAATATTTTCCAAAGGTGATAATGAACACACAACAGAAAACAAGCCACTCCACCTCCTCACGAGCAGC
This sequence comes from Serilophus lunatus, assembly GCA_013399895.1. Lineage (NCBI taxonomy): Eukaryota > Metazoa > Chordata > Aves > Passeriformes > Eurylaimidae > Serilophus > Serilophus lunatus. The sequence goes on along the minus strand of VXBA01001826.1, from coordinate 420,522 downwards.
TGAGCAGCAAGACCAAAACATACTGGAGGTGTCCCAGGGAGGCAGAGCCTGCCCAGCTCTTAACACAGTCTGAACAACCTTCCCCACCTGTCAGCAGGTGCCTTTGCTCCATGCATGCTCCAGAGAAGGAGTCACAGCTGCTGTAATCACAGGAGGTGCCTTGGCCATGGAATGGAATGCTTTCTTCATCCAAAATTGCCTAGTTTTGTCAATGTCCCGGCCCTGCTCCAGCCCTACTTTGCTGGGTCTGCCACCACAGACCCAACAGTCATGGAGTCCATGACCACAACAGCCATGGAGCCCCTACACCAGTTACACTGGTCGCAGAGGAATGGATGGGACGATGGCATGGTTAAGATTAATGTGAAGGATGGGTTCAGGGTGCTTGATGAGCACTGAGCCAGCCCAGCCCAGCCTGGGCAGTCACTTAACTTCTTCAAGGTCACACCTTCCAGAGAGGCATTTAAGTCCAATATAAGGAAAGTTGACCTGAACATCCACCCAGAGCACCATGAGCTGGTGTTGGTGCCATATTTTAACATGTTACAGACACAAGTTCCTCTTCTCCTCCAGATAACCTTCGTGAAGCAGCAGGGCTAACAGGACAGACTACAGCTGTCCCCAGCTGTTGTGCTCTGATCCCCGTCCCTGGTCAAAGCCCACGGTCCGATGGGACAGTGACATTCACAGCACATCCAGCTCCCTGGGCATTCTGTTTCATCTGACCTGGCTGTGGGAAACCTTGGAGTGCTGCTCCCATTTCAGAACATCTCTCCTTCTTCTGCACCACCTACATGGTAAAAGCTACCCACAAATCAACTCGAGGCATTCAACACACATCTCCTAAGAAGAGATTTCAGACCTGTTCCCACACTCCATTTTAATTCTTTCCTCTCTTGTTTTTCTGTCCCTGCTGATATCTAGCCACCACCCAGCGTTCCAAATATATCCTCCAGACTGTAAATATCTGTGCTGCTACCCTGCTACAGCCAGTCAGTGACAGCAATATCTGGCACACATACACACAGCTTCCCTGGATGCATCTTCCCTGTGACAAATATTTCTGCTACAGTCCTTGTAACCAGTTGCAGTGTCACTGCCCTTATCACTATCAGCCTCCCGTAGGGTTCAGCTCTATCCATATCTATATATGTATTTTGGGATATTAGTACCATCAAGACACTCTTGTTATCCGGGATTGCTTGCTCATTAACCCTTGCTACACCCATATGCACACAATATACAGGCAATGAAGACTGCACAGCTCTAACTCAGTTTCCTATATTCCCAGATATTTTAATAAAGCTGCATGGGTGAAGAAGTCTAAGATTTGCCCATATGTGCACTCTCAAGAGCTGCACCTCTTCTGATGGCATCAGTCATTGGAAAAAAATTGCTCTCTGATGATGAAAAGAAAAGGGATGTTTAAAGAACAAACTGAGTAATCTCCAGAGGCTCCTGTTTAAGAACTACATAAGCAGAGGCTGAAAGTCAGGCCTGATCCTTCCTCCCATCAGCTGCCTTCTCTTTCCCTAGCTCAGGAAGTGGTATGCTGACATTTCACCAATCATTTTCTTTCTCTGTGCTTCAATTTCCACTATCCATCTGCAGAGAAACCTGTTAATGAACCTCCTTTGGAAAGTGTTTCCCAATCCATCATCAGGAGTGTAAGTACTTGTGATAGCAGTTTAGCTGATGATGTGTGTGCTAGTCCCTGCTTGAGCAGAGTCTCAAAACTACCTGGGGGGCACTTGCACTGCTTCAGTTCACAAGGGTCAAGCCCAGCAGTTTGCTGCCTTCGTCTCCTCTCTCCTCCATGTACCACTTCAAATCAGCCACATTGCACCACAGTTATTAACTGGTTTTGACTGAGTTCTTAAGTTAATTATAATTTCACAGTGTAATATCAAGCATGATTAAAACAATTAGGTTTTCCATCCCCTTGCAATACCTCCCTCCTTTAACTTTCTCTTCTTCTCCCCCCTCCTTCCCCTACCTCCCTTCACCCTGGAAATTTTTAGATATGCTTCTGCACCACTGCAACAAATTGTACAGTAGGATCTGAAATTATTACCCTCTTAAATGCATTAAACTGTTCATAAAGCAATTTGCAATGCCAGTTACCAAACTACAGTGAGCCTCCCATCCTGACACCTCCCAAATGCAGAAGGATTCTTGGCAGCCATACCCTACTGCAATGCTCTCACTCACCAGAGTCAATGCCTGAAACTTAGGAGAAATCAATGCAATTATAGATATGAAGGTCCAATTACTGTGAAATGTGATCAGTCTTTATCTCTGAGTCCCTTCAGGAAAATCAGGGAGGCCTTTTCTTTTTTCCCTTGTGAAAGGAGTTGCAATATAATGCAAACTGATCTTTTACCAGAGGACCAAAAGCAAGGCGTATCTGTCACTCAGCAAGCCTATTCCAGTGTTGCCTAGTACTGATTTCCCCTTCATACTGGTGAGATGATTCCCGATCTACACCTCTGTGCATCCATTGTGTCTGATTAAATCAGTCCCTGTTGCTGTTGCTCTCAGGTTCCCAGCCCAGCACTATGCATGTGGCCACCTCCTCCTCCTCCTCCACTCCAGATTCCTTGGGTAATTTTGCCCATCTGGAAATTTTTCACCCACTGCCAATTGTGGCCACACCCCCTCCCACAGCCAGCCCAGCAGTGGGGTCGAGGGTGGGAGCAGAACATGGAGCTTTCTGGCTGTCCCTCTTTAGCATCCAGCGCTCATCCCTGCAGGTGGGTTTGTTCCCCAACATGGAGAAGTAACCAGATTCCTAAAGGATCAAAACAGCCTACATAGAAAAATAATTTTCAATCCCTTCTAGGCCAGATTTGATCCTTGTACCTGCTTAGGTGAGTCAATACTCTTCTGGAGAAGCCAGCCCCAGTGAACCTCATTTTCCAAGCACATATGATTTCAGCATCCCCAAGGAGAGGATGGTCTACAGTCCTCATGTCTGGGCTAGTGGAAGGTGTCCCTGTCCGTGGTAGGAGTTGGAACTGGAAGAGTTTTAAGATGCCTTCCAACCCAAACCATTCTGTGATTCTGTGTATGCAATAAGGGCAGGTTCTGCTCAGTTGTGGACAGCCCAATAAGGTGATTTTAACAGAAAAACTATCCCACCAAAGCATTAAATTCTGTGCACAGATCAGTGAAAGGGACTTGTGTTTCTCTGTGGTTTACCTCTTTACCTTTTATCCAATAGAGCAGGATCCAAATCAGAGCCAGGATATGATTGCAATTATACAAGTAGAAGTGAGTAACCTTCTGCACTAATAAAGAATACAATCTTTTATCTGTGTTAATTAGAAATAAATTAGACAGGGAGAAAAAGATATATAAATTTGCTAATAGTTAATTGTTAGAACTATATTGAAAATATGCATATATAAAGTAAAAAATTTATTCCAGATTAACAAAATACTGAGGTTTACTTCTAAAACTGCAGAACAGAAATATGTTTGGCACAACAGACTGATTTGAGGAAGGCCATTTATCATAAGCCTCAGAGCACCTTGTTCAAGGATCCCAAAGCACTCAGCAAACGTTGATAAATAGACCTTGATGTATTCCCAAAGGGAACTATTATCATCATGATACAGCAGTGCCAGGCAGAAGCTCAAGAGTCCAATTCTCCATTCCTGCCTGCATATCTCCAGTTTGGTTCCCACTTCTTTTACGGAGAGCACCCATAAACTTTCCCTCACCTCTAGTTTGCAGGCAAAACCTGTAGAACCCAGGTTGTCAGCAAACTAAGATTTGGGGGCAGCACGGCTGTCATAGAATCATAGCATCATTTAGGTGCCCTGCCTCAGGGAATGTTAATCAAGCTCTGCCATCTTTTAAACAAAACCCTGCTATACCTTACCTTGGAAGAGGAGAGGCAGAGAACAGTGTGAAGCTGAACTGAAGGTTGAAATGTGCTCATGTGGACGGGGGAGTGGCAGGGACAGAGGTGGCCAAACACGTGCTGCCTGTCAGAACTCACTGCTGCTGGACCAGCTCGAGTCCTCACAGCCCAAAACATGGGAAGAAATCCCAAGAATGCCCTCCACACACCAGGACATGGACTTAAGAGGCCTGAGAAAATAAACAGTCACAATATAACCGAAGGTGGTTTTATTTTCCTTCCATATTCTGAAACCAGCTTCATGTTTCAAAGGGTTTCCTTTAAAATAGATGCTTTTCCAGCATCTATTTCTTTCTTCTACCTTTGTTTTCCTCCTCGAATTCCATATGTATTTTCTTTTCTCACTCCACCACAAGAATTACAATATATAATTTGATTATCTGGGGACACAAAAATTGTGTTACTGTACAGATTGGTTTTGCAACACGGAATGAGTGTTGTCCATTAGGGTTGCAGAGTTAATCCTGCTTTTCATGGCCTGCACTTTCCCCGTACTTGTTTATTTCACATTTTGAGTCCACCCCAGGATGGATCAAACTGCTTAACCTTTGACTGCAAAGTCAGAAGAATGACTCACTTGGAAGCTAAAATGTAAATAAATATATGTATTGCTAAATACACCAACTACTAATACCATAATGCAAGGTTGATAAATATTCTGATTAAAATCATAAATAAATGGGGGAAATTATCAGACAGTGTGTTTAAAAATTATAATTTCAGGGCATACCTCAATATAGCAGCAGTCATAATAAGTAAAATTGTTTTAATCTTTGATTTCTCTTAACTATATAGAGGGAAGTCTTTCCTCCTACAGTTGTTAAGTGAACCTTTGTTTTATCACAAATGCTGCAAAAGGAAATGGAATACAGTTAATTTATTGATATTTAAAAAATCTTTTCTTGCTCACAGTGACTGAAAAGTGGTCCTAAGCTCTTAAACTTTCCAGCATAGCACAGAAAAGTGTGGAGCTGGTAAGTGACCTCCCCCTTTGCCAGTATTCCTGCCATAACTCTGTGTGCCTGCAGAAAAAAGTTCATCTCCCATACAGGTACCATCCCCTCTGGCACTAAATTACCAGGCACTACCCCCAATTACAGTCTCTAAAACCATTAGCAGTTAAGAGAAAATAATCCCTGCAATCTGTGCAGCAATAAGTATAATGTACGACGGAGGAATATGCAAAGAGGAGCACAGCAGATCTGCTGGAGGACGAGTCTCAGCTCAGGAGTGCCACCTCCCTGCTCCTCACAACACAGAGAGCTGCTCAGACCAACTGGTTTATTTTATTTATTTATTTTCTATTTTCCTGCGTCTTGTCCTTACTAGGCCGTCTCAGTCTAGCAAGCCTGTCTGCAAGGACTCACATGCTAGCACTTGTCATTTTTTTGGCTGCCTGAAGAAAAAGGTAGTGTTTGCCTCCCACGCTGGATTGAGCCCTCTGAACTCAGTGTTTCCACATCCTTGATTGCCCTGCTGTGTGTGCATCGCATACCAACTAAGGAGTCCTTTAGATCACCTTCCTAGCTCAATTTTGTCCCACATATGCTGATTGAAAAGCAAATTAAATACTTTTTCTACCACCAATTTCCTTTCTTCACATACTTGCCTGCACTTACTATTTCTGAAGAATCTTATCAAAGGAGCAACAGGTTTCTAAAGTGATGGTTTGGCCCCCAGATGATACACTGGGTTGGTAATTTATTAAGCTTTGTCTGTTAGAGCATGATTGCTCCGAAGTGCTTTGAGCTGAACACACTTGAGGGGATGTCAGCCCAGCCCACAGTGTTCCCAAACCAGGCACAGCTCAGAGGAGCAGGGTGTTCTATAACTCACCAGGAAAATTTTGACCTTCTCAGTTTAGTTACTCAGCTCTCTCCCAGTGCTTGTCACTCTGGGATTATCCAAATAGCAGCTCTGGTTTAATGTGTTCTCCCAGCAATGCAGCTCCTGTGTACAGCAGTTCCTGCATTTTAGGCATGTTGTCCTCACTGACCTCACGTTGATCCTTCACACTTCCAGAGATGAGGATTGAAACTGAAAAGCCAAGGTCCTAGAATTCACCCTGGAGTCATTCCAATGTCATAAAGAGATAGAGAGGAAAAAGGAGGATCTGTAACTCCCTAAAATATGCAAGGGGAAGGCCAGGTTTCAGGCATATATTTGGATTTTATTGGAGTGGGAGTTCTGATGCAATTCTGTATCAGAATTCATTCCTAATAGGAATAGGCCTAAATAACTTCATTTATAGATAAACACTTCCCCTCACTGCCCTTGTACATGCAAGATGTGATCAAGGCAGCTTCTAAAATTGCAAAAGGGCTTTTGGGACTAAATCCCAAACTACACTGATGTTCTTCCCAATGAGGACATTTGGGTTTGGCATAAGAGTTTTAATCTGTTTCCACATGCCAAATCTTTCCTTTTCAAATACACATGAGCTGATACTGACACCTGATTGTACAAAGAGAGAACTTCCTTTTGGAGATTTTCTGTTTCATCTGCTGCTACCAACCCACAAAGAGGAGATGATCCTTGAGCAGAGCAATTCCAATAGCATGAAAATGAATTTCTTTTTGCCACCGCAGTTAGATAGAAAGCTTTACATTCCCTATTGGTGTTATCTAGGTAGAATAGATTGTGCAAAATTATGGCCCCCCAGCCAAAACCAGCCACCTCCACCCCCCCAAGTTGAAAATTAAGTTTCCCCACCCTCCTCTCAGCCTCTAAACTTTGATCACAATCCCAGAAGAAGCAAAATATTTGCAGTAAAAGGTGCCAGCGCCATCAGCTCACCACAGTACCTCCCAGTCAAAATGTTTGCACGCACACTTCAGAGCATCATTTATCTTGAGGGATGTCAACTCTAAAAATGTTAGCACGTGTCACTGTCAAAGCAAATGCCAGAAATTAGCTTTCTTTCGTCTCAAAGAAGAATAATTAACTTTGCAACTGTTTCCAAAAGTGCTAATTAATGGGTTTCACCAACTTGACTTGTCAGGATACATCTTGATTGGAACAACAGCTTGCTCTTCCCCTTGAGGAATATGGCTCTTCTTTTGGACTCTTTTCCTCATCCACCAATTTAGTGAGTTGTGGAAAATGGATGTCATTTATAACATAAAAATAAACATGCAAAAAAGGGAAAGCCTTAGGGACAAATTAACACTTATTAATTATTGTTGTGCTTTATTAACAATAATGTAAAAACATAGTCTTCCATTTAAGCTATATAATCTTTAAACAAGATGGGATTTTGTTGGCTGTTCAGCTTCTTGAAAAAAACAGGACAAGTCTTTGTCTGAGATGTCTCTGAATGGGGGTGGCTTGGGCTGGGCTTGGGAAGGGATCTCCTTCTCTTGCCTTGGAAGTTTCCTTCTGGACCCAAGTTCAACACTGCCTGGAGATCCATTCTCCAATACTCTGAGCACACTTATTTTGAGTGTTTAAATTCCTCCAGCAGTTTACACAATGTATTTGCTTCTCTAATCTTTCTGCAAGGCTTCCTGACTTTCAGTATTGAGCTTCTCTCCTTTTACCCCATGTCACTATTTGGATGCATTCCCTCCTTCCACCAGGATGGGATCTGCATATTAGCTGCCCATGTTGAGACGAGAAGTAAAATGCCTAAGTTTACCAATGGGATTCAGCTATTCCCATCCCACACCAAGTACGTGAAGGTCATATCACATTGCCAAAAATCCCTGGAACCCTTTGAAAACACAAAAACTTGGATGCATCTAACAATTTAGCAGACAGAAGCCTGGAGAACCAGATAGGGTCATGGTTAGACTTGATATAAATAGTCTGATGAAGTCTCAGACCCTTATATGTGCTCCTGGAAATATAAAGCAAATCAGGAGATCGAGTGGAAAATCCAGGAGGTTATTATTAAAAATCCACAGCTCAATTATCATTATACTAAACCTTACACTAGAGGTCATTTATGTTCATGGTAATTAGGGAGGAAGGTTATGGTTTGAGAAAAGGGTATATCAGCTAAAGAGGAGCTTTATTACAGGAAGCCTGTCCCTAACACTGCTACTTAAATTAGCCATGCTAGGCTGGCAAACTGGAGTAGTGCTCACCTGGGATGCAGGGAGCTCCTACAGACACCCACTCTGCTGTTCCCAACTATCCCAGGATGGCAGGTGGTCTGGGGCCACCTCAGACAACTCCTGCCTCTTCCAGGTGGAGGAAGGAGTGGGATGAGATATAAAGGTGTTAATGGAGGAGAAGGAGGAAGGACAGGTTTTTTGGGGGGGAGTTCATAGGGGAGTTTTGTGGGGTTTTTTGGCTGCATTCTGAAAAACTGGAGTCGTACAAGGTTTGTATGTCCTCCAGTTTCTTTGTGCTGGTGTGAGTTCTTTTGTTGCCTGGAAGGACAAAAAAGAAAAAGGGTGAGGACATTTGAGTAAGAGCCATGGTCATGTTGTCTGTTTGCTTTCCCATGAACTTGTGCTAGGCTTTTGAGGTCAGAGAAGGAAGACTCCAGGTCTCAGTGCCTTCTAAGGTGAGGCTTTGAGGGACAACTGACAGTGCTGGCTCAAGCAGCCATCCCTGCCTTGTGTTTATGCAGGGCTTGATGGCAGCAGCCTTCTAAAATTGCATTATGAGAGTTGGAGGGGAAATTACTTGAATTTGTTAAAGAATAGTGAATCTCTTGCATGGACTGGTGGCTTCTCTAGCTTGGTCTTTGCTGAACTGTGCCTTCTGTTCTCTGACTAGACTATGGCAATACATGATTAATAAATTGCTACCTATGGTTCAAACCACCTTAAAGCATAAGGATAAAGTGATTATCTGTGCATAAAAGCACAACTAGGAGTAGGTGACTTGGCTACAAGAGATGTGTTAATATTTTAAATTACTGACAACTGATAGATTGATAAGTTTTAAGCCACTTTGGGATTTTGAGCTTGTTATTTGTATATTGCTGTGTCTGTGGCCTGAGCAGAGTTTTGTACTGTCTTCTCACTGTAGTGAATCCCAGGAAAATTTCACTCTGGCATTTTGCTTCCCCTCCTCCTTCCAGTCCCCTAAAGTCAAACTTTGACAGAGAGGAAAAATAGCATCACAAGATGGAACTAACACCCTGAAGGAAATCCTTTAGAATAGTTAAACTAAGACTTCCTGCCACCTGGCCACAGACCAGCCTGTAAGAGTTAAACTTGAAGCAACTTCACTTTCAGAGATGTCAACATTATTTACTAGGTGTTTCTACTTAATTTGTTACTATATTTACACTTATAGTAGAAGCTAAAATCCTGTGTTGCTCCAGGTTTAAGTGCCATTTATTTTTATCCATGGAGGGAAGGAAGAATTTTGTCATTTACTGGAAGGTGTGGAGTTGTCATAGCTCTGGAAGAATAAATATGCTGAAAAAATAAATCTCTTGCCTACTTATTGTCACTCTCTGAATTTCACCTGTAGGGCCCAGGCAATCCACTAGATTAAATTTAAGGCAACAAAAAATGTTTAAGGCATAACTTTCTATTGGTTTTCTATTTCAAATGGCCTTTTATTCTAAGCACACGATGTGAGCATATTTGTGCTGGTTCTGTGTTCACCTCATGCTGAACACAAAAGAATCTCTGCAAAAGTTGGCCAAAACACTAGCAGGAAGAATATTTGTGTAATTAAAATGAGGAAGAAAAAAAAATCCTTTATACAGAGCTCAGTATTATGTTCATATCTATGCCAGGGGAAGAACTGGAAATGCAGAGAACTGGGCTTTGACCTCCATTGAGGTCAAAGGAGTCCTTGAAGAAAGCCTGTGATGGTTTAGTACTTCTTTGTAAATGTGATGGGAGTTTTGACCAGTCCCTGAGCTCTGGTGAGCACAGAGTATGTCAAATGTGGATTGAATATAGACTTTTTAGTGGCACCTAAAATCATCAGCACTGCGTCTGGAAAGGGTGCTCTCAGATACTTACTGTCTTTAAAATTCCAGGGAGAGAAACCATCAAGGTTTAAAAGGAGGAGGGCAAATAGAAAGGGAATTAGGTTGCATTGCATTGTCACCAGGTGTGTTTAACAGAGGAGATGGTGGCTGTTCGTACAAAAGGGGATTTGGGCCCTTGGAGTCAGGCATGTGCTGCAGCTCCTTGCTTGTCTGCCCTCTGGTCAGGCTGGCTGACCACAAAGGGGACTGATGAGCAGCTGGGGAAGGAAGGGAGAGTTCTGCACAGGGAGGACTGGGACAACAGCTCAAAGCAGGGCTCTCTCTTGGCAGTGTCAGTCCCCACCCTGTGCATATATTCACGTTGGTAAAATATGACATGAAAAACCCTCTGCTGCAGGAACAGGCTGCATGCTGCAAGCCTTTAAACTCCTCTTTATTCCATTTTCAGAACCCCTCTCCATAAGGCGTGGCAGGTTTTAGGGAAAAATACGTGCTGTTTGCACGCAGAGGCTTAGCCTCCCCCCCCAGCACTAGCTGACGAGGATTCCTTGGGCTCTCCTCTGCTTGTCTCCATCATGCTGTCCCTGCCTGTGTCCTCCCCAGTTCCAGAGCAGAGGGACACCAGCCCTGTGGGGTGCAGACTCGCTCCTGTGCAGCTGCCAACAGCCGGGGTGGCAGCGTGGGCTGTGCCGAGGGGCTGGTATGCAGATGATGGCTTTGTCTCTGCTTACTGGAGTGCATCCTCCCCAGTGCATATCCCCCTTCCCACCCCTTTACTGAAAACCCCTCTGGATTGGGCTCCCTTACTAAAAATTGGTTGGGAATGAAGGAGGGGGGAGAAACTTTATTAGTGTTATACATTATTTTCCTTCTCTCCCTTCTCCCCCCTTCTCTTCCTGCATGATGAATTGCCTAGTACTGAGATGGTAGCTCCAGCCCAGGCACTTTGCAATCTCCTCCTGGTCCCTTGCACAGACAGATGGGACGGCCCATGTCTTGACCGTGATTGATTAGCTGGAGAAAGCCTGTTGAGTGGAGTTCCATGAAGATTGATGCTTTCTCCTTCTAACAGCATTTCCAAAAAGTTTCTATTACATTTTGATTATGTTTATAGAATCTCACTGGTCTCCAGGAAGATTCAATCTTCTTTTTCCCCTTCTCCCCTCTGTGCAATGTGTAGCTTCCCTCCTGTGCATATGCTGTTCATCCATCTCTTACCTTTATTCTTTTAGGAGTGCCCCCAGAGGCCTCTTAGGACAGTTCCCTTCCCATGTCCCTTCTGTTCCCCTGCACAGGTACCTCTTTGCTAGTTACTGCCCTCTGACTTTTTGAGGCCACTTGTTGAGCAAAGCAGGAGCTCCCCAGAATGAGGCCTCTAAAAGCTGCAGAGCAGGAGGAAGGAGAATTATCTGTGATAGCTTCTGAAATAGAAAAGAAACTGAAATATGGGACCACCAAGGGTGGTGTCTGAATGAAGAACCCCTGTTTCCCAGTGCGGGAGGCACATCCCACAACTACCTGCTCTGCTCTGCCTGAATTCCCTGCAGCTGAAGGGCTCTGCTCAGCTCATATCGGTTCAGAAGAAAGTCCTTAAAAGCTGCGGGACCTTTTTAGCCTGAGGGTTTGTGTGTTTGTCCAGGGAGGGGGCCAGAAAGATGAGCTATTTCAGCATTGCAAGCTGCCCTGTTGAATCCAATTGAGGGGAGAAGGCAGAGCATGTTCCAGTGCTGGCTGAAATTCAGCATCACTGCAGGAAGAGAGTTTTGATTTACAAGGGAAGCTTAAGTCCTGTGCAGAGTGATCTGGGGGTTGCTCATCTAGGAAGGCTACTATATTTTTTCAGTAGCTCTATAAAATGCGCAGATGTGATGATTAAGTTACAACTTCAGGATAGTGCTGAAATATGTGCTCACTGCTGCACAGAAGCAAAGACAAAGTTGGTCCCTGACATCAGATAAATCAGCTTTTAAATGCTGGATTTCTCTGAAGCCTTAGAAAGGAAGAACATTTTCAGTTGTGTCATGTTTCAGTGTTAGGTTTCCTAATTGTAGCAAATAACTATGTTCCAAAATCTTATTAAGAAACTGGCTCTCCTGGTCTTTCCTTTTTGTTTAATTAAACAGTGAGCTGGGTTTGTATTTTTTGTGTGGAAAAGGTCACAGGCAGCCACCTTGGCTTCACTCTGATGTCCTTTCTAGGAAAAGGAGCTGCTTCCCTTGTGCCATGTCAGCAGATGAGCAGGAGCTGCCTGCCCTGAACATGGGAACAGTCCCACGAAGCAGCCTCAGGGCTGTGTACATACAGCTGCGTGGGCTGAGCACACCTGCAGCCTAGGATGGGAAACTGCTTGTGGCTGCCTGTCTGCTGCTATCTGTGGGGAGGAGGATCTAATCTGCTGGGAGACTGTGGGTCTGTGCTCCAAAGCCTGGATTTATGGGTGAGGTAAATAGGAACGTCTCCCAAGAGGTATTCATGTGATGGTGTGACCATCTTCACCTAACAAGGATGCCCTTCCCCAGCTGGCAGAGTGCAGTTCCCTGCGGCAGGTGCACGAGTAGTAGTTATATTCTGTGTTCAGTGGTAAATACAGGAAGGGAGCACCAAGCCAGTGTGGGGGATAACCTGGAAGAAGGCACTTGCTCACTAAAGCCCTGCAAGGGAGGGAGGGAGGGATGGATGAAGGGATGCAGAGGCTGGTGCTGCCTAGGGCTTTGCCACCCTGTGTGGGTGCTGTGATGGCTGGAATCACTAGCACAGGTGTTTGTTTACTCATGTCCTCGTGTGCTTCTCAGTGCTGGCTTAGCACCATGACCTGTTTTACACTTGAGAAACTGGGATCAAAGGAGAGCTAAACAGTGACTGAGGAGATAGGACCAATGCTGTCACAGAAGAGCCTTCCTCCTCCAAATGCATTTCCAGGGCCTCACAAGTGATGTGGCACCTTGATGGGTCAGTAAGGCACTCTGGAGCTTCTCTTCTCCTTGCCAGGATACTGGTACAGCACTCCTGTTTCCAGGCATCACCATTTGTCCACAATGTTTTAGCTTTATGTTCAACTTGGCCTCTGGTTAAATGTCTCCATGCTTGAGTGTCCTTGGGTGTGTGGCGAGGTGGCAGCAATGCTGGGCAGGTTTGTCAAGTCAATGCACCTTGGCCGTTTTGCTCCTTGAGGGGATCAGCTTGCTTCAGCTGAGGTTTATGCTCTTGAAGTGACCCACTTCCCATAGACTGAAGCTTGGCAAATCTGGCTCAGATGTTTTCCTGCTACTCAACAGCATGGACACAGCCTTCATGGGTCTTGTAGAGGGGGTATGGTACCCCAGCAGCAGCAGGGAGGTCACAGAGCATGCAAGACTTGAGCTGGGCTGCCTGCTGTGTGTCCCTGCACCATTGGATATGGGCACACAGCCAGTCTGCCCGACAGTGGAAACTGCTGGTGTGCCATTGTTAGTAGAAGCCATGCAAGGACTTCTGCTGTAATTTCTTGTGCCCCTTTTCCTTGTGTAAAATCAGGGTGGGCAGGAAGCCCATGATTTGTGTGGGAGAAGCATGTGTGTGTAATCCTGCTCCCTCTGGTCCTCTGGGACAGAGCTCTTCCAAACCCCTGAGGTCCCTCCCTCCCCATCAGCTCATCTGCCTGCCCCTGCCATACCAGGCTATTCTTTAAAATATAGCCTCCATTTTTTTATTTCTGCATTTATTACAAATGCAAATTACAGATGAAAGCATCAACTACACAAACCATTACTCAGAGGAGCATCTTTCCAACTGCTGGACTTGGACTGAACAGCTTGTGGTTAATTTGCTATATAATCACTGCCTGCAACAGGAAAGCAAGTGCTTCAACTGTGCTAATATTATGAAAGGGGAAGTTAACCATAGAGATAAATTCTGAGGAGCTGCAGCTGGGATGAAAGAGGGAAATAAATGTAGCTGGAGTTCGGGCTTCAGGCTTGCAAAAGTGGCCGCTTGGATATTTAAAGGGATAAAAGATAAGAGTTCAGGTTAAACATGTGTTTTTTGAAGTTGCTTTTAGCCTGAATATATTTTCCCAGAGGCAGAGGATCCCTGCAGCTCCTACTGACCTGTGATTCAAGCAGTACCCCTGACTGTACAAAGGCATTCCAATGGAATACAGTGCCTGCACTGCCCCAGTGCTGGGAGGCAGGTACCTGTGCACCTGTGGATGCAAAGGAGATGAGCACATGCCAATTTAGCTGGCAAAGATTTTACTGGGAGGGGGTGGTTGTTCCCCACCACTCAGGTGTATGGTTTTGGCCTCTTGCTCAGAGGGCAGGGAGACTGTGTCCCTGTTGTTAGAAGTGTGTCCCCGGCATACTGTCCTGGGGAAAGGGATTGGTGGTACCTCCAGAAACAACCTGTAGCAGGTAACAGGCCCACTTACCCCTGGCAGAAGAGGTGCTGGACTCACTGGGGCAGTGCCCAGCTGAAGCAGCTGTTCTGCTCTGGGTCTGAAAGTGTTACTGTGTGGCACTGCTCTGTGCTTTGTGAAGACACTGCCTTCACCAGAGCAGGCTTAATACCCCATGCACGAGACTGAAATAATATTTAGACCTTTCCAACTACCCAAGCCTCCTTATTCTTTCATTTCTGTGCCTCCACTGTAATAGCAGTATAACACTCATGCTGTTTCGTAAAGTGCTCTAGGGATTAAAAAGTGTTCCTGGAGATTATCCCTAGGGACAAATCTAAAGTCTTGTCTAACTCTTTTCTCTGAAGGCTTAGTGAGGCAATAGCTTTAGATTAGTAGATACAGGAGTGGGAAAGTGAATCAGCTCAAGATGGGTGAGCTGGTTTCTATGAAGTAAGAGAGTTCCAGCAACTCTGCAAGTTTACACCCACTGCAGACACCTTTTCTGACTCTGAAATGTCTGTTTGATTACTTTTCACTGTTTCCCAGGTCTGGAACAAAATCCTGTGTTCGAGGAGAGGGCATGAAGTGTCAGGGGATGATTTGTGCAAGGGAGAAGTTGGCTGAGGTTACTGCTGTGGGAGCTGGAGGGTTCCCTGCTCTGGATCCTATGGCATAGTGATGCTGGAGGGCTGCTCAAGCCACCATTCAGCCCCAGCCACTATGAATAAATTATACTGGCAATGCAATATACTTGGCATTGGCAAGAGTCTGCACTTGCAAGAAATCTGGTGAAGCAGCACCAGCAAAAA
This sequence comes from Serilophus lunatus, assembly GCA_013399895.1. NCBI lineage: Eukaryota > Metazoa > Chordata > Aves > Passeriformes > Eurylaimidae > Serilophus > Serilophus lunatus. The sequence goes on along the minus strand of VXBA01001826.1, from coordinate 405,505 downwards.
GTGCCACTGAGCTTTCCTGTGCTGGAAACTGGTTTTCTTGAGACTTTCAGACCATGAGGGCACATACCAAAGGCATGACCTTCAATGTGGGTGGTGTTAGCCCCTAACAAACTGGAGTTTTGGATGACTAGACATAACAGGGCTTTTTGCTTTTCCAGAGCCAAGTTTGATTTCTGGGCCTTCTTAATTTTAGGGAAATACCCCTTGGTCTCCTGTTTTTGAATTGACAACATTTTATTCAGTCTTGAGATAGAAATATTTCTCTGAGACTGGTGGGTTAAAAGCATTTTCCCGGTTATTTACTATGGGACAGCTCTAACAACTGCAACTCCAGAAGTTAATCATTGAACAGGCAGGACAGAGATGTTCGGAGGTGCATATGTAAAGAACAACGTGGCCAAAGGCCCTGTGTGGGCAGGGGAGTAGGAAGAAGGTGATATTTGGGGAGAGGAGGAAGAGAGAGCGCAGGTGTCTGGACAATGGCGGGACTGTTGCGTCAGTGCTGGCTTTGCAATTTAACTCCCCAGTCAAAACAGATGAGCCACGAAGCTTTGTGTTCAGTCAGGAGAGGATGCTAGGAGGGGATATCACAGCAGGGATCATCAGTCTAGCAGAGACCATTCTGAGACCTGTGTCATGATATGTAGTGTACAGTGGCATTACCTGCTGGAGTTGGGTTATGTCAGCTCAGCCTGACACAGCAAAAATTGTAGGGGAAAGGCACTCACATCCTGTGGGTCATGAATGAAGCTCATCTGCTCCTGATATCCTCACTCTTAATGCACAGAAAAAGGATGGAGTGCATTTCATAAAGGGAGCATTCCTGGACCTGCTTATTAGTCCGTTACTGAAAGAGCTACAGCTGGGTGGTGGTTGGACCCACCTCCCTCTGCTTAGACCACCACAGCTTTCCCTTGCTGGGAAAATGCTTGTCTGGTGCCACTCACTGTGGACATCTCTGCACAAGGAAGCTGGTGTGCACACTTGGGGGATGTGCAGCTTGTCTTGGTGTGTGGTGTGACCATGGCAAGCAGGAGCAAGAAGCCTAAAGTTGTCTGCTCAGGCAGCTGACTCTGAGATGGCGAGAGCAAAGCTCTGAGGAAGGCATTGGAGCGGTCTCCTGGAGCAGCCACACAATAACTTCTGCAAAGCGCTGCCCAGAGCTGCAACTAAGGAAATTCCCAGTCCAGCTGTCAGCAAACCACAGCTTTGCACAGGCTGATCCCTGAGCATCCTGCTATAAGGGGAAGGGAAAGAGCTTCAGACAAAGCAAAGAAGCTGAGAGAGGCTGCTGGCAAAGCCAGAGCCTCCTGGGGTGTTGGTGTGACTTGGGTGCATTGAGGATGGTGGGCTGGCTAGGGTGGTGTTTTCAGTACTGGTTTTTGGGGCGCAGATCTCCAAATGGCTTCAGAGAGGCTTCAGTACAGAGCGAAGGTGCTCTGGGCTACCACTGCAGTGCCACAGAGGTTATCTGCCTTCTCCAGCACGAGAAGCAAATGCAGAGACACTTGGAACACAGATCTTGTTCTTAGAGTATGAACTAAAGTGGTTTTAAGCTTAAAGCTTCTTTTCCTTCAGCCCTTGTGGAGCTAGGACTCTTCAGAACAGCCAGAAAAAGGCTGCAAATGCCATAAAGATTGGGAAAGCCTGGAAGATAGGAAGAGGGATTGTTTATTCAAAACTATTCACTTCTCAGTCCTGTAATGGGCTACTCCACAGCCTGGCTGCATTGTATATCAAGTTTTTTTGCTTTGCTTGTTTTGTTCTAGCCTTGCTTTGTCACCAGGCCCTTTGATGAAAGTAGTTTGATACTTCAAGATTTCCTGCCAAAAGTGTCTTTCAGGAGAAATGTGTTTGGGTTAGGATGTGGGTTCTTTCTGTGTGCAGCATTAAATATTTGGGTCCTAGCATTAGAAAATTCAAGAATTCTACTGAATAAAAGGGAAAATGCAATAAGTCATTAAAAAACTTGCTAATATTTCAAAAGAGAAGGAAAGTCTAGTGTTGACAAGGTTCTTCCATCTTTTTGTGTAAGGTAAATTCACAATTGAACTCCAAAAAAAGAAGGGGTTAATCAAGTGTTTATGTAAATACCTACACTCATGTAAAGGATTACTTCTAAAAGTATTTAAAATTTCCTGGCACTTTTGCATGTAAAAATTTCTACTGGTGTAGAAAAAAGGCAGGGTTTGTTCAGGCTAGGAACTGCTGAACCAAAAATTGTGGCTATAAATTGAAAAGCTGCTTTTGGTACCTCTGCCTAAAAATGAAACGCTTCAAAGAAAAATCACAACAACTGATTTAGAGAATAATCAGTAACATTAAAATCAACTGGCAAAGCTGGCTCAGACCTGGGGCCTTTGGCATGACTGTGACAAGGGATGGGCTGAGACCTTCATTCCCCTGAATACATGGACTTGACTACGTCCTCTGCTCCCTGTTTGTAAAATAGAGATTTTTAGGAAAGATCATTCCAGGTTGTCTTCCAAAAAGCTGGTGTAGTGGTGTCCAGCCAGGCAGAGGTCTCATGAGTCAGTCTGCTGGGGGAATGGCCTGGTAGTGAGGGGAGACGGAAAGGCATTTGTCTAGTTATTCACTTTTATCTGGTTACACTTCACCTCTAGAAAAGAAAATCCTTTGAACATAAAATTCAGCAGTGACTTACAATTTTCTGGCTTTGCTTTAAAATGAAAGCAATTTTTTCTAGCCTAGGGATGTAACTGATCTTTTACCTTTGGTTGGGTTGTTTGTTAAAGGAAAGATAAAACATGCTGTCCATTGATCTGTCCTCACCCTGAATTGCACAGTTAGTGAGGAGGGCAAGATTAACTGTTGGAGAGCAATGCTTCCAATTCCAGAAAGCGTATTGTTTTTACCAGGCACCACACTGCTCTTGCAAAGCAATTCATGTGCTTGACTTGGCAACTCTGGCATCCCTTTAACCTCCAGTAACTGAAATGAAGGTTCTAGCCATGTCTCTAGACATGTTCAGGAGATGGGGGAGCTGCCTCCCTACGAGGAATGAGCCGAGGCTGGTGCAGCTCATCCCAGCTCAACTCCTTAAGCACAGTTGCAACTTAGGAAGCTTCCAAATGCAATTAAACAAATGCATGGGAGAAATATCCAGCCATGGCCATTAAACAAAATTATTCTTTCTGGCTCAGGGAGAAATGCCTGAACTGCAGAGTTGGAGTCTGGAAGGATTGCTAACTTTATATTCCATAAGCAACTTCTGCTTGCCACTGTTGGAAAAGGAGGTCTAGTGAGATAGTAATTGGTTTAAATTGTTTGTGTCCACTTACAGCACGCTTTGAAGGATTGGTGTTTATAACCAATAATAAAAAGGTGCAATGTAATGTCATAAACCAACATCCAGTCTTATTCTTATAGAGTCAAAGAAATAATTTCATTCTGGTTTTGACTGTGGTTTTGGTAGAGGCTTGTGTGGTTGAAATCTGGCTGACAAGCTTGCTCAACCTTAACTGCAAATGCTCTGTGCAGTTCAGCCTCCCTTTCCAGCACACCTGGAGAGGAGTCAACAAAATGTAGATGCTGGCAGAGGAGGGATGAAAGCCAGGATGTTGTAAAGGAAAGAAAAATCGCAAATAAGGAGGGGAAGCTACGCATGAACATCCTTTTAACGGGAAAGCGCATGACTCTGTCTTGATGGGCTGTCAGGGTCCAGCCATTGCTGTTCTTTTGAGAAATCATTGTTCTGCTGTTAAGACTAGATGTATTTGAAATAAAGACCAAATGTTGCATGATAGTATCAATGTCTTCTCTGGATGGTGATCAATAATTATTCAACCATTCCTGCCTGATATGAAATATCCTGGATATACAGGTAGCAGGAAAAGCCCTAAATCCATTTTAGCTTTTGCACTTAAGGGTACCTCGGATACCACAGTAACCATCTTTATTTATACTTAGAAACTGTGCAATTTTTGCTGGACCCCTAAATTTTAAGACTCTGGTTTGCTCTTCATTTTAGGAACCTTTTGCTACTTTGTTTCAGCTTTCAGTTTCTTGGTCTTTCACAGTAGACTCTGACATCAAAACTAGATTCCATGGGAATGACAAATTCAGGTGATGGGTGAAGTGTGACTCACTTGCTTCACACATGTTTCTGCAGAAAGACAACATCAGCAAGAACTTCATGTAGGACTGTCATTGCAACAGCTAAGGATGCTTTTTGAAGTGGGTTGGCTGGAGTTATTTCTCATACAAGAGTAAAGACTATACTTTAGCTGGATGTGAATCTTAATAAAATAAAAAGGCACCTTAACACTCTTGCAGGAGGTCATCGGCTGGGTGGCTCTTCCCCTTAGATGCTATGTGAGTAACTCTGGGCTCTTCCTTGGATACACTTGGGAAGAATGGGGGGAAAAGCAGTTTAGAAAATAAGGCTTGATCCTCTTATCCAGCAGGATAGCTGGTAGCTGCAGTGGGAGCAGAACTGGCTGGTGAATACTTCAGTCTGAGAAGGCTGAGTGCCTAGAGACCATGCACCAGTCCGACATATCCTGTATATAGAATATAGGCCTAATTCTCTCTCTTTGAGGTACTCATGGAACAGAGGCTGAAGTGCTCCTCAGTGTGGTCACTCCAGCCCCTGCATTGTGTAGTCTCATGATTTGTTCTGGGGCCCTGGTGTTCAGCTCTGCAATAAATCTGTGGGTAGAGACATATTGGACACTCTGGGAACTGGTTAAATTTCACTGGTGACAAGTTCTATATCGCACCCAGAACTTGACTTGGCTTGTAGGAAAGAAATGACAATTGGTGTCTGTAGGTTCAGGCCTTGCTAACAAGAGAAGTGCCCTCTCCTGTAATGGGACCACCCTGAAAGCTGCTTCATACGTGGCCACCTTGGTTTTCTAATATTTCATAGACAAAGATGGTTAAGTGGCAGCAGCAGCTGGTGAGGGAGCAGATGGTGCCACCTGCATCATCAGATGTTTTATCACATTCTCTGCTTTATCCCACAAAGAGTGGCTGGAAAGAAGAGCAGAGCGTGGGAGCTGGTGTAGGTTGTGAAGGTGTGAAAAATCACAGGTGGCAGCATTGCTTCCCTGCCAGGCTGCTGTTTTGCTCAGCACTGGGTTAAGAAAGTACTTGTGCTTAGGAGAAGGTCTGTGCCCACCTGTGCCTGAGACTGCAAAACTCCATTTGGGAAGCATAAGGCTTTAGTGCAAGCTGGCTGTCCCTGCTACCAGCCAGGGACCTGGATCCAGGGTAAACCTCCAGGCAGGTTAAGCTGAGCTGTCTGGGTCACAGGCAAACCCCCAGATTCACTTCTGCCATGACCAGCCTGGATGTCAGTTCCTTATGTTCCAAAGAAGATTGAGACCTGTGATTAAATTTGCCAAAGGGTCCAATTTCAGCATGTGTGAGTTCTGAACCCATGGCATGGCTTCTGATTTTTCTAGGCTAGTGTGTGAGGTGTTTGAAAACTAACGAACTGCACAAGGACTGGGTCTTGGGGCTGAAGGAGGCAGAGGATTTATTCTTTTGACATGTGCACTGCACAAACCTAAATTGCAAACTAGTCCAATGGGGTAGATTTTAATGTCCTTTCTGTGAAGGACCTGTACCGGAGTCCAGCAGGAACAATACTGATTAGAGTGAGCACAAAGTATAATATCCCCTGATGTGTTCAAGGGAACACAGCTGGCAGGGGGGCAGTGGTTTGCAGGACACACAAGAGGATGAGCCAGTAATGACGTTTCATCCAGCAAAAGTGATGGAGCTTTAAGCCCAGTAGCAGGATGTGCTGCTGGAGTCTGGCTAGCCATGGCAATTTCCTCTCCTCAGCTTTGTTTCAGCTCCTGCTCTTAATTTTGCTCATCTTCCTTGGCGGTTCTGTCCATCCATTCTCCCGTTGTCCCAGCAATTGCTGAGGGGGAATGACATTCAGATGTAAACGGGGCCGGCGCTCTGGCAGACCGGTAGTGACATGGCAGTTGTTTATGTATCAGTCAGCAAAGCCATTCACTACTCCAGGTTAATATTTCAACAGGGCGGATGGATGGGAGTGTGGGATGGCAGGAGAGTGGGTGAGGAGGTTGGCAGTCGTCAAGCCGAAGAGGAAGAGGAACGTGTGTGAAACACAAAAGGGGAGGAAGCCCGTTGTGTCAGAAACAAGATGGAAGATGCCTCCTGACGAAGCTAGTTAACTGGTGATTAATTAGAGGCACGCTTTGAATTCTGCACCTAGTTTAGCATTAACAGCATTTCCGTGTCGTGCAGTGAGTCGTCTTGCTTGGTGGTTTCATTGTCTGAGCTTATGTGGAGCAGAGAGGGGTTTTCTGAAAAAAAAAGAAAAAAAAAAAAAAAACACCAACTTCTGGAATGGAAGGAATATGCGCAAATCTCAGCTTCTGTTCGAGGGGGGGCAGGGGGGAAATAAGGAAAGGAAATGTCCCAAAAAGCAGAACAAGTTCATGGATTTCACAGATGAGCATGAGAGGAATAGATAATAAGCTTGGGTTGTTTGAGGTACAGAGGAGACTTGTGGTTTTGAATACTGTAATAGTTGTATTGCCTTAGTCTGGGCTTTCTGAGCCCAGCCCAGCCCCTGGCAGTGTCTGAGGTGTGGGTTGTATTCCAGGCATGTCTGCAGGTCTGTGGCTCTGTATTAGTGTTTATAGGAAGTCAATGAGATGGAACTCAATAGAGAAAAGGAAGACTTAAGAGTCACTGGAAGACAAATGTGAAGGCCTGGCACTCAATAACTTTACTGAATCATATCTTTTGTTGCTGTATGTTTCTGGGCAGCAGGAATACAAGAAGGAAGAGCAGATCTGTGTGTTTCAATAGACTGTTCACCTTCCCCTCTGCAGAGAGGGGATGTTTTATTTCTTTTGATAAAAAGATATCCATCCTCTGCTTGGTATGAAGTCAAGCAGCACCATGAATCATGGGGAAGGTGACAATGGAGATGAAGACTGGGCTGCTGGAGCCAGTGGGGGAAAAGTGGGATACCACAAACAAATTATGTGAGTTGTGAGAGCACAAGTGTGTGTGTGCACATCTCCAGCTGGGATGGTGGAGCAGACTCTGGAGGGTTGGTCCAGGCTGATTCAACTTAGAGCTGTGGTCCATGGAGCAAAAGGTATTTTGAATGGCTTGAGCATCCCCGTGAGTTTTTCCTTGGCAGGTACAGACCAGGCAAGACTTGAGCAGATTCTGCAGGGAAGGAGCAGTGCAGGCTGAGCTTCTGTCTAAACAATCCCCACCTCTCCTGTCTCATGAAAAGGGTGATAAGATGGAGGTGTCTGTCGTAACAGGTGTGGGATTCAGTAGCCAGAGACTTTGTCACATGAGGGATAGATAGGGCCTCTTCAATCAGCTGCAAAATTGTGCAAAATTCAGGCAGCTTAATTTTTTTAATATATAAGAAAATACTTTTCAGGTTGCTTCAGTTGCTAAAATAGGCTTGAATTCCTAAGTGCAAGTGAAACAAAAATGCAAAGTAAAAGGCTGAGGCAGAGCTATCCAACCTGGGATGGATTACTGGAGGTGGTAGCAGTGCTTGAGCACAGTTGTCTTTCTAAATTTTCAAACAATTTTACTGAAACTCGTCACCAGCTAAATGTATGGAAACATAGAAAAAGGCAATGCTAAAAAGCTGTTTTGTTAATTGATAAATATAATTGAGTACCACATTAGTATTCATTTATATGGCTAATTAGCTGAAGTAATAAATTTATAGTAATGCATAGTTTTGCTAGAATCCTAGTAGTTCTGCTTTCTGGACGGTACAGTTTTGGATACTAGCACCTTGTGGATTTAACCAAATGATTTTGAACAGCAAGTCTCTTGGAAGTGGATGGATGTAAGCAAAGATTATTGGGGACATTTGGGTGTCACAGCCATGTGGGAAGGACAACAAAGTCCATGGCTCACATCCTGAGCATCTGTGTTGCCCCATGCTGAGAGGAGGGTGGATGTTCACTCTTCTCTGAATCCAGCAGCCTACTCCAACAGAGGGTATGGGAGTGTTCCTAACTCTTGTAGGTTCTTTGAAGAACAAGAGCTCTGTGCTTAAGAAAGCCCAGACTGCGGCAACAAACGAGCACTCACCCAGCAACTTCCTCCCACGTAGGCTGTGGCAGTTTGCCATTAAATTCCCAGACCAAGAAAATCTCAACTGATTTCTCTCCCGCCAGAGGAAACACAAGCTGCGTTGCTTCCTGCTGCAGCCTGGCTCTCTCCCAGCTCCAGAGCCCTCCTCTGCCCTGGCTCACAGGCACTTGTGGGCTTGTAGGCAGAAAGGGATCAATCCCCCAGGGAGTAGGGTTTTCCTGAATTCTGCCTTTTATACCAAACCTGGTCATGGCCACACTGCAAGTTTGAATATGGTCAAATTTCACACTGATGTGGCTGAAGTCGTGGGGCAGGAGGACTCATCCCATGTTCCCACATGGGCTGTAGCCCAAAGCCCTTGCTACAAGCCCTATACCTACATCTCTGTGGCCCAAAGGGACCCTCTCTGTGCACATACCCACTGTGAGGTGCTGAGCTGGCACTAATTACAATTTTGCTAATTGCTCCAAGCTTCACTTCCTTGCTGCTTTCCAAAGGCTATGTTTGGCCATGGCTTTTTGCTGAAGTGGGGGCTCTGCTTGGAAGCTTGATACAATCTGCAGGGAGACACCTGCCAATCTTCACACACAACACTTATATTTTAATTTGTTGGCAGCATTTAGAGAAATTGGCTTCTATGCAGCATCAGTTGGACTTCATTAAAATAATAAGAGAGTTAAGTTAGGAAAAACAAACCTGGCCAGTTGGCAACGTCAGACTTTTGTCAGGACTGATCTATGCTGGAAGATACAGATTTAGTCCATCTACAGTAATAAAGTCCCATGGTCCCATGGTTAAAATGTCTTTTTCCCTGCTAGCTGGTGCAATTCATTAATTATATGACATTTCCACAATGATTTCTCCAGGAGAAGGCTGTCGATGCCAAGGTTTACATTACATTTTCAATTACAAAGATATCCATATGGTGACTCTGCAGTATGTACAACTGTTCAACGTGCATCCGAGCCCTGCTGCAGTGCTAGGCTTGGATACGCTGGAAAATCCCTTTCTGGATATGGGACTCTTGCTGAATTCCTACACTGTTTATGGGATGGGGGTGGCAGTTGACAGTTGGGTGTTCCCTGAAGAGAGAAAGTGTTGGGAGTTGAAGAACGAATCCTTGTGACGTTTTAGGACACCAGACATGGTAGTAGCCTGATGCGATATTGTGAAGATGAGTTGAAATCAGCACTACAGCCTCTCAGTGGTCTGAAAACCAACAATGACAGGAGCAGGATTTTAGTCTAATAAAAAAGGACTCAGCCCAGGTGTGGATTTCCCAGGCAGGCTCCATGGAGCTGGTGAAGGATCAGAGCCCATCTCCCACTCTTTGCTGGGACTTGCATATTCCCATTGTGACAGCCTTTGCCCCAACACCCCTGCAGCATGATCAGCTACACAGATACCAACTGAAGAGCAAACCTGCAGAATGGGATGCTGCCATGGGCAAAGAATTGGACACAAGAAGAGTATCCTGTGTTGCATGGTACAGTGTTGGCCATGTTGGTATTTTTTTGCATCAGGGCTGACCCAGCCCACAGAGGATCAGTTGCTGCTGTATAAGCTGCTTAATTAACCACTACTATGAAGGGTAAAGTTGGGGTTCAAGTACTACATAGTCTGAGGACATGTATGGAATTGAACAGAGCCCTTGGAGAAAACCTCATCTGCAGTTCTCAGGTGGTTTGCAGCAGTTTGGTGCTCAGCCAGCACCACATGAACTATCCTTGGTTCTCCCCAGCAGCTCCTACCTACCCCAAACATTGTGGTTATGCAACTGGGCCCAGGAAAGAAAGCACAGATTTTCCCTAGACAGCACTGGAGTGTGAGCACATACACTGAAGCTGATTCCTGGCACTGTCAAATAGCAATGTTGCTCATTTAGTTTTCCCAGCTCTGAACAGAAGATATGGCCATGGCTTCCCTCAGGTGCAGGACCACCCTGGCCCTTCAGCCTGGCCAGCTGCAATGAAGGTCCCTGTAGCACCAGAGTCAGGAGTCAATGCTGTTTGCACAGTTCACTCCGATTAGCTCTGGAATGCTTGTAACCTTAGAATAGTAAACCAGTGGCATATATATAGTTGAACAATTATATGTATTGTGACTAAATTTCCCCCTGAAGATCTCATTCACGATGTTAGAGTGAAAGGATCATAAAATGAATTAATAGCTGATTCACTGTATAATTTCCTAGTTCAATATACTTTAGTATACCAGCTAAATGAGCCATACACAGCATTCAGCTCAGCCAGTTAACAGCTTTATCATTGAGATCTCAGGCTTAGAAATAAAAGCAATTCTTCTGAAGTAATTGCGTCTAATTAAAAGAAACATTTAAAAAGTGTAACCAAAAGGAATTCATTTCAAATGGAAAATTAATGCTGAAAAATAGCCCTGAGCTCTCTTGTCTTTGCTAATAGCTAAGCATTCTCAGAATAATTAAACTGTTTTGAGATGTTGATACCTTCCCCTGTTAGAAATTATAGCCATGGCCTGGCACAGGACAAACCCTCAGTGTGGCCCTGGCTGGATATAAGTGTGGGGGGAGGGGGGAGGGGGGGACAGGGGAGGAAGGATCCTTCCTGGTGCTGCTTCACGCTGCCATGAAGTAAGGTCTTTGCAGCCTCCTTCGAAAAAGGATTGCCCAGCCAGAGGAGCTGAACTCAGCATGACAGGGGTTGGGAGGCTCTGCCAGATGTTGGGACACCCCGTAAAAGGAGAGGAATTAACTGAAAATAGCATTCTTTAGAAGTGCATGGATTTGGTTGAGAGATTTTAAGACATTTGCTCATCTCTGTAGCACCCAGTCAGCTGAAGGGTCAGGGTGCATTCCCAGGTGAAGCCTGTTCTAGCTTTTTCCTGTCATTTTTTCATGCAAAAAGTGAAGCACTTTAACTGCACCCAAAAAGGGTCCTCAGTAAACATCCAGGATTAGAGTTCCCAGCTGGTTGGTTGTGCTGCAAGGGTGTGCCAGCCTGGCTTCTCTTGACAGAGAGGATCTGAACTCTTGGAGGTTCCTCATCTGTTTCTCCATCACTTGCTCCTTTCCCTGCGCTCACTTTGGCAAGGAACATTTCAGAGCTGAGTCTGCAGTGAAAACCCCGTTTAGGTGCTGCCCTGTTTCCCTCAAAGCCAGGAGTTGGCTCTTCCCCTCCCTCCAGCCAAGCATTTGTTTGCAGGTGTCAGAACAATGTGTTTCCTGTGAAACGGAGGATGAGCACAAATCCCTCATAGTCAGTAGGAGCTCTGTTTTTGATCTCCCATGCTGAGCTAGGAGTACTGTTATGATCAATAGTCTGTATCTGGGTGCACCAGGAGACACAAAGGGTGACTCTTGGGCTGACAAGGATGTTTAGTGCCTGAAATAGTTGTTATAATGCTTCATTTGCATGGATCAAATGGCTGGGTGCCACCAACATAAGGGAGCTGCTCTAGCTAGCGCTGCCAAAACAGACATCCATAGTGAGCAAGAAATTGCCAACATTGCTATAGGGCCCTGAGAGCTGGGAAGGGATCTCAAAAACTGCTGCTTTGTCAGGAAACACAAATTCCCCAGATGTGAATCTTTTTCTGGAATCTTTTTTCTTGAGAAGTGAATGTGGAGGCAGAGAAAATTTTGGAAATGTTAGTATTTCATTTCAGCATCTTTGTTAGTGTTTGATTCTCATACCGAAGCAACTTCCCATTGGGAAACTGCCAAAGATGATTCTTTTAAAGTGTTAAAAAGATCAAACCCAAACACTTCTGACTCAAATGACTTCTTTTTTTTTTTTTTTTCTGGATAACTGGGACATAAGTGCTTTTGGGACTTGTTGAGGGAGGGAATTTGTTCTCTTAAAATCCTTGTGGGATGGGAATGTAGTTTTTCATGCTGCAGCAAGTGGGAAGCTCAGGGAATCTTTGGGGGCTGTTGCTTATTATTGCCAGTACCTTCTGAATTTGCTTTTATTGTATTATTTGGTAACTATGACAGAACTGAGCATATTTCATCTGAGACCTCTTTAAAATATTCCCAGCAAATTCTATGAATGTACAATAATGTGATATGTAAATACACATTCATAGCATTAACCCTACAAAATAACCTTTGTCTCTGCTACTTTGTTTCTCTTTCCACAACATTGTGCTGTTTCATGCGTTTCCTTGATGCTTCTCTTCGAATTGTAGGAAACCAAAGTTTTCTCCCTTTTATTCTGGAGGGAGAGCAGAAAGGTAACATCTTACGACAGGATTCTATGGCACATATTGCCACGTGTTTTTATTTTACAAATAGCACTGAGAACATCACAACTTCTCAGGGAACAAGCAAAACTGGTCCCTGATCTTGGCAGCAGGTCCATGAACACCCTGCCCTGGTCTACTTGCTCAAAGTTCTGCCTTTATTTTCTGGATAATCCAGAATTTTCTTTTTTAAAAAAAAAAATCCTGAGTGTTTCTAATTGAGCTAACATTATTAGAAGGTTTAGAAAAAAAAGAAAAAACCTTTCCCAAATTCCCTTTGCGTTTCAGTAGCTCTTTAATATGCAAGGCAGCAAGAGATGAACTGGGTCTAATTACGAGTCCCTGGAGTAGCCAGTCAGAAAATGAATTGATGCCTTTTTCCTTATGAACAATGCATGTACCACAAATTAGAGGCACCATCACCAGAGATTTAATTACAAAATATCATTACTTTCACACATCATTTCAGATTTGGCCTGATCAAATCAAAGTTGGGGGAGAGAAAGAAGGGGGGAGGGCGGGCGAAGGGAAAAACTGCACTACTAGCAGGGTCATTCGTTCAGGGGTACTTGAATGCAGGAGGGAATTGGTGTTATTGAAGCTTCCCAAAAGGCAATTCTGCAGAGAAGTGGTGGTCGGGAGGAAATTCATTTCCTTTTCCAAGGGAAGCTCCAGGCAGTTCAGCGGTCCAGGGAAAACACGGCATGGACGTGGTGGCCAGGGCTGGGTGGGCTTCACTAGGAGGTGCTGCCTGAAGACCACAGGCATGTCCAGCTCCAGGGTAGGTCTGACCCTACTTGCGGAGAGGGGGATTTTTTTCTCAAGTAGGAAAAATAAGATGAAAAGAACATTTAGTCTACTATCACTTGACTTTATCTGGCCTTCCTCTGGCAGCAAAAGCAGTGTATGGAAAAATAAGGGATTCAATCCTAAGGTGTATCTAGGTGTACTTCAGGCATATAGACTGTACATTTTCCAGTGTCATTCCTGACAAGCCTCCCCAAAACCAAATGCTGAAAAACTGGCTGTTTGTGCCAAAGTGCATGATGAATTTTGTCAAGGAGAATGGCTGCCAGGGGAGGTCTGGAAACTCATTTGCTGCAGTGTTCAACCGAGTATTGTGGTTTAAAGGCCACAGTGGTTACCAGAAGAAGGCTCTGGTGTATGTTGCAGGGGGGGAGGGTTGGCTGTTTTTACTTCCCTGGTCTCTATTTAGCCTTGAAAAATATAGGAATGTACAGATCACTGTCTTCATTCTAGTAAGTGAGTCCATCCCCATAGTGGGGTATCTCTATAGCTTGTGGTGTTTCTCAGTGGTCCCTGTTCTGTGAGCAAATGAAAGTCTCCTTCAAGCTGAGCATGCAAAGAAAGAGGTCCTCCTTTTTGGTCCATGTCCACTGAAAAGGAGTAGCACAATTTGCAGCTTGGCTGCAAGAAGGTGTCTGGGTTTGGTGGTCCCGTGCCAAAATGGAAATTCTGGTGAACATTCAGAAGTTGAATGGTTGCAGTGCTGTGTACTCACCATTGCAGGAAGTGTCAGAAGTAACCCAGTAATATAAAAAAGTAATAGGCTGTTAGTACCTACTGTGTGCCTGGGAACTGACTGTTTTTAGTGAATCAATGGTGTACAGCATCAGAAGTCTCCTTTTTCCATCCCAAGGAAAAAAGTGAGGCTCTTCTCCTTGTGGAGTGACAGCTGTCTGGGGCTGATTTAAGGGCTGGCTGTTGAGTACAGTCACTTATACTGAGCTGATGCCATAAAGCCAGTCAGCAGCGAACGTGGGCGCTTGGGAGGGGAGGGCAGGAGGGCTGCTCAGCCCTGGGATGATTTACAGCCCCTGCAGCCAGCCCAGGCCATGGGCTGTGATTATTTCCCAGCCGGACGCACAAGCCAATCGTTTCAAGAAGGTAAAACGTTCCTCAAAATTTATGAGGAAAATGATGGCTTGTTGAATACATGATGCAGCAAGATGTAGTTTTACATTAACTTAAGAGGCATTTATGGGGCAATATTCATCTTCCCTGTAATATGGCAAGTATAATATGAGAGGATGCTATGTCATGGGGATATGAGACCTGACAGATACAATGTACACAGAGGGAAGACCATGATGGAACAGAAAAAGGCAGGAAGAGCCAGAGTTACAGGCTGAATGTGGATAGGGCAGGAGAGGATGCTTTTATGAGAGTGGGAGATGCCACCCTTGTCCTGCATCTGTGGATGCTGAAGTTGCTCCACTACTTCCAAGGAGGCACATGGATACTCACCAGCCAACAACATGATCCAGGTGATGACAGCCCTGAAGATCCACTTGTGACTCAAACCCCACTCCCCACCAATTCATGGGGTAGGGGCTCTTGTTTGTTGGACAAGTGAAATCCAAGGCATTAACGTGCCAGTGGATTGTTTTACAGGTGATGTCAAAGGCTTGGACAACACGAATGAGCTGTAAATGTGTGGCATGCTGCAAAGAGAAAAATGATTGCTTCCAGTAATATCCTACCTAATGGCTGGACTGTGCCATGCAAGCACGGGGGTTGTAAAAGGTGCTGTGGTCTTCCAGAGGAAGTAACAGACTCCCCTGGGAGCAAGGTAGAAAGGCACATACATCACTGTTGGCCAAATATAGCTGGGTACTTGCAGAGCTCTCTCCAGCTGGCAAACCACACAGCTTCTGTCGGCTGCACATCTGACTCCTCTGAACCTGCAGTGCAGGCCAAGCTCCCAGGCTGCTCCAAGTAAGCGTCCCTGTTTTAGTCTGGCAAAATTGTAGCTGAAAGTAATTCCTAAGCACTTTTGTTCCCCCTTTGCATTTAGCTGCAGGCAAGATTTTGCACTAGAAACTGTATGACTTGGTAATGGAGATCAAAACTCTAACTGGAGCTGTGGATTAAAGCAGGGAGGGTCTCTGGGCTGCTCCTGTCCCGCCTCCTTAGTGTGTATGAACACAGGCTGCAACAAGGACAGGAGACATTGGTGTGGCCAAGTGCTACAGTAAGTGATGCAGAAGGCATTTTCCCTGACACCAGGCATGCATGGCAGTGTGTGCCTGCTCCTGCTCACCCAGGTTTGGGTAAGTGCTGGACTCCTGGTCCATGAGTGGAATCCAGAGGCTGTGGATTAGACATTCAGCTGATGGACTCACCTGCACTGTGTAAAATAATTGCAGTGGGATCTTGATCTCTATAGATATTACTCCCTGGGCATTATGTGTAGGAAGTGGGGTTAAATTCTGTTTCTTTTTCATTTGGCAACATGAAAACAGCAAGAAGGGCTGTGAGCCCTGTCTTAAGGAAATAATGATTAACTTGGAATTAGTGGCTAATCACCAAAAGACCAAAGAGCTGCTTGTGCAAAGCCAAGGGTCTCACTGCATCTGATTAGGCTCCTTCCTCTAAGAGAGCTGCAGGGCTTCCCTTCTGTGCCTGATCTGTCTGTTCCTTGGGAGGAAAAGGTGTTGCTTCCTTATTGCCATTTTGTCACCTTATTAGATGAAACAGGTCAAAACCTCTATACTTTGAGTCAACCTAGGTTCTTGTCTGGATGGATGGCAGGAGCCACCTTAATCTGCTAACATCACTGCTCCCCAGCCTTTGCCTTTTGAAGACTCAACCAAGCTTTATTAGTGAGGTTTGTATTTCTGATAGAGTGATGTTATTAGCAAAAATAAAACCAGGAGGTTGTGTGCCGGCTGTGTTGTACTTTCTTGATATCAGGCGGGACCAAAACCCAAAAAAATAAGAAGCAGTGCAGGGTTAGTTGAAGGCTGAAAGGCTTTGCAGGAGCTGCAGCAGCCAGGCACAGGGAGACTGGAGTGGAGATGCTTGGAGAGGTGTCTGGGTGTTAAGGAAAGGTTGCAGAAGCCATGCTGAAGAGGCAGGAGAGCAGGATGATGTATAACACCCATTACATTGGAGAGAAATTAAAAGGATTGATTGATATCAATTATCAGGTACAATTTGTTGCTGCACAATTGACACGTTAATCACCTCCCTGCTGCATTTCAGCATCGCAAGATTTTTGACCAATTTGAAAGGTTTACAGCAACAATATGATGCTGATTTATCTCTCCTTAATAAAAAAGTGATCAACTGAAACCTGCATCCATCATTCTGTTTATCACTCATGGTGATTTATTAACTAATTATACTTACAGTGGGTCTTTTTCTATAAGTATGGATAACAGAGTGATGCAGTGTCAGTGCAAGTCATAAATAATGCCACAGTACAGTATGTTTAATACTTACTCCTAGGACCAGCCCATAACAAGATGCCTTGATTAAGGCAAGCAGATGGCTTCGTTTGTCAGGAATGGTCCTGAAATTGCACACAGAGGAAACAAGTCCATTTCTCATTTTTCCAGCACTGGACATCACATAAATGCCTCAGCCATGTAATCCAAATCAGGTGAAACTCTCCCAGCTTGGCTGTTTTTCCACAGGCATTTGTAAACCCTCACCAGA
Organism: Serilophus lunatus; assembly: GCA_013399895.1. Lineage (NCBI taxonomy): Eukaryota > Metazoa > Chordata > Aves > Passeriformes > Eurylaimidae > Serilophus > Serilophus lunatus. The sequence continues at coordinate 388,732 of VXBA01001826.1, read as the reverse complement.
CCTTGCAGCACCCTGAGTCTGAACAGTACAGTGATGTTCAGTATCAAAGTATGCAGAGTAAGAAGCAGACACAAATGCAAGAAAAAGGGGCTTCACTGTGGATTTTAAAATAGAGATGGGGAGCTGACCAAAATCACAGCTTCTCTAGTCATCATAAAAGCAATTTTTTTTTTGCTTTGAAGCAACAAATTATCAGGCCTCTAAATCACTTTCATCCACCAAAAGTACCTTTTACAACATTTGTAGGTTACAGTAATTGGCTAATATAGACTCTTAGGATTTCTGCTCTGACAAAGAGATGTGGTCAGTTCCTTTGCCTCACACAAGAGGACGATGATGTGACTCTGTTAAACAATTATACCTGGTAATTGCATAATCTCAAGGAGAAAGCAGAGTCTCAAATGACATCGGACAGCTCTGTGCTGTCTTGCCAGGCTGTGAATCTGAAAAGGTCTGTGTGATCCCCTCTCCCTCCAGAGAAGAGATGCTGTGAAATGTGTCACTGAGGTGATGACATTACCAGAGCAGCTCTGCAGTGACTGAACTGGCTGTGTATTTTGGGGTCTTTCCCTAAGAAACTCTTCAGAGCCCACTTGCATTTTCACACTCACATTAGAGAGCAATGCAAGTTACCAAGTGCCCAGGGCTGCTCAGCTTTAATGCCATTTTTCACTTCCTAAAATCAGTTGAGAAGTACTCTGCTAATCCCAACCTTAAATTCCTTGTGCTTCTGCTTGAAAAAGGGCAGAGACTCTCCAAGCACCATAAGCAAGCCTGATGCTTCCTGTGCTGGATCACAGGGGTGCAGCAGGAATTTTGTTCTCTTGTTCTCCTGCACAACCTTATTCTTCTGCTGGAGTGCAGGTGCTGGGACATCAAATCTGTCCTGACAGACTGCAACTCTACTCGGTCTCAGTTCAAGAAGAGACTGTCCCAGTTCTTTCCTTTATTATCTGCAAGGATGGGGTGAAGTGCCAGTTACATCCCACAGCAGGAGGGTTGAGGGCACCAAAGGATAACCTGGGCAAAGACAAGGTGGGTTTGGTGCAGGGGGTCCCTCACTCTGTCACTGTGCAGTAGATTCAATTATACTCATAATCCAGTTTCCAAACTTCTGAGTTTGGACTAGAACCATCCTCAACTTCTTCACTTTGATGTCTGCTCACAAATGCATTTAGAGAGTTCATTTTTCTCATGATCTTTTACTAAAAATATGATTTATCTTAGCAAGAACAATAGTTCATTACCTTAAAGAAGCTTTTTTCATCTCCTTTATCCATCACTGGACTAGGTCCATAGTGAGCATTCTGGGTCTGGACCCCCTTATCTTTTGGTTTTACATAAGCATAGATCATATGGGATTTTATTTTTTGTATTGATTGTTCTCTGTAATTAAGAACCTCATGTAAATGCAGTATATAATGTCTATTTTTCTATCATGCTGGTACTTTGCTCCCAGCACTTTTATTGACTGGGCTGACTTGTCCAGGTCTTATTGCTCTACTACTCTGAAAATCTTAGGTATATTACAAATGTTCTTTGGGACAGAATCTTTTTCTGTGTTTGGATGTGGTGTGTGAGATCTAAACCTCTCTTTTTCCACTCCAAAAATACCTATCTGCTTTGTGACTACATCTTGCACTTCTGCCATAGAGCAGCAATGGCTGAGCACCACATGACAGCACCATGCTGGAGTACAGGAGGTCAAACAATAACACCCTCCTGGATTATAAGTGTGGAGGCAAGCGAAGGGATTAGGTGTGATTAGCACATTAACAACAGAATTCATAACCAAGAGGGAAAACTCAAACCAGCAGCAAATAATTGTTATTATACAATCAATAGTTGTTTAAAAGCAAAACAGGAATGATGCAAAACAAAACAAAAAAAAAACACGTTTTTGAGGATGCTTTTGCAGGGCTGATGGGCACAGGCACTGCTGTGTGAGTAGGAGTGCAGCTGCAGAGACACCACAAAAATTACCCAGCACCTCCTGGGGGAACACACAGTGACAGATCCATAATTTATAGGGGGCAGTCGGCACTCAATAATTAGGGCATAATTTACACTGAGTGGATTTTGGTGGTGGGAGGAGAGAAGCAGTTTTGTTTGTTCTCCTGTTCCTTTCCTGGGTGTCTGTCTCAGAGCTCAGAGGGGAGAGGATACTCCAGCAGGCAGACCTGGCCTGACCCAGCGTGGCAGGGCTGGGTACATCCCTCCCATCTTTCTCTCAAGGCTGCCAGCTCATAATGACTATTTTTCAAGTGTTTCTTCAGATGGAGAGGTCAGATTTTTCTGCTCTGATCCTTGGCATATCTCTTCCCCTCTTGATGATTAATCTGCATCATCCCTCTTACATCAGAGGCTCTGAGCATCCCTATAAGCCCAAATCACAACTCAGCTCATGCATTGTAACAACCTGTCTTGGGCATAAGCACATCTGTGCCCTGTGAGAGGCTTGGCACCTTGTATCCATCACCATCCTCAAGGCCTGGAGCAGTGGAAAATATAAAGGATGAGGTATCAGGAGTTGCAATGTAATACAACTGGAGCTAAAGCCGTATGTGAGAAGGGGGGATCATCACACTGTAGACTTCTCAGTAAATCTGTGCCCAAGCTGTCAGGTGAGGAAGAACGAGAAGTCAGTATTTATGCTTAAAGTATGTCTCTAGAGCTGATGCATAAACCAGACTAAGGACCTGCAAATCTAAAACTGAGAGAGAGGAGGATGGTAATCACCCTCCTAAATTAGCCCTACCCTTATCATAGAATCATTAATGTTGGAAAAGACCTCTCAGATTGAGTTCAGACATAAACCCAGCACTGCCAGGTCCAACACCAAACCACGTCCACAAGCACCACATCTACATGTATTTTGAACACTTCTTGGGATTTGATTCCACCAGTTCCATGGCAGCCTGGTCCAATGTTGACCACTCTTTCAGTGTAATGACAGGGGATGGAAGCTTTGCTACTTGTCCCATCCCATGGTACAGCTTTTCTGCAGGGTGTCATCCAGCTCTGCTTTGTGGACAGCAGCAGGGAGGGGAAGGTGTGAGTGCCCTGGGCTGAGCACCCCGGGTACCTCTGGTAACATCATCCAGCAGTGGGACAGCATCTCATGCACAGTGGCAGGACAGTCAGTATTCATCCCCACCAAATGCCACCTGGGCCCTGCTGGGGCAGCAGTAAAGAAGTTAAATCTGATTTCCTCATGGGGAAGAAGCTTGCAAGGGAAAAAGAGAAAAAAAATGGCTTGGCTTCATCTTTCTCCCATTTTAGAAAAATTAATTTTTGAGAAACCTCCACAGTTCCACTATTTCTGGTGCTTAAATCAGGCAGCCTGACAGCCTGTCCAGAGCTATTTATGGGTTTCTCCGTCGGAGCCATCTTCAGAGGTCGGGACTCGATCTGCAGACCACGAGTGCCATCTTGTGGGAGCCTGCAGCCGCATCCCACTTTCCTTCCCCGCAGCATCCCGGAACTGTGCCGTAAATCTCGACTCCAGAGGAAAACCTTCCACTAAACTGAGGCTCAGCCCTTGGGTTTCCCACCGCTGGGTACCAAAGCATCACCAGCCGAAGGGGCAGCACGGGACTCCCCGCTGTCCTGTGGGAAAACTGAGGCAGAGAGATTAACTAAAGCAGCGTCTCTGCCCTCCTTTGGATGCACACAGGGGTCTGGGATGTTAAACGGCCTCTCAAACACCCAAGAGGCTCAGAATTAGGAGATGCAGTTGTGCCTCAGGCTTCCTTTCAATTTGGGACTCTTTCGTAGCATCAAGTGATGAGCAGGAGCCTCCCTGTTCTTCCCTCTCTTAATTTTCTGTTAAGGAAATAAAATTTTCTTTTTGCACAAAGATTTAACTGCAGAATTGTGCACTTTAAGATACCACTGGAGTATCCACCATCACCTGGACAAATCCCAGTGCAGGGCAAGACTGGAATGAAACTGTTTGCTTGAGCTGGAGCACAGGGCAGTGAGACTGCAGACAAGAGTGTGGTCAAAGCCCCAGGAAAGGAGCTGGAGGCCGTAATATGAGGGCAGTCCTGCTCTTAAAGACTTTACAAAGGTCTTCGCTTCTTTTTGTGTAAAACTTGCCAGAGCATTTTACTGAGATCTGACTTCTGGCAATGGAAGGGACCGGGCACTTGTGCAAGCCCTGCCAGAACCGGCAGTGGTGGTGGCACAGAAGTTGCTTCCAGACTGGCCCGCGCACCCATGCCCATGAGAAGCCAAAGAAGTGGTCTTCTTAGAGCATGTATGTGTTTGACTCTTGTACAGTGATTCCCGTGGTTAAAGGTGGGGCAAACACTTTCCTAATACCTGGCACTGCTGTGTGGAAGAGCTGGATGCGTGTGGGTGATGGTATGTCAAAAAACACTTCCCCTCACCATTCCGGCCCCTAGAGCAGTGCACAGCTCAGCGTGTGTGACAGCCTGCAGCCCATACAGCATCACACAGCACACCCGACACTGCACGGTAGGTGCTTCAAGGTGCAGCGTGGTTTGTACAGCGTTGTGCAGCCTTTATGCAGAGCAGCACAGAGACTGGTTTGTGCAGCAGAGCCCAGCCTACACGGCCCTGTGCAGATGTACAGCAGCGTGCGGCAGTACATACACGGGTGTGATGTACAGAGCGCACCCCGGCACGGTCAGGGCCACACGATGGTGCTCCGAGCTCTCGCTCCTGCTTTCCCCACAAGCCAGCGCTGTCGGGGCTCTCTCCGTCTGCTCAGGGACTTCTTCTGTATTTCTCCCGGGCCAGCAAAGAGTCTGACAAGCGGAGAGTCCTGGCCAAGGCATGGCTTCCTTCTTGCTCGCTGTCTGGTTCTCCCTGTTGATGGTTTTCAGCGTGACCCAGGGAAGGGTGAAACCTGCCCGTGGCAAGGGAGCGTGCTGGTCCGTGGCCTCTGCTGCAATGCACTGCACAATGACACCCACCCCGTACATCCCAGCTCTGCCACCTGGTGTGCCAGATGCCCCGCAGCGTTTGGGGAGATGCAGTCACATGGACCCACCTCTGCAGACTGGCAATGCCCTTGTGCAATCACACTGAGCAGATATCGGAAAAAGAACTCCCATCCAAAGAAAATGTGCGAAGTTACAGCGCAGAGGGGTTTGGCAGGTTTTTTCCTCAAGTAGAAATAAAGTTTCCTTTGTCAGGGGGTCAGTCAGTATTGAGGTCTGCTGCTGAAAGGGGCTGGAGGCAGAAAGCTTAAGCTCCTGCTGCCTTCTGAGCAGTTGATTTAAGCCATGTTTGACAAATAAAGTGTGTGCAGCCAGAGCTGAGTGTCTCTGCCCTGCACACAGGCCATTCCAGCCAGGACTGTGGTGTATTTCAAACAGATGTAAAGGTACTGATGTGCCTCGTGGCTACAGGGGCTGGGGGATTCAGCTAACGCTGGAACAGAGCAGGGATGGCTGAGACAGATCCTTGTAGATGTTTTTCAACGGAAAAAGCAAGTGTCAGTACTCAGAGCCCCTTGTACCAGATTTCAACATCTGATTTCATTAAACTCTGCAAATATCCTCCTATGCAATGAAAATTCATTATTTTTAAAGCTGAATCTACCCCTTCTTAACACACAATTCTTTGCTGGGGTGGGGGGAGAAGCACTGGGAAAAAAAAGTCTTGCTAAATGCGTCTGTATCCCTGCTGAATTTTGATCCAAACAGCAAAACTTCAGGTGGGTTTGGAGTGAAACCAGAATCCCTGTCCAATGTGTGCTGGAAAAAAAGGGAAATAGCATCTACCCAACCCAATCCACTTGTAGCCCAAAGCCTCATTAACCAAACACTGTGTGGAAGAAGGAAATGCCCTCTGTAAAATGGTGACTCCAGGGACATCCGCAAGTAAGTTCAGATAAACTTGGTGAGGTTTTTGGAAGAATGATCATCACCAAGAACACCATAGGCAAGGTTTCAGAACAAAGGCTTTTTCTCATGAGTTAGCAAAAGTAATGCTGGCTATTGGCAATTTATGCTTCTCTCATAAATTACGTTTCAAGACTAGGATTCTGTGTCATCAGAAAAGATACATTTTATTTTTATATAGCATATTTAACACATACTTAAGGAGAATGATGGTGTTGTCAGGGGCCTGGGGTGATCAGGAGGGTATTTTTGCTTGCTTTCTTTTTTCCTTTTTTTTTCTTTAAACCCAGAAGGGTTTCAGCCTGTGTAGGGGAGTTATGGCAGATTCACTAGCTGGAAGATTTAGGGGAGGAGGCAGAGATCAAAGAGGGGGCAGGGGGCACAAAATGTGTGGGAAGAGGCTCCTATGGGAAAGCCATGGCAGATCTGGCCCCTGGATATGTAGGTCCCAAATGTAGATCCAAAGAGCCCTTTCCACTCTCCTCTGCTCCCTGCTCAGCCCCTCACCCATCTGTAACTGGAATGAGCTCCAAAGTTCAGGCCATGTTTGGTACCCTTGGCTGTTTTATCTCCACGGGATTAGCACATTGACACTGACAGATTCTGCCTTGAGGTCAGACATTAAATTTGTCATCATGAATTGCTCAAATCTGACCTGGGTCATACTAGACTATGGTCCCTATCTGTGGTGGCTCTCTGAGCTCTCCACATCTTTGAACACTGGTTTGTGTAAGAACTGCAACTTCTGTGGGTTTAGGGATTCTTCCTGAAATTTTGTCAGTGACAAGGTGCATCCATTTGGAAGCGATAGGCCAGGAATGTTTAAAAACAAGAGTGCTCTTATGCTGCAATTAGCCTCAAGATACGATCACTGGGAACCTATGTCAACATAATCCAAGAGCTTTTGTTTCTCAAAGTTTCCAAGGTGACTTGAAAAAGCAAGGAATTCATTAAGGAAAGCTGTATTTTTTCTCATTCCTCTCATTTTTTGTCCTCATGACCTAGCACAGGGCCTATTCTAACCATGAAGGGGTTAGTCCCCAGTTATCAGGCTCTCAGCACATGTAACCATGAGGCCAGGGCAGGAAGCCCTCCAGAATCATTCCCTTTCACTCCAGAGCCTTCAGGGAAGCAGCTGGGAAGGACAGTGACATCTTGTCAGGGAAAACACAGATGTGGGTCACCCTGTGGCTTTCCTAGGATGCCTCAGTAGACCAAGGGGCTGAGTTCCCTCTAGGACACTGCTTTCCTCCTCTGCTGCAAAGAAGAGGGAGGCCCCACTGCATCTCCCTTCCTAAAAGAACTTTTGGAAGCTGAATTTGCAGAGATTTGCTTTTATAAACTTTTCCTGCCTGTACAGCAGGTTAAAGAGCTCTGGAAAGGAGGGAAGAACAGCAGATTGGGTCATCTCCATGGGAATGTCGTGGGAAGATTGATATGTGCCCTGAGAGGTGGATGCGTTTATTAGCATGTTCCAGATCCTTTCCTACACCCTTTTTTTTTCCCCTGCTGGCAAGGAAGAAGTAGAGTGTTTTCAAAGAAGGAAGAATGTGAACATCTGAAATAAAAGCACCATTGCAGATCCCAGCCTTTTCCAGCAGTGAGTCCCTGTTGCTTGTCACAGCACAGCTAGGAGAGTTCTGGCAGCATCAAAACCTGAGGGAGCTTGGTCAGTTTGCCCAGGAGGGCACAATTCTGCTGGCACAGTGAGACACACAGTACCAGCCATCACCAGCTGGATGCAGAGCCATGGTGCTTGGCAAGGCCTGAGGAAGGAGAGCAGACAGAGCTGCTCTTTGTCTGGTGGTCACAACCCCTCAGTGCAATGTGTTCTTCTCTGCTTGCTGACCCACCAACATCACAGCATCATCTGAGACAGTGAGTTAAGTCCACCTCAGTTTGGTGTGTTGAGCATAGATCTGAGCACTCAAATCTTTCTGGTGCAGCATTAACCCAGAGGGTCTGAGGAGGCCAGCTAATCTCCATGTGCCTCAGTTTCCTCCCAAAGCCCTGCTCTCCCTGCCCAGCACTGGGGACTGCCAAAGCCCTCACATATGCTAAACATTTTCAAGAGTGATGGTGGGCTGAGACAAGCCCTTCAGTCTTGCTGGAGCCAAGAATGAGACACCAGATGGTGCATGACCTGATAAAGCCCCCTATGATCTTCTGTTTGTTATTTTCCTACAAGCACATTGCCCTGGGAAAAAATCCAAGGGTTTGTTTCCAGGACCCAGTCTCTTTTCATGTGTAATAAAAACTGCACCTACTCGGGCCACACGCGTTGCCCATGTGAGACCCTCTTGCTGCTGCAATAATGTTTTTGGGTGCAGGGGTCTCATAGAGAACCAGATTTTAGCTGCAATTATCCTCCCATCTCATGTTTGTAGAGCACCTAAGGAGAGAGTTCCAGCTGTGACAGTTCTCCCATGGGCGTTACTCAAACATTACTAGCAACAAGAATTTCTTTAAAATAGAAACGTCTGCTCTGGGCTATGTAGGAATTAATCACTAATAAACCATAACACTTAAGAGGAACTTTAATGTTGCAAAGCTGATTTTAAGAGTCTGCCAAAGTGGACATGAGTTCAGAAGCAGATCTGTAACACACTCCTCAGGTGAAGAGTGTTTGCTTCCCTCCTTCCACAATTAATTTCTGTCGGGCAGTGGAATTGGGATGGCTGGTCTCTGTAGGGCAAGAGATCAGTCTCAGTATCCACATGTAGAACATGGTCAGGACTGGAAAAGATCAAGGCATGCATTTGTAGTAACAATAACAGTAAAGTCCCCAGAGTGACATTTCAAATGCAAATGAAAAGAATAAAAATATCAGTTCCTGTTATAAATTTGTTGCTACTGTAACCAAATCCAAGTGAAGGCCTGAAGCCTGAGTGGCAACAGAGCTGCAGCGCCCCATTATTTTCATTCCCAGACTGAGTGGATGAGGACTCAGCCACGAGCTGAGAAATAGGGTGAGGAGCTGGGGCTGATGAGTCTGAAGACTGAGTCTAGTGGTGGCACTTGCCAGATGTTAATCCCATCTCAAGCATGCAAAGTGGAGGGTGACAGCAACTTTGTATGATGTGACTAATAACTAACCCAGCACCCTGAGAGCTCAGTAGAACCCTGCAGTGAGCCCTGAACCCACCCCGGCTGGGACTGGGGACTTTGGCTTTCCAGGCATAATGCACTCCAGCCCTGGGATAGGAAACGCTTGTGGAATGGGCCCAGCAGGAAAGATTTCTTGCAGTTTGCATTTCAGTGAGTCTTACCAGTTGCTGTTAACCTCCAATATCCAATTGCATCCCTGCTCTCCCTGCATTAACAGACACAGCTGCCTCACCTTCTCTCCCAGGACACCACAGTGCTGGATGTTTGTGGTGTGTTTTGTGGCCTTTGCACAAATGCACATGGGGGTATTTATATATTTTAATCTGAAATCACAATATCATTCACTTTTATTTTTTTTGTGCAGTTTGTGTGTGTCCCTGAAAGGGGGGGCGGGTCTGGGGTGCTGTGGTTTGGGCTGCTTTGAGCCCACAGCTACAGGGCTGTCTTCATTTTGCACATAACATAAACCCCTTTGTGCACAGCTCCACTCCCTGGTCCCAAAGACAGCTTTCTGGCAATTCAGAAGCAAAACTGTTAATCCATTTATTAATTATAAAAATAAGCCCTTTGATATCGATCCCTCAGGAAGAATTTTCTACCTGTGGGAGAACTTGGCAGCCCAGGAGCACAGGCAGGATTTATGGTCATAGGGTACACAGGAGTGGCACTTATTTGGGCCATTCTCCCAGTAGCTTTTAAACTAAGATAAAGCTCTTTATCTGAATACACTTTTTTTTTTTTTAGCAAAGAAATTGTCTGAGAATGAAACAGATTATTTAAAAAACAAAGGAGAACAAAAAAAGGAACTGAAACTGCATAGGCTATTTTCAGTGCCCAAGATGAATGAAACGTAAAAAAATAAAATAGGTTGCAACTTTTCAACTCTGAAAAAGACCGGTCTGAAAACATGAAAATCCAACCAGGTGTTGTCAGCTGCAAGCACTGACAAGGCAGGCTCTTCTGCTGGCAAGTAATGGAAGATTTCAGCAGACACATGGGACAGCACAAACCTGCTGATCTGTGAGCTCTTTAATTATCAGGGGAGACCTGTGACACATTAACTGTTTGCTCTGGCTTTTTATTCCTGTCTCCTAAGGTTGCTGCTGAAGCTGCTATGAGGGCAGATCAGACTGCAAACCTGCTACCAAAGGCTGCAGTGGAGACCAGCAGAAAAGGAGCTAATGCATCAAGTGGGAGAAGGCGATGGCAGCTCAGCTCTGTGCCCCCACCCACAGCACCATCTCACACAGTCCTCCAGCCTCTCACTAGTCCTGTGACTTTTCTTATCATTTACCTCAGCATGAAGCAGGGAGACATGATCAGGATGAAGGGCAATCAGGCTTATGAGGACAAACAGCCTCACAAGTGTAACAAAATCTTGAGATTTCTACTCTCCAGGACAGCTGCCCCTCCCATAAGCCTGTCCACACCAGTTTGAGAGAGGAAGCCATGCAGAGTAATTTGGAAATAAATCTGAGCTGCCCATTTTGAGGTGTTGCCCTGAAAATTCAGTTTCTAGTGCGTAGTGCCACCATGGGATGAGCATGGGTGGGTGGAGGATGGTGGGCGGGACCTGTGAGTGCTGGATGCTCCAGCCTCGTGGCTGATCCAGCTTATGGTGGCATCCATGGCAAGAAGGAGCTGCTCCAGCACTGGTGATACAAGGGCAGCTGGAGACAGCCAGGCTCAAGTCCCAGCAAAGCCTCTTCCAGCACAAAACCCAAGCTAATCAGAGACTGGAGGCCCCAAAGGTCATGGAACTGAGGGCTGAGGAGATTTCCAACCCACAGCACTTGTGTTTGGGGCATCTCCTGCCTTTCACAGTGACTGTGACCATCAGCTGCTCCCAGGGACAGGAGTGTGATGGGGCACAGTCATGCTGACATTGGTACATGAAACAGGAATAGACTGAACATAAAACAGCCAAACACCTTCTCACCCACAGATCTGGACTCATGCTCAGAGCCCAGCAGAGATCCTTTTCTGGCTGAAGCAGAAAACCCTTCCCAGAGCTCTGCCCCTTTGGTCTCTTACTCGAAGCAATTTCGGTTGGTGCTGATCAGCTGCATATTTAACTTACCTGTCAAGAAATTGCAGTACACGATCTTAAGCAATATCACACATCCAACTGCCCCGGGGGTGCTGTATGGGCTGGATGTGCTGACAACACTAATGCTTCCTGCCCCAGTGACCATATAGACATGCAGACAGAGCACTGGGGCTTCCAGAGGCTTTGCTGAAGTTTATTAGCTTTTATAACAGTCATGAAAATAATTGCATCTTAGACACGCGCCAGCAATTTGGTACAAAGGAAAAAAAAATGAGGCCAAATAAGGTGTAAATCAGGAGTAACTCCAGAGATGCTGGTGCAGCGTGAGCACGGCAGGGTGAGGTAGAGAGGCAGAGTCCAATGAGTCCTGGTGATGTAATGGGGTTTGGGAAGAGTCCCAGAGTCCAACCTTGATGTAGTCATAGTTACCTGGCCCATCTCAGTGAGGAAGGGGATGATACAGAAATGCCTGGGCCAGGTGCTCCCATAAGCAGTACATGCCCCAGTTTCTCCATTCACATCTTGTGGGTGTCACACCACCACCGCGGGATGCTTGAATAGGTCCCTTGAGGCACTATGGGCACCGCCTGATGGCCGCGGGCACTGGCAGCACTTGCCCCATTGTCTGCCCTGCTCCCATAAATAGCCGCAAGCCACTGCCAAGCTCAGGGCTCCCTCTCTGACAGCTGGGACCCTCTCACCTTGCTCAGCATCCATCCCTGCCCTGCCCCAGGGCCAGTAATGCTGGTGGCAGGTCCTGTCCTGTGCCAAATTTTCCTGCAGGCTTTTCCCCGCAAAGAACTTCAAGGAGACAGCATCACTCCTTACAATATCAGACAGGTGGATTGAAGCCCATAGGTGCAACTGAAGTGTGCAGCCAGAAAAGCCTGCAGTCTCTGGGGTTTGTCCTGTGCACTGGTGTAAGGGGGTTGTCCCAATACTGTTGCCTGCTGTGAGCCCTTCTGCCAAGCCTGCCCTGGGAGGAACAGGGAGAGGGGCTGTTAAAGTGTGCTGACCCCAGGCAGGGGCTCTGAGTGCTGCTGGGAGCCACGGGTGGGCTGAGCCATGCCATGAGCTGTGCAAGGAGCAACTGACTGTGAGCTGTCAACCACAAAGCCAGTGATCCTCTTCCTCCGGTTCTGTCCATGCACACATGCTCTCCATGCCAGCTCCATCCCAACAAAGCAGCCCCTGTTCCCTGCTCCATTCCTAGCTCCTAACCAAGCCCCACCCCAGCCAGTGCTGGATTTATGAACGGGTGCCCTGCTTTGGGGACACCAGGTCCTGCCAGCCTGGGTGGCTCACTCCAGGGAGGAGGCACAGCAGGATTTCCCTGACGTCAGGAGCAGCACATGGGATGGCAGAGCTTTGGGGTGCACAGCCCACACCCCACAGAGGGCAAGGTGTGCTCCCCTCCCAGCCCCAGCCTGGCCTCATGTCCATTTGCTGGGGACTATTTTGAATTATAACTCCTGAGCTGCCTGTGACAGGTTGCCAGCTGGCACCACTGCATGAGAAACACCTTCCAAGTCCTCCCATCCTGGTGCAGCAGCAAAGCCAGTGTTGGTGCCACTTCCCTCTGCTACACTGGGCTGAAAACTCCAGCCTTTGGAGGGATTTCCTGCAGAAAGGTACCCCTATCACAGCACTGGGACCTTGGGCAGGCGAGCAATGCAAGCACATGGCCTGCAGCCCTTCATCATCTCGCTCAACATTTTGTGCTTTTACCATGAGTTACCACAACACAGATGAAGGACAGCTGATTTCAACACTGTTCATGCAAAACAAAGATATGGAGCTGCCGAAGCACTTGGCAGCACCACACACTCAAGGCATATCGTGTAAACCTGCCAGTGACAGCCTATTTGCTTGCCCAACATCTGTATGCCCAAGAGCCCTGCACCTACTCCCGGGAAAACCCTTTCAGCACCTCTCTGAGCCAGGACAGGGGTCATCAGCATCCACTCATCCGGGCACTGAGCTCTCTTATACTTCACATGTTTTCTGCTGGAGTTGATGGTTGATACCCACAGCCTTCCAGGAGCCAGGATTTCACCCTGAGCTTCCAGGCCACACTGTTTCCTTCAACTAAGCAACTGCTCTGGTCTCATGTGTCCCCTCCCCATTGTGTGCCCGGCTTGGGACTCTGTCCTGGAGTCCTGTGAACCATAACAAACCTTTCTTCTTGCTTTCAAGTGGCTTTGGATGAGCATTGTGACAACAGCTGGCCATGGGTATTTGCATTTATTTCTTCTGCATCTTGATTGCTCTAAGCATGATCATCAAAAGCCAGTTCCCAGCACTCCCACTCTTTGTGGGCAGCATGAATGGAAATGGCTCCTCTGTGGCACTTCATGGCTGTGCAGCCTCATTCCTAACTCTGCTCCTTCTGCTTCATCTGGAACGTCTTGGAAAAGGAAAGTGGGGCAGGTAGCAACTGGAGGTGAGGAAGGAGCTGGTCCCACCTGGATGGGTTCTCATTTGGTGCCTGGAAGTAAACAGCAATTGCCATGTACCTCCATCCTCTCCTAAAACTGTTTTCCTTCTTGTATCTCCCCCACAGTCTCCCTGCAGGCTGCTCCCCTCAGAGCCACAGCCCCTGACTGCAGCTGCTGCAATGGGCTCCCAGGACCTCTCCCATGTCCCTGGAGGGAAATACGAGCCCCAGTCCACGGCAGCAGAAACTGAGGGAGGCCAAGAGCTGGACAAAAACACTATTGCTGTCTTCCCACACAAGCTCCAGGCTCCGAAGAGACACTTTCCCATGGGCTCCTTGTTACTTCTATGTATTTTTTAAGGCTGCCTCACATCCACGTGGCTGGGCTGTGATATGAGCTATGCTTTGCTTTGCTTTGCCACCAGGCTGCTTTCCTATAAACATCCTGCTTATGCTCACTGTATGGAAGGATATTTAAACCTATATTTCAAACCACCTACTTAGGGCTGGCTAGGGCTCTCTTTATAACTGCATCTGCACACCTTTCTTTTATTACTCAGAGTTAATATTCATATATCTCTGTGGTGGATTCTGAGATGCACAATCCTGACAGTCGTCTGCTTTTTGTATTACAGTCTGTTGCCAGGTGATCTTGAGACTACATGGAAGAAACCCTCAAACACACTAAGAAATGCTCCCTGACTTGAGACGAGAAGGGCTGATCCTGCTCCCAGCTGCCTCTGTGTATGCCCAGACCAGCTCTCCCCTCCTTTTCCAAGCAGGCACCAGGAGCTGCTTGCACAGAGCATCTGCAGGTGATGGGAACAGTAGCAAAAAACAAGTATCCTCATCATCATCAGGCAGCAGGCCTTAGATTAAGTTAAATAACAATTTAGAAAGCTGGTTACTCACACTTCTGTGTTGTCTCCACATCATCTGAGGTCTCTACAGCTGTGATGATTTTTGTCAGTTAATCTCTGTACAAGTACAGATGTTGATTCAAACATAGATGATTCAGACCCAAGACTATCTGTTGGACAATCCTTTTGGTAGTTATGGTTTAAGGATCTTGCCTTGCTCCATCTTGCCCAACCAGATGTGAACTTATTGTTGATAGAGGTTGCCACCATCAGAAGTTTCTCTTACCAACTTTTCTTGACACAGAGAGTGACTGCACCTTCCCTCCTACCACTTACCTGCCCCATTCTTAAACTTCAACCAGAAAAATATCTGTATTACAGGAAAAGCCTTTTTCTTATTAATTTTAACCCAGTAGTTTGTTTCTCTGACCCAAAGATGTAATTCCTCAGCAGTGCAAACATATCTTAGCATGGAGGAGTGCTCACATAAGGTCTAATCACTGATTTAATTAAACTGATTTGCTACTGTGTTAAATCAGTGCTTCTATATTGAGCAGATGAGGTTTAAGCTTCTATTCTACCTCATCATAAAAAATGGTAATAAAATGCACCTTCAAGACATCAGTGCTAAGAATGTGAACAGAAAGTTACATTTATTATTTTAAATTCCTTCTTATTTATTCTGAGATGGGGAGTTTTGAAAGGGGATATGAAATCCTTGGCATTGATGATATTCATCTCACATTTTATGAAGACCTCTATAGGAATGCAACTATTTATTAATGTTCCAGAAGGGTTTAGGGAGTTTAAAAATCTAAAGTCCCTTGTAGATGACAACTCTCTTTAAAAAAAAAAAAAAAAAAAAGGCAACCCAAAAAGGACCTGTTTATTTTAAAAATCAGTTTCATAATTATTTTTATACATTATTTGATATAGATTATTTTTTCCTTATGAAGTATTTTCATTTCTTCCTCTGAATTACAGAATCAAACTTCAGAACTCGTGAAAGTTATGAAGCAGGTAGGTTTATTAGCAGCTGCGAAGCAAGGGAGGTAAATCCAAGCCAAACTTGCTTATTTTCTGTCGCCATTGGAGTTCCTTAAGTACATAGAAAACTGTATTTCTCAAAATAGGCGAAGTAAATGGAGATCAGTTCCAGGAACAGGATCTCCCAGTCTCCGCCCAGTCTCCACCTATTCCCCGCCCACTCTCCGCCCCAAACTCCACCCCTGCCATCCTCTCATATGCAGGGGTGTCGTTCATTTTTTGTGTGGTTGATGGGTGATAACCAGATCCATTGGTCCCCATTGATGGGGGATAGGTAAACCCATCTCCAGCATCCTGTTAACAATGGGTGTGGACTCTTTTTTGATTACAGTCAGTCCTGTCTTCATTATTTAATCAAAGGTCTTTGTTCTCAACTCACCTCCCCGATAGGATTACCCTAAAGTATTACCACTTGAGGTTTTGGTGGATTTCCTGATCAAGGGTTCACGTTCTGGCTTTTGTAGCTCTGTTGCTAACATTGTGAGTTATTTTAAGAAAGATTCATGTTTCAGCAAAAACCGTGATAAATAAATTCAAAACCAGCGATACGGATATTTTTATACAGAGCTATCTAATCTACAAATTTTATAATTTCATTTCCAGAGCCAGCAGCCTTAGCCCGACCGCAGGACAGCATCAGGCTTAGACACAAGTGTCCCCCAAACATCTCTCCAGCCTGAGGTGATGCTGCCTCTGGACACTGCATCCTGCTGTGACATCAAATTTGTGGTTGGCACCCACAGGCCTAGGTGCTGCTGGCTCATGGGTTTGCTTTGCAGGGTGAGCCATGGCAGTCCTGCCCTGAACGAACAGCCCTGACATGTTTTGCACTTGCCTCTGCCAATGGTTTGCTCCATCCTGATATTAAACCTGGGATTTGCATCCAGGCTGGACCCAGGCACAGTCTGATAGCCTGGGAGGGGGTGTTAAGGTCTAATTCACCTCCAGGGAGAAGGTAGCCCTTAACAAAACCAACCCTGAGCTACATCTGCTCAGTAATGGCAGTATTAATCAGACTGATAATCTTAAATCTGAAAATGCCCCCACTCCTTTGAATCGCTCTCACCTGAGCAGCAGAGGATCCACACCGGCATTTCTCTTCTCATCACATGCACTGTAGGGAGGAACCATGAGCCTCATTTACCAGGTGAATAGCTGAAGCACAGTGCTGAAAAGCAAGGTAAAACGTACAGCAGATCCTCTTTAGTGTAGGGGGTTTACAGCCCCAGAAGCAGGGCTGGTCTCTACCTCAACTTTACCAAGAGTCAATTTGCAAAAGACTTCCTCGTTTATTTTCTTTGGGCGCCGAAAGATGACCAGGTCTACCCAGAGCCTGGGAAGAGCCACAGGACAGATGCTGCATCTGCCCGGCAGAAACCCTTGGAGCCCCTGCTGGAAGCTGAGGCACCTGGTGATAGCTGCCAGTGCCAGCAGAGCTGTCGCAGGGCTGCGCTGGAAGGGGGGCGGGATGCAATCCCCTAAACAGCCTGGAGCTGTACCAAGCAGGGTGCAGCCCCGCTGGCCCTTCTACCACGGCCATGCAAAAACATCAGTTCGACCAGCACAGACACCGAGAAAAAGCCTCTGCCCGAGCAGGAACAGAGCAGCCCTTGAAGTCCTGCGAGCGCAGGACTTTCCTCCTGGTGGGGAGCGCCCCGCCCAGCTGCATGGGGCCACTGAAGCTCGTAAAGCCATTAATGGGGCCACATGTCACCTCCTGACTAAGGCGTGAGCAATTCACACCTCGTTCAGGCTTTCAAGTCGGAATGCAACCACATTTGGCCAGACTCCCCTCCAGCCTGCGAGGCAAGCCAGCTAAAGGGTAGTTCCCCACAGTTTGGGGACTCATTTCCACCGAGTTTTCCAGGCTGGGCTGAGCTTAGGCTGTCTCAAAGCCCTCAGGCTAAAGCGGGTTTTGGCGTGGAGCAGGTGGGCGATGGCACGCTGGCATGTGGGATGGAGGCTGTGCCAAAGAGTCTTCGCTGAATTTTCAGTGCTTTCCGCTGGCTTGAGCGAAGATTTTAAAGGCTCCATTTCTAAAGTGCTCTTGGGTTTAGCAGGGCTAGTCTCGCCTGGTGCTTGGAGTGACAAGTATCAGAACTTCCGAGGATTTTGGATGGGTTTAGGCTGCTCAGTTCTCCTGGAGATGGGCCCAGCATTCTTCACGCGGCAGAACTCCAGAAATGGAAATACTCCAAGTGAGCAGTTTCTTTCCCAAAATGGGGATTCTTCTCTCCTTTGGATGGAAAACACTAAAGACAGGGGAAATATTATCTCATTGTACTGTGAAGAAGAACCATTTATTAACTGTGTGTACCAAATTTAACTCTGGGTATTTTTTTAATAGCAGTTCTAATGTGAATAGAAATGTTTGGACCCTTTCCTTACAATGTCAGGAATCTGCATCACAGTATTATGTCATTTTGTGAGAAACAGCAACTGAAATCAACTATAGGAGAAAAGTGAAACCAGCTAGCCTAAATTCATGAGAAATTAGTTCCAGAGCCACAGATTATATGAAATGCCTTGATATCTCAGCTATATTTGCAACACGTGAAGGCTCAAAAAGAGCCATCCTATTGCCTCCTACGCCTGCCACGTTATGCAAGGGTGGCTTTTCTCACGTGCTCTGGGGCTCCCAAGGCGCCCACACTCTGCTGCTGGGAGCCCTGGGATGGGGTAATCTCCAAACACAGGGTGCTGATTGCTCTACACAGGAAATTTAGGAGCCCAGGCTGAAGTAAGGTGCTGTTTATGGGTTCCTCGTTGCTTTCTCAAGCAGGAGAGTCACTTTAATTTGCTAGGAGCGGGGATGCAACGTGGCACAGAGGGATATATATTCCTGACTGCATTCAGCGTTATGCAATGGCCATGCAGCAGCCACAAACCACTGCAGCAGAGGTGTATGGGTTTGTGTATGTCAGCTGGCTCCACGAGAAAATGCAGTTATGTGCTCTTTAGGTTATGATCCAAATGTTCTTTCCATTATACCAACCTCCCTACCACTGATGGCTCCCTTAACCACGGCAAATGAGGACAAATAAAGTTCAAGTGATATCAGCTATTGTTTTCTAACTAATAATTTCCCAGGACTTCTGCAAGCTTCTCCCATCCCAGGTGAAACTCAGTAATTAAGACTGACCTCTGAAAGCTCCCACATACAGTGGTATCTGCTGGTTCTGCCTGATGTGTTCCCCTGTCTTACATATAAAGCTGTGAATAATTGCTGCAGTTTATTAAAGTGGAAAATAAAGAGCTTTCAAAGCACTCAGATCATTGAGTTTCAATACCTCCGACAATACATAATAGGTATGAGTGTTTTGAGCAGGTCGTGCTAATGAAAAATGAGTGGGGAGTCGTGTATCTGACTGTTCCTATTTTGTACCGGTGTCACTTGTTTCTAGCGACAGCAGGTTTACAAGATAACACCAACTGGGAATCCTGCACATCAGGCAGGTCTCTGGCTGTGAAAAAAATGTAGACTAGTGATAAAAGCATCCAAGCCATAGTTCTTACAAATCAACTAAGACTCCAAAATTAGATTTTTATGTTTAAATCTGTTTTGTAGTTGGTCCTTTGTTACCTTATCACTACCAGAATGTGCTTATTTCATATTCCTATTCATTTTTTTGTTGTTTTGGGTTTTTTCCTCCTAAAACATAAGGACTAGAAACTAGCTGCTGCCTCTGACAAAAGTAGAGATTCTTACAAAATTATATGAAGGGGGGAAAAAATGAACTTGGATCAGTGGGACTGCTAATAAAATTTAATATGTTGGCAATGTTGTGTTCTTCCTCTTGCATTCTGAAAGAGGGTCTAAGGCCTGAACTTTCGCTATTGTAATCAAAAATACCAAGATACGTGTGCATTTAATTGCCAGATCTGTTTCACATTCAAACTAGAAATGCATCATACAATGAAGTAGAATATAAAAGAGATTTAACTGAAGGAACACAACAATTTAGAGGCTAAAAGTAAGGCAATGGCTTGGAAGGAGTACAATGGAGGGTTTGGGGTTGTATGTAGAGGTTCCCTGTCTTGTGTTGTTCCATGCACGAGAGCAAGGACTCAGGCTGGAACAAGGTGTGTAGGATCCCATCCTGACACAGCACTGCAAAGCTGGTCAGTAAAACAGCACCTACCTCCCTCTCCCAAAACGGGCACCCTGAGCACAGCATGACGTCCCTACAGCACCAGATAAATCAAATCTCACAATTCACTGGGATCAAGAACTGGAGAGTTTTTTACTGGTTTTATATCCTGGATGATTGATGATTTAATTTAAACACGTAGTTTCCAGCCGTTTCTTTTTGCAAGCAATCACCTCGGCTACATTAACCCGATGGTGATGTACTGCAGTCCCGGGGAGTCCTGGAGAGGGACCACAGCACTCAGAGGTGTGAGCTTCCCCCATTTATCTTGGTGGGGTGTGCACAGCCTTGCCAGGGAGGCAGGTCCAAGCACGTTAACCTCTTCACTGCCCGCCTGTACTGGTTAGAATCACAGAATCTCCTGAGCTAGAAGGGGCCCCACAAGGATCATCGAGTCCATCTCCTGCACATGACAAACCCGGAATCCCACCATGTGCCTGAGAGCATTGTCTAACGCTTCTCTAACTCTGTCAGGCTTGGTGCTGTGCCCATTTCCCTGGATTCTATAGGATTTGGCAAAGCCTCCCGTGTCCCAAGGGATGCCAGCAAGGAAGGGGATGAGGGAGGTGCAGACTTCTGAAGGGTGGTGGTGCAGGTTACAGGTTTGGAGATCAGAAGGTTTTTTATCCCTCAGCTCATTGCAACAGATGGGGCCACGCAGGTGTTACAGTTTAACGTGCTTTTGAACAAGCTGTGTCTCTGCCTCTTGGGTTCTAACAGCAGGGCAGAGGCTCTGCAGGCCCCAGGATAATCCTATGGGAGACTGGAGACAAAATGGATCATGCAGAAGGGCTGGGTTTGGGAGGGATCTCTGCAGAACACCTAGTCCAGTCCCCTGCCGAAGGAGGTTCACCCACAGCAGGTTGCACAGGACTGTGTCCAGGTCGGTCTTGAGTATCTCCAGAGAGGGAGATTCCATGAGCAGATTCTCGGGAGACAGCTCGCTCTGGCTTGAGCACGGCTGTCTCATCTGGGTGTTCCCCTCACGGTGTGAGTGGTGTTTGACAGCAGGGGCACAGGGTTTTACTGGTCACTCATGGACCTGGCACTGCTGCCATGGGAGTGATCCTCAGGGCCTGACATTCCAGGCCAGGCGGCCCCCTGTTCCTCCAGGGCTCTCCCATCTGGCTATCAGCAGGCTCCTACAGGCAGCACATCACTGAGCCTCTCATGTGCCAGTTTTGGGGGCTCTGCTTTGAGACCAGCTGCATTTGCAGATGCCTGCGAGGCCAGCAGGGTCTGGCAGGGGCCGTGCTCCCTTCCCCTGAGCGGGGCTGCAGCTGCAGCGTGGCGGAGGGAGGGGTTGTGCCAGGTCCCTTTCCTGTGGCAGGCACAGCCACCTGAGCAGGGCTTCTTGGCGAGACAAAGATGTGAGATTTAAAGTGAAATTGCTGCTTCAAATTAAGAGCTTATAGGAAGGTCTAATACTGGAAGCTCGAGGTGCCAGACCGCTCCCAGGCTGTCCAGTAAAAAACACAGTCTCTACATCCCCGGATGGCAGCAAGGAGGGCTCAAACCCAGAGCAAAGCCCCCTTTCATCTCATTCTTGTGAGCCAGGGGCACACACCTCTTCCTGGTGTCTGAAACAGCCTTTTCATTATGTTTATATTTAAAAACCTAACAGTGACTAAAGCAGTTTGCATAATAAACAGCTTTAGAGCCAGAAATATTTGCCTGCTCTTGGTAAAAAAAAGGAAGTCCTCAGATCCTCTTCTGAAGACTGTAAGAAAGTGACAGAGTTTTCCCTTTGCAGGATATAAATATGCAGTGCAAATAGGTGGCTGCTGTCACTGCTTACATTTTGATGTTTCTCTTCA
Source organism: Serilophus lunatus (assembly GCA_013399895.1). Lineage (NCBI taxonomy): Eukaryota > Metazoa > Chordata > Aves > Passeriformes > Eurylaimidae > Serilophus > Serilophus lunatus. The sequence goes on along the minus strand of VXBA01001826.1, from coordinate 367,386 downwards.
GATAGCCTGGCAGCGCCAGGTTATTTTAGTGTCAAATCAAAGCTCTGGTTGTGTAAAGAAGCTGAGGAAAGGTACAGTCTGTGTTGCAGCAGAGGATGGAAGCTCCAAGAAGACTGGAGGCAGTCCTGTGAGACATGTACCAGCCATGCATACTAAACCTGCCATTTAGTACGACGAGAAGAGAACCTGGTTCTAAGAGCTGCTGCAGAGTAGAAATAAATGTCTTCAGACTTGGGCTTGGGGCAGAGGGGTGTTTTTCTAGGGGGCGAGTATATGATTCATTTTCACATCAGTTAAAATAAACCTTTTGTTCCTTTTTACCCTCCATGTCCTTGTGAGAGAAAGAAATGAAAGGGCCTGTTTACGCCAGAAGAAGAACCTTGCTGGCTGATCCCTTTTTGAAGCTCTTTTGTGCAATGCACCAAGGCTGTCTTTGACTTTTACAAGCCAAGGGAGCCCACACCTGCATCTCCCCTCAGCATCCCCCTCAGCCGGGCGCAGGGCAGCGGCACACTGGCATCTCCACGTGGCTCCTGCGGCCCCCGCGCTCCAGCCCGGCGCAGCAGAACCTGATCGCGAGGGCTCTGCGGGACAGGTGCGCACATCCCGCCCGGCTCCTCTCCTGCCACGGGGCACCGCTCGGGAATGCTCAAACCGGCCCCGGCTGCTGCCTACGGGGGGGTCTGGAGGGGCGGGGCTTCAGGGGAACCCCGAGGGCTCCCAGGGGCCCCCAGCCCGTCCTGCGCAGGGGCTGAGGGCCTCGCAGGGAGCAGGAGGTGGGATATCCCCAGGACGGAGCGGGACCACACTCCCGGGTCCCCCCTCCCGCCATGCGGCCCTGGGGGCGGGGCCTGCGCCAAGGGGGCGGGGCTTGTATGCAAATAGCGCCGCCTGGCCGCCGGGCGGCGCATGCGCGCTGCGCGCAGAGCCGGGCACGGGCCCTTACACAATGAAGGGGCCCGTCAGCTCGGGAGGGGGCGGGGGCCCTGCATGTAAATGAGGGCCGGGTTCTGCCGCGCCATTGGAGGAGAGCGAGGAAGAGGCGGGACCGGATATGCAAAACAGCGAGCGCGGAGAGGGGGCGGCGGGTCAGGGCCAGCACGCGAGAGGGGCGTGGCCCGTATGCAAATGTCGCCGGCGCCTGGGGGCGCGGTTCGGATGCAAATGCGCGCGCGGCCTTTTCCCGCCCTCTCCGCCGGCCGGCCCCTCCCGCCCTTATAAAAGGCGCCGCGCCTGCGCAGAGCGCCGAAACCGGGACTTAGTCTGTTACACAACCGCGCCGCGCTCCCGGTCCCGCCGCGCCCGGAGCTCCTCTGCCCGCCGCTCCCGCCGCTCCCGCCGCTCCGTCCGGCTCCCGCGCCTCCGGCATGAGCGGGGACCAGCTGCACAACGACTCCCAGGTGAGCGCCCCGTGGCCGCCAGCGAGGCGCGCTCCCGGGGGACCCTCGCCGCGGTGCTCGCATCTCACCCCCTTCCCCCCAACCCCGTGCCGGCTCTGGCCGCCTCGCCGCCC
>VXBA01001826.1:294672-365353 GCA_013399895.1 Serilophus lunatus | reverse complement strand
GGCTCTGGCCGCCTCGCCGCCCCCCGGTGTAACCCCAGCGAGGGCACCGTGCTCTGCGGTGGCCATCACGCCTCCGGGCACGGCCCTGTCAGCCCGGGTGTCCCCCCGGCCCGGGATGGGGGCGATGGGAGCGGGGCCCCGCGTGTGCCCCCGTGTCTGGGCGGACAAGGGGAGGGGGCGGCTGCCCCGGCTCGGTGCCCTCGGGCCGGCTCGGGGGGATCCCCCCGCGGGACCCGGGGGAGCGATCCCCGCACCCCCCCCTTCCCCTTCCGCATCGCGCCGGGCTGCTGTGGCTCGGGGTTGAATCCNCCGGCTCCGCGCTCACCGGCCCCATTGTTCCCATCGGGCGGCCCAAAGCGCCCCGTTCCCGCCGGGGCCGCGGCCCCCCGGCCCCCGCCGCCCCGAGGGCGGGCACCGCCGGGCCCCGAGCCGGCCCTATCGGCTCTGCCGGGGTCGCCTTTGGGCCCCGATTCCTCCCTGGAAAGTCGCCTTGTCGACGGTCGGGACTTAGTCTCTGCGCCATTTTCTTTTTCTCTTCTCTCCTCTCGGTGGCTTTTCTCTCCTTCTCCTCCTCCCCGAGCCGCCTCTGCAGAGGCACCGGGCCGCCATCCCCGGCACCAGCCCCTTCCAGCCGAGGGGAAAGCAAAGTTTTTAGCTTTAAAAAAAAATAATTTAAAAATCCCCATGTCTTTTTTTTTTTTTTTCCTTCTCTCTCCATCGCAGCCTCCCTACCCCCACTGCTCCCCGTCTCTGTTCCTTTCAGGGAATCCCTCCCTTCCCCTAAAATGAAAGGTGATTGCAACATGTTGCTCTTTAAGAGAATCTGCTGCATCCATTTTATGATCAGGCTTATTCCTTTCCTTGCTGTTTAATTGGTGGGACTTTACCTTGTTGGGTGGGTTTTTTTTTAAATTAAAATAAAAACTCACTTTAGAAATAAACAGCACACCACAGTGTAGACAATTCCAGAAAGGTAGACAGCATCACTTCAGGGAGTTTACAAGCTAACTTCATTTTATTCAGAAATACTTATAGGAGTCCTGTAATTTTATATATGTATATATTTATATGTGAGCTTTGTATATGTGTATATCTATATATGAGTAAATAGCTTATATGTCTGTATATATTTATATTCATATATATATACACGCACATAATTTTATTTTTTCTAATCAGCCTGATGGCTGCTAACTTCTTCTGTTTGCTTATTAATTTTTCTAGGAACCAAGCTAATTACAAGCCCCCCATCTCATAGGGTGAAGGGTTTAAACAGGGTGAAGGGGAGTTGAGGACATACAGCCAACCTTTGTGTGTATGTGCTGCTGTCACTGTTTGGGATGTGTAAGGAGCTCTGAGCTGTCCTCTGACTGCTGGGGTGGTAGAGGACTAAAAAAAAGGAGTTTAAAATATCTGCTTGACTTATGCTGATTTTTAGAGTGCTTTCCTGCATGATATCCACGTGTCTGGGTGTTTTGTAGGGTACTGTGGGTAAATATTTACAGATCTGTGTTTGTGAACACCTTTCTTTCTGTCAGTTCATTGGAATGCGATGGTGTGTGTGCAGGAGGAGCAGGCAGGAGCAAAAGGGCTGAGTTTGAACTTTTATTTCCCTTCTGAATCTGTGGCAGGGCTCTCTGAATATGTCTTAACATAAAAAAGGATGCAGTGGATTGCTCAAGAAGTACTGGAATAATTCTTGAAGCAACTTAGTATATCATTGAATACTTGTGCCCTTCTTATGCTGGGATCATCCTTATTTAGGGGGAAGCATTCCCTTGTAAGCTTTAGTTATATACTGGTTATGGCAGAAGTGATTATATTTGACCTTTCCACTTCAGCTTCCAGTGAACCTTTCAGAAGTATTTTTCTCCTCTGTTGTCACCACGTGCTGGTTTATTCATTTTAGAATTTTAGGCACCCAGCACTTAAAACTCCTTCAGATTTTATTTCTGTACCATATGCTGGAGGAATTCAGTACCCAAATTCAAAGACACCTTGATGGAAAAAATGAATTCCTGGTAAATGAAGCACACCCAACAGCTCCATACCAGTGTAGGTATCAGCACCCTTCCCCTCCTGTTGTAATTATTTATGGCAGTCGTGTCACTTCATTGTGACTGATCAGAGGCCCCTAAACCCCAAAATCCTTTTCAGGGCTGAAAGGTGTGTGTAACCCTGTTAGTCCTTGTTAAGGGAATAATGCTGAATAGACACTGTCTGCTCTGACCTTGTGACCACCACTGATCTCCCTGAAAATCTGTCACCTCTGCTTGCTCAGAGCCTTGTTTCCTCCACACAGGAGTTCTTTGCTTTGTGTGACAGGAATTGTCACACACAGGTCCCAGAACAGGGATTCGCATTTAGGCAGAGCAGTGAGGCTTTAACTGCTCTTTTCTTGTTCTGATCCTGTTTAGTGGCAAAGATTAAGAGTGGGTGGTAGGAATCTCAAGTACTTTCCCCCTCCATCCCAGATATTTAGAATTGGTTTATACTTTGATTATTGTCAGACAACACTCAACAGTAGAGCCAAAGTCTCCTTTTGGGCCTCCTGTACTTTACATTTGGGGGATGGGAAGTTTTTCTGGGGGTTGGTACTGACTCATTCTAAATGTTGAGTGTACCAGCAGTAAACATTTTTGTTAATAAAGCATGTTTTGGGTGACTTCTGGCTAATGTCTCAGTAATAGAGCAGCTTAAGCACTTTGAAGCTTCCTGTTGTTATTAATGTTCCTATCTGGGTCAGTGGACACACTACCTCGGGTTGTGGTCACACAAGTTGTTGCAGCTGCAGTAAGGTGGGTGGATCTGCCCGTGGCAGGTCACCAGGGGAGCACCTTGGTTGTAGCTGGGAGCTTGGATCTGGTTACACTCCAGTTTCATTGAGAGCAGGGGAGCGTTAGGTGGGAGAGAAGGTGCCAGGAGTAAATATGTGTTCCTGGCTATTTCTTGTCATTAAGTAGCCAGATCACTCTAAGCAAGAGTGTCCTGGGCAAATTCCAACTTGGGTAATTGCATTGTGTCTCAATATCCAGGTTGTCCCTCCTGTTTGGCTGTAGTGAGTATTTTTTTCACCTTGGCTGTATTTTTAGTATCTGTACGCATTGCAAAGAATTTTCCATGTTCAGTTCTAGCAGTTTTCAAAGCATTCTGAGAACAATACTGTGCTGAAACAGTGAGTCTTCTCTGCAAATAACATCCTTGCACTCTTCAGCATTGTAGAAGGGAAATGGAGTCCAAAGATGTAATTTCCAAGTCCTGCTTGGACATTTCAAATGACCCCTTCTCCACAGATTTGGGTTCTATTGACTTTTGCTTTTAAGAGCTTCGTTATTAAGGTTGGATGTAACAACCTCTTACTACTGAGGACAATGTTGAGACTAAAAGCAATTTATCTTGACTTTCAGCTCTCCCATTGTGTTTGCAGAGCGCAGTAGATAAAAATGACTTTTGTTTGCAAAATAATCAAATTGCATTCCAAAGCTACTAAATTCCACTAACAGCTATTAGTGTCTTGGCTGTTCAGCAGCCTGTGTTCAGAAGTTGTGTAGAATCCAGAATTGCTGTGTGGGAACAGAAGACATCACCCCAAGCAGTGCCTTTTGCCTCCAGTTGATTTGACCAATAATGTTAAGATGCAATTTGGGGTCAGTATCACTGTAAGGAGCCATTACAGTGTATTAACGGGAATTAAGTGTGAATTTGTCCAGCCTCACAGAGGTGGCTTCTGGAATTCAAACATGCTTGAAGGAGGGGCCTCTTTAACAGTGAATATTTTTTTGGAGGGGAAAAAAGAAGCCCTTGGTGCTGCAGCATCTTATCAGGACCTGGCAGGTTTTTTTTATGTTGGCCTGAGCACTCATGTGGCACCTCTGTATTTATCAGGGTGACAACACGAAGGGGAATGAACAAGAGGGAAATTAAAATTAAATAACAAGAGTGCTGAACCGAATGCCTCACAGATTAAGGAATTTCAGCTACGCTTTGTGTTTTGCATTAAATTCATGTTTCATGTGAGGCAGAGCTGTGCAGTGAGAGGTGTGGGTGATTTAAATGCTAACAAACTGAAAAGCAATATAACAGAGATCCTTAGGATTTCTCAGTGGTTATGAAACAGTCTGTTGGAGACCAGATTTGTGCTTCCTCACTGCAGCTTTGCAGGAGCCTTCTGGGTGGGTGAGAGTTTTTTGAAGGAGAGCAGGGCCACTTCTGGCACAGGGCTGTGTGTACCTTAACACTGCTGTTAGAGCCACTGCACTAAACAAACTGCACGGATTTAGGAAGCCTGGAGGCACTGCCTGTGCTCTGTCTGTGTGTGTGTCACACGTCAGGGAGAAACTGTCTTAAGTTCCTTGGGAGCACATCTCACCAGTGCTCTAAATGTCAAATGTTTGGCAAGGGATCCGAAACACAAAAGGTGGTTCGTGGTGTTTAGGTGCAGATTGATCTCTCTGCTGAAAATTTCCTTTGCCTTTTCTGTAGCACATGGAGATGTGAATCCTGAGGAATGCAGCTTGTTCCTTCTCTGCAGACTGCAGCTCTGGGGATGAGCCTGCAACTGTGGGAAGTGCTGCCCACAGCCTCAGAACAATACTTGGGTAGTTTGAAGTCTGCAACCACTTAGCTTTTTTTATTTTACAAGTATTTCATGTCAGACACCAATCTCTGCAGAATTTCCTAAGTTTTTTGTTTGCATTGATTTTCAGTGTGTTCACAGCAATCTCTGGACATAACAGGCAGTCTTCAGGTTGTTACAGGTGGGCGGACTCTGTAGTAAATTGATGGCGACACTCCTCAGAAATGTTAATAAATGTATGTTGGTGAATTTATCTGCACGGGTTGGGTGCAGCCTGTTCTCCCAGCAGAAGCCTCAGAAGGGCTTTGCTGCAGACCTTGAGGTCTGTTGTGTTAATTGTTCTGACACATTCAGCAGTCAGGTTAAAACTTAATGGGTGTCTTGTGGGAGCGGGGAGTTGAGTGCTGCATTTCTGTGAGCTGTGGCCAACTTGTGTTTTTGTTAAAATTCAGCAGAATTACTTAAAAGTGCTGGAAGATGTGTTTGGGGGGTTAATGGCCCGTGTGCTTCCTCCTTCTAGCAGGTTTTCTTAAGATGTTTTTCCTAATCACTCTCTGTTATTAAAGTGTTATCAGGACTACTTTGTAAAACATGAAACATTTTTAACCAGGGGACCAATGAAGCCGTTTTACATGGAATTACATGAATTAGACACACAGCTCATAAATGTGATCAAGCACAATTCAGATCTAATTTCTTTTACAACTGTGACTTCAGATATTCGTTAGATAGTTCATTGAATTCCAACCTCCCCGAGTTGCACTGTCAGCAGAAACTCCAATAATATGTAATTATAGTGAGTACTTAACATCTCATTGACTCAAATTCCTCTGTTAATGATTTCACTGGATTCCTGTTAAAGTAATACCTGCTGAAATAGCACAAGCCACTGCCCTATTAGAGGGAGGCTCCAGGTCAGATTCTTCCTGGTGCTGTAAATTGCTGTAGTTGTGCTAAAATCAGTGGAGCCTGACAGTGTATCTGCTTTTTTGTTATTGGACTGCAGGGATGGGCTTTAATGTCACAGTGGCTATTTAAGAAAGATACAGTTTAACTTAGGAAATCAGTGCCATTTTTTTTTCCCTGTGGCTTTCCAAGATGGGAGAGTTTCCCTTTCAAGTCTGCTTGAGCTGGTTATGCCGATATAATTTCTCATATCCTTGTAAGACATGCAGTCATTCACAAATATTTATTGGCTTATTAAATTGAATTGGCTTTGCAGCTGCCAGTTTTATAGAAACTGCTTCACATTTCATAGAAAACCTCACGCTCTGAAACATGGGAGCAAAATCTATTTAGTGTGATGTATTCTGCTTCAGCCTGGGGTTCTGAAGGACTGTCTTAGCTTTGCAAATCTGAGAGAGCATTTTCCATGTAGGAATCAGTGCTTATCACCTGGCTTTCCTGGGACTGCCCCTTTCCACAGAGCCTTTGACAGATCTGCCTGGCCATACCTCTCCCTGCAGGACTCTCCATTCTGAGCTGTTTAGCACTGTCAGCATTTAAATATGGATCATCATTAGATTCCAGAATGGTTCCTTTTGTTAAGAGAACAGGAGAAGGTTATGAGCTTGCTGTTGTTTCAGCACTGAGCATGCTGCTGACCTGCTCTTCTGAAAAAAAAAACAACCAGTAGAAAATCAGTTTAAAACCCAGTTCATGGCTACAGTACAATTGTTCCTTTTGAAGAGAATTCCCAGTTACTGCTCTCCTTACTTTGCCAATAACTGTGCTCTGGTGGCTCCCACTGTCTGTCACTGGCTGAAGAGTGGAATTACTACAGTGTGGAAGTGCTGCTGTGGGCAGAGCAGAGAGAGCCTTTCCTGCTGCAGGCTCCTGCTATTTCCCACCTCAGCTGAACAAGTCGTAGTAGTGGTTTCCCAATGTGTATGAGACTGCTGTATTTTTACCTCAACATTTGTTCAAAATGTCCTGGCTGACATAAATACTAAATAGTTCCAGTGGATTGAATGAGGTTTATAGTTAGAAGTATTTTCATCTTCAATGCATGCTTTTTAAGCTAAAAATCTTCATCAACTGCTGTGTTACCTGCTGTGTCACAGCGAGAGTTGGGACATTTGGAAGGTGACGTGAAAAGAAAGGGTGAAGTTAATTTTGGATTCTTGTGACCCACAAGGTGTAAGGAGCAGTAGAAAATTGCTGTTGGCTTTACAAATACGAGCATACATTCTCAAGCTGAAATTTGGTTTCTAAATTTGACTTCTGTAGTTGCTCAGCTGATGAACAAGTGAGCGCTCCAGACTTGAAAGAGGAAAATATGGAGCTGCAGTCAGTCTTCCTGAAACCTACTTAACATCAATGATTCTCAGACTTCTTGGAGATAAAAGAAGGATTTTGTTAAACCCCAGGCCGTGTCAGTGGTCAGTGTATCTGTATCAGGAGCACTGAAACAAACAGTGTTCTGGGAGATCCTCCAACACAACTGGGGGAGATGCTTGTGGGGAAGTGAGAGACCTTAGCAATTAGTTCCCTATTAAATAGAGATGGGAGTCCTGTAACAAGGAAAGATGAGTAGAAGAGGGACAGTGGTTCAAACAAGAATTGCCTCACAAATTTGCTGGTGTTGTCACAGAATTCTGGTGATGTTTTCCATCATCTCAAGGGCTGTTTTTCCGCTAGAATAAAATTCTCTGCACAAAAGACACAGCCAGACAGCTCTGGAGAATATGACATTTGATATTGTTGCTTCACCCTGGGGAGGTTCCCTTTGTTCAGGGCTGTTGCTTGAGACTCAGCAGCTCCTTTTGAAGGTGGTTGCAGTACTAGATCAGTCTGGACATTTGACTTGCACTGGCAGCTGCTCTGTTTTGAATCTGCCAGTTCCCAACAGGAGGGAGTCACAAGGAGATGCAGCACTGAGTGTTCCTTACTCCTGTCTTGGGAAGCTTTGGAGTCAGGGGCTGGAAAAAGTCTAGATATGCTTATCTCGATGGGATGGGGGCAGTGCAGGCTCACAGGAGGCACAGCAGGAGAGTTACTGTGGGTGCCTGTCACTCAGCCTCTGCAGACAATTCCTCCTCAAGGTAAAAACAACCTGTGAGTCCACCTGAAGTACTTAAATCCATTAAATCCCGTTTTCAGTTTGAACTTCTGAGATTGGGATGATGGCAGGTTAAAGAGGGACAGTATCAGGCTGTTGGGAAATGATTTTTTTTAGAGGCTCCCATCAGTCTTGCAGAGATAAAAGTTGCTTCCCACAAAGCCTCTGTTCAGTAGATCTTTCTGGATTTCTTATCGATCTCTTTGACGTGAGTGTGTTTGTTCATGTGCACAACCTTGCCATATGCTTTGTGCAGTTGTGAGCTGTGTGGGTGTCTCTGTATGTATTTTTATCTTATACCTTCGTCAGAGAGGGAGCTTTTTAGGGAGTGTTTTCAAGACAATGGCTTCTTTTTCTGTCAGAATTGCAGGGTGCTGAGCTTTACGGTGCCCACCAAAAGATGAAGACTTCCCTTCATCACCCTGCCCTGCATCAATAGTCACCTGTTAAAGACAGATGGACATCCATGGAATTCAGTGCTGCAGCCCAGGGATTCTGCAGCTGGCTGTATCTTTCCCTGACTGGAGAGAGATTGATTTCTGCCTCAGGAAAGCTTGGAGTGTACTTGCAGATTTACTAAAATATTTTGATGGATCTGTGTAACTCCTCTTTGTCTGTATCCCTTAATCCCATACTCTGTGGTGAGGATGTGCTGTGTCCTGGTTTTGGCTGGGGTAGAGTTAAGTTTTTGTAGTAGCTGGTACAGTGCTGTGTTTTGAACTTAGTGTGAGAATAATGTTGATAACACACTGATGTTTTAGTTGTTTAGACAACTAGCTAAGTGCCTGTTAGGTCTCATCAGCTGCAATATACAGCTGACAGTCTCTTACACACACAGAGTATTCAGCAGATAGTGCAGCTTTATTTGGGGGAGAAACACTCTTAGATTCTCAATGAAGGCATAGTTCTGATTTTTCAAAATGCCCATTTTTCTCCCATAAAGCCATTTTTCAAAGATTTTCTAAAGATAAGACCCTGGGGACTATTACTACTCACTGCTCATTTTGTAATCCCAGTCATTGATTTGCAGCCTTATTAATTACTGTGGTTTGCTGCAAAAATTATTTTGCTGTGTTTGGGAGGAACATGTAAATATGAGGTCTCGTGTTGATCAAGCATGAGGCTGCATCCAGCATGTCCTGTCTGAAAGCTTGAGCACTGTTTGTGTGACTGCTCTGGAATGAGTTTACAAAGCATTTGGTGAATTTTTGAAGTGTTGGGCTCATTCCACTGCTCAGGATTGGAAATTGTCTTGTTTCCATCCAGATGTCTTGTCAGTTTGGTGCAGCTGGAAGATGTGTCTAAGTGGAATAATTTTAAGAATTTTTAAGAAGAATTTTTTTTGGACATTTACCAGAGATGTGGCTTCGTGGTTAAAAAGTCAAGAAAATAATTCCTAAGGATGGAGCAATCCCCAAGTACAGATTGCTTTTTAATTTTTTCCTGGCATTTGTCACTTCACTGCTCTATTGCCTAACAGGGCTTCTGACACATGAGAGCATGAGCTTGTGTTATCCACATTTTTTTCTTTGTCACTTTTCTTCTGTACACATTTTCAGTTGTATGACATGGCAGTAGCTTTTCCTGTGTATGTAGCATGGAATAGATGACCTGTGTTTTAAGGCCAGGGCAATGTACTTCAGTTGAACTTTTTATTAATGGCAGTGTATTACTACTAAAGGCTTTTTTCAGTCTTTGAACAAGGGCCAGGCTTGTCAAAACAGCTGCTCTTCTTCCTCTGAGGTTACACTGTCTTGTTTTGGAGAGGTGGCCTGTAAAGACCTTTTAGAAGAGAAAGCTCTTGGCTCTTTTTTCCATTTGAACTGTAGCAAGTGTCTGTTGCAGATTTTTCAGTAGTGGGAGGTAGAGTTGAGAAACATGTAGTGATCCTCTGTCTGAAATACAGAGATCTCTGGAGTCAGGGTAGCACAACTGAAACACTTGTATTTTTGTTGTCTGTAAGCAGAGCTTTAGAGGGGGTGAAAATACAGGTGGTGGCAGGGAACAGGCACACTGTCCCATACAGAGTTTGTGAAATGAGGTGTTTTGGAGACCTGATAATCAGGTGAGAGGGCTGTTTTCCTTTATCCACTCTGGAGTGGGTGAGATTTGTTCTGTCCTTGGAGAGATCAGTAGCTGGTAAATTGGCAATTCCTATTCCAGCTTCTGGTTTTGTGCAGTGCTGCCTTGTCAGCATCATCTGTAGTGCCTGGTGCTCTGCTCCAGACATGTGAGGATGAGGGTGGACTGTGAAGAGAGACTTCTGGAGCTGAAGGCAGGGAGCACTGGGGAGGGGCATGCTGTTACTCGTGGATGCTGTGTCTGGGATTAAAGGTCCTTTGTGCTATACATTGTTATCCTGTCCTAAGGCCATGTTGTTTAAATAGGCCACACAGTGGGAGAAGAGAGAGTACTATGCTCTTTTCAGAGCTGGAGAAACCAGAACATAGTGGGAGTGATTTCTTCCAGCCCAGAAATAGATAGAAAGCCGTCTGGCTAGGACTGAGATTCAGTTCCATCTTGGACATTTGGTTCTGATTTTTCATTCCCTCTCCAGTTGAAGACTGAGGTGCTCAGCAAAGGGCAGAACAAAAAAAGAAAAAGTAGCTTCTGCAGTTTTAACTTGTCATTTTATCTTATATGCAAATCTCATCTCAGGAGCTGAGGTGTGTGTTTTTTCCATAGTACTACATTGCCTTACTAATACTTATGATACAATTTGTATCATAAATGTTGCTGGGTTTTGCAGTTAGTCAAATCACTGGATTTCCAGTGGGAGGACAGTGGTTTCCTGGTCTGTGTGCAGAGTTCTGGTATCAGGTGCTTCAGTCTCTTGCACCATACCTTGGTATGAGTGTCTCCTAACTGGGCCTGGAGCAATAGGAAGAGCAAATTATGTTTTCTTCCAGTTTGTGAATGCTGGCAAATGAATGAGTAAGATAAGTTTTTGGAGAGATAAAATTGCTGGGATGGGCAGGAACTGGTTTAAACTTGCCTTGGGAAGGAACCTTACGAGTTAGACAAGCATTCTCCACTTTAATGGAGCTGTTTGGGAAACTGGAAGCTGGAGCTCTTTGGAGATCCGTGTGAGGGGATGATTCATTGCAACACAAGCAGCATGTACAAAATGGAGGGATGGAGTAGTACTGGTGACGTGCTCTGAGGTTTGTTCTCTAGAGTTAATGACCACCAGATGGGGAATAAAAGGCTGCCTGCTTTTCTTTGGAGGACCAGGAATGTCATTGAGGCTGTTAAAATGTGCTGTATCTGTGGCAATGCTGCTTGTGCACAGCCAAGCCTTGACATGTGGATCAGAGTTAGCGTTCTTGACTGATGTTTCCCCTCAACAGTTTGCTTTTAGCAGAGGTTTTGGCTGAAGGTGAGATTCCTTCAGCATGGTAACAGTGCAGCTCAGGGGTAAAGTGCTTTCTGCAGTAGAAAAACTAAGGTGCATGTTGTGTTCCAGTGCACAGTGTGAATAGTCAGATCCAGAGGCAGCACGTTCATGCAAACACAAACGTGGTGCAAGAGATGAACTCATAAGAACAGTGACCTTGATTAACTTCTTTAGTGTTGCTCAGTCGTGTTGTAGGTGTCATCCTCATCCATCTTTTTAGTAAGCAAACACTGGCACAAATCAGTCTGAATGTCAGTGCTGTTAACTCTGGTACTTGCAAGTTGTCTTCCTGGAGCTGTGTAGGTGTTTGTGTGGCTTTGTCTTGCTCCATCAGATGGAACATCTCTCCATCTGTCCAGGATACCTTTGGAAGTGAATGTGGAGAACATGCATTTTTTCAAGAGCCTCTTACACTTTTACTTTCTTCTGTCTGCCTGTCTTCTTCCTCCTCCAAAATCAAGAAGGCTGTCACAAGAGCCAGCATCTTGTCTGAGTCATGTTAAAGCTGTGTATGTCACCTGCACTTCATTAGGGAGCACAAGCAAGCTGTCCTTGAAATACCTGTTTCTGAGTAGATACAGTCTTCCAATTTAAAATATGCTGCTCTCTGGAGTTGGGTAGCTGTCATAAACAATGTTTTTTCTTTTATCATCAAGTAGGCTTCTTCAGCATCACCTGTGTCTAAAGGAAGCTGCTTTCTGGGTTGGCCATTGATGCTCTACACTTGGCAGCTTGAGTTGTCAGCATGTGGTCTTGCACAGTGGAGTGTTGTTTGCTCCAGTCGGTGGCTTGTCTTGCAGGGGATGGAGGCTGCAGCTGGCAATAAACTGGCTGTCCCAGTAATAATTCTTACATTGAATCCTGGGCAAAAGGCAGAAGCACTTGAATTGTCGAGTCCATCGGTTTCTTGTTTCACAGATGAAGGTGTGAAGCTGTTGTTTGTCCTCTTCTGACACATTTGCCTCTTCCCTCCTGCCCACCCTGTTGCTGAGACTCTGTCCACTGATGCATAATCCTCAGTTTATGGTTTTGCTCTTCATCACTACCCAAATACAAGTTTGTCTGTGTACAGAAAAAAGTGATTTTGCTGTTGAAGCGTAGCCAGAGTTAAAATATTCCTGAGGAATCCTCATCCCGGGCAACATTTGCCTCCTTTAGGAATCTGACAGATTTTCCTTCCAAGCTGCTGGTGTTGTCTTTGCACAGCAGCTGAATCTGGTCTGAGCAGGGACAGTTCAGGAGGGGGATTGGATGTAGGACTTAACCTGGACCCCCTGCCCATCAGTCTCTCGGTGCTGACACCGTGGCCACGGTTCTGAGGGAGCAGGAGGTTTGCTAAGTCTTTGTGTACTGAGGTTAGAGTGTATTTTTAAATGGTTTTCTTTGTAGAGAATGAAGCTGTGGAGCATTGTTTTATGAAATAAGTCCCCTGTAGCTGTATTTCATAATAACATGAAACACTGCTCAAACCAGATGTGAACCTCGTTTATTAACAGCAGAATTAGTTTGGTTTTAATTTAAGTTTTTGTGTGTTTTCTCCTTTTTTGTAAATACCCCATCCATTCACCCAGGCACAGAAGCCTCGTGCTCTGACTCTAATCCAGAATAAGAAAACTTGAATCCCAAAGGGTAACTGTTTGTGTGTGTGTGTGTGTGTGTTTTGGGACTTTTTAAAATGAGCTTTTGTACTGTCTTTTTGTGTGCATTAATGGCTTAATCTTAGCAGAGCTCTGGAATTAGTCTTTGGCAATTAGCTCTATTGGTGACCAGAGTCAAACAAGCCCTTACTTCAGTTGTTTTTCCCCAGTAGTGGGAAAAGTATTTTAAAAATATTGTAGTATATGGACTACAAACAAGTATAATGGTTATTTTTATCCTATTAGAGGCTGTAGAGCCTTCAGAGGCTGGAAAGGTAAGTTCTCCACTGGTTTTCAGTTCAGGAAAAATCTAATGTTCAGAAGGGACCTTTCTTTTAAGCATCCATACAGACTTAAAGCTGAATTAATTTTTGTGTAGTTTCTATGTTCTAAAGTTGGTGTAATTTGGTCAAAAAGTGTCAGTGACACTTAGTGAGTTCCTCATCCTGTAAACTATTTCTTCAATCTTAGCTGTCTCCTTCCCCTCACTGCCAGGTACCCATACAGTACATGTAGACTATTATTAGATGCTGTGGTTAGTGCCTTGCTAACCACAGGTTTGTGATTTCCCAAATCTCTTTTCCAAATGGATTCATTTCCATGCAGGTTTAGATTCAGATCAAGTCACTTGAGGAGGCTGGGACTCCAGAAAGGCCTCAGTACAGACTTAACGTTGTCAAGTGTCTTTGTACACCTCGAGGCAGCTGATGTCCCCTCCCAGTAGGTCCCTGCAGTTTTCCCTTGTGCTTCATCCAGCCAGAATTGCCCTTGTGCATCAGACGTGCACATAGTCCATGGAGCACTTCTTAGGGAACAAATGCTGCACTTGACCTCCTTAACTGCACACTTCTCTCTGCAGTGAAGTTAGATTTATTTTTTGAGCATATGATCCTCAGTATTAGGCAATTGTCTGCTTGTTTGGCCTGTCTGTGCTTATGGCTTCCACTTAAAAAGGAAAATTGCAGTTTGTGCATCAGGGTGGCTGTCTCAGTGTGGAGTGCTGGCAGACAGGATTGCAGGACTTGTCTCAGAGACTGTAGTGACAGTAAGTGTCTTGTTGTATGTTTTAATCTCAAGTAACTCATGCTCTGAAGTGTCAGACCTGGGATCTATGACCAGAGAAACAGTTCAGCATTTCTTGAGCAGAGACTACTGAGCTGCTTCATCCCTGAGATACCAACAGATACTGTTGAACTTATGCTGTCTCCAACAAACTTTGGGTATTTAGCACATCATCACTAGGAGAAAAGTATTAATGTTGCAAGCTGTTACTTCATGTTCATTTATTAAAGCTCCTTCTCCAGGAGTATCTTGATCTGTCCACGCAGCTGCTTAGTTTTGAGGATGTCATTTGAAGTTAAGCATATCGTACTGATTCCTGATTTTAAGAATAGGTCATTGATACTAATTTCTCCTGATGGTATCGGCTACTCATCCTGTAGTTTTCCCCCTTTGCTTACACCATCATTAATGAAAGCTTAAAGCTCTCTGGAGTTTCACTGTTTTGGTGCCTTTTTGCATCTGATAGGATCAAGTCAAAGGTGGTCACAGGTCACACTTGTGACCACAGGGAAAGAGAGGGAGTTTTTCCTGGGCTGCAAGGGACTGGAGCACAGGAAGTAAGGCAGTTGCTGGTACAAAATAACTTTGCACACTTTAAAACTTGCAGAATGACGTTGCTGAGGTGCATGAAAACTCAAACAGGTTAAAATGTATCTCGGGGTATTACAGTTTCAGAACTGCTGAGGCTGCTGTGCACTCCTGGGTTCAGCTGAACTTGCTCTGCTGGGCACCTGGGTCGTGCTTTCACTCCCAGAAGTGGTTTTGTCAGGCTTGAAATACTTGGAAGAGGAGGATAGAAGAGAATGGTACAGCTGCTGCTTTGGGCTCTTTGTGTAGCAGCAAACTGCTAAATGAGCTGGAGTGGCTGCAGCTTTCAGGGTGGTATTAGTCCTTCATATAAAATTGATAATAAAATTTTAACAGATGATTTAATTTAGACTCTAGTAAGAATCATAATAACTTTTGAAATATTTGTCTCAACATATATAAAACTGGCAGCCAAGAAACTTAAAAATATTTCCAAGCCTTACAGCTGAATCATTCAGGAATAAATTATGAGATGGTAAATAGTCTCAGATGTTCATCTTGTTTCCTTTGCCTATATCTGCTGTCAAATAATCAAGTGGAAAGATACTTCTTAATTTTTCCATTGGAATCCCCCTGAAAATAAGCTTTATATCTTGGTTTTCTTCCTTTGGGTTATATTAAAGAGGAATAACAGTCCTGAATCTTTGTAGTTGCCTCTGTAGCTCTCATAGTTTTTTGAGCATGTTTCTAACTCCCTCACCAGTCAACCTCTTAAAATTATTTAAATAACACTGGGTTTCATGTTCAGGATCTTGGAAAGTAGAGAGTGTGATCGTGTTGCAGTAATTGCGAAGAACCTCTGATATGATGGGAGTCATTAGTTAAGCACTTGGAGTTTGAAGTGCAGTGATAAATGAACTTTTGATGACACTGCACTGGCAGCTTCTTCCCTTCAGTTTAAGCAGCACATTCAGTGACTGAGGGAGTGGAGGACGTTTGAAAGCAGAAAAGAGAAAGATGTTTTCACACCTGGTTATTTCTGTGTAGGTAAGGAAAGAGCTACCCTTAAAACAGAGGAACAGGGTAACCAGAAGCACTTGCTTCAGTTCAGTTTTTAAGGACTATGCTTGCTTTGTTTTAATTGACTTTAGATTTGAAACAAAGTACATAAATATGTTCTCCCCTTCACGTCACCCTCCAGGCAGATTTGAGTTTTGCATAAGGTGGAATCTGAAAATGTTGGCTGTGTGTTCCATCCAAAGATTCCAAAGATTAGTTCAAAGAAATCCACGAATAAACAAAACCCCAGAAAAACCCTCACCAAACTAATAATTCATTTCATAGAGTTTTTTAGTTGAAGAAGTTAGGAGTGGATTATGCATAATAATGTAACCACAGGCTTTTATCCTGTGTCAATAGGTTACATTTTGTATTCAGGTGTCTGTATTGATGTGATTTAACAACTGCCAGCTAGTGAGATTTGGCCTGGATTTAACAAAATAAACAGATTACAGCTGCATGAAGGGATTAAAACCAGTGGCTGAAAGTAACATTTTGTGTCTACTGATGTAAATTGAAGACTTCCAGTGGAATTTAGTGCCCTGTATCTAGGAATTGCATTGCAGTCCTAGTCGTATTTTAAAGCTGCTGTGTCTCACACTGCTGTGCTGATGCTGCTTTCTAGGTCCTCCTTCCCTTCATTTCAGAAGATTCGGGAGTGCTGTTGTATGTGAGAAATCTCAACTGTGTTAAACATTTACCTTTGTTTGCTTTCTTATGTGTTTTAGCTGGAATCAGGTTTCTTCTTGTATGCTAATTGTGGGGATGCTCCCTTAAGGCAGGGGGATTGCATTCCCTGCCTTGACTTGAGGGTGGGACTGGGCTCTGCTGGTAAGACACACTGTTGGAATTGTCCTGTTGTGGCTGAGTGATCACTGAACTCACTGACAATGGGGACAGAGGCAGCCCTACACTTGAAAGAAGAAAAGGAAAAAACAGCAAAACAAACAAACAAACCCCAACCAAAAACCCCACCTGGGATCAGTATGGGAGTTGTTCTACAGTGAGAAAACAGCATGAGTGGGATAAAAATAAGTTCTTGGTCTCCTGAAACAAACTTTTTCTAGGACTTGGGCCATGCTTATCCCATCAGTTCAATTTAATAGGACTGGTGTTAAACAAATAGTAGGAGAATAATCTGACTCCAGTGTATAAAGCTTGGCAGAGGTGATTTAAAGCTCCTACCAACCACTCTCTGTGTTGCAAACTCGATTTCCTCTCTAAAGCTGAGCCTTGCAGAGGCCTTACATTGCTCCCGGGGGTGCTGCCACTAAAGTCTTTCCTCCCTACAGCAAGCAGGAGACCAGCACTGGCCAAAGCCACACCAATTGTCAAGAGATGGTTAATAAAAGGCTTTGAGCAAATGCCATTAGAGCCTCTGCCCCGAGGAGGCTGAGCTCGTCCACTGCCCTGTGTATGAGCTGTGTGTGATCCTGGCTGCTGACAGAGGCCAGGCAGCCACTGCTGCAGGACAAGCAGTGCAGAGAAACTGCCTTGTTTTTGTTTTGATCTTGTGTAAAATTTTTTCTTGGGGAGAGCCCTTGTTGTTGTTCAAACTCGGGACAGTCAAACACATCAGCCCTGTCCTGCGTGGTGTTGGTGTGAATACAGGCTCTGTGCGAGCCTCTGTGGGCTCATCCCTCTTGTGCTGAGGAATTGTTGGAATTTCAGGTACTCTCTAAAAAGAATTTCTCAGTGAGTCTAGGAACAATACTGATTTACACAGCCAGCAAGGGAGAGAGTGTTTTTCTAGTTGACATCATCACAGTGCAATCACTCCTGACAACACAGCAGCATTCCTGTTGTCTAATGCAGTTTTTAAACTTATTCCTGGAAACTTCCGCCTATTTCTTAATAGGTTTCTGTTATCCTCTCTAAGGACTGGGAATTACAGTTGTTTGCCCCTATTTTCTCCTGATTCACCTAAAAGTTTGCATTCAGTAATCAGCTGTTGACTTTGCATCACAAACTGTGCCGTTTGCACCCTTGTAGTGTAATGATGGTGTAAAGAGCATTCGGAGGCGGAAAGAGCTCGTGGGGGCACTGACTCAGTCTGAGGATGGAGTACAGAACACCAAGTTCTCTGCAGCCTGAACTTGTGACAGATTGCACCAAAAGATTTTCTTTGCACTTGACCCAGCCTGCTGAAGTAACTCTGGGAGCTGTTCCCGGGGCAGTTCTTTGCCAGAAATCTCGTGGAGGTGATTCAGCCACTTACCTGTGTCAGCAGTGAGGCAGCAGCACAGTCACTGCACGACTCACTTTTGGTCTGGGCTTGATTCCTGGGCTGCAGCTGAGCATAAGCTGAGGTTCTCTGAGCTTGGAAGCAACCAAAGAGCAGAAGTATCTTCAGTGTAGGTGTGCTTGGTGTTTCAGTCCACCGTGGTTTGCACATCATTCATGAGACGGGGTTGATGAAGACCAGCGTGTTGTCCCCGAAATTCTGTGGCCCAAACTGTTAGCCAAGAGCTCCTTAAGGGAAAGGATTCCTGCAAACCAGAAAAATAAGGGTTAATAAAATAAGGCTTTAGCTTTAGATAATGTTCAAGTAAGGGATAGGTTATCTCCTGCAGTCCCTGATAGCTCCGAAGTCTAAACAGGGCTGTAAATGTTGGGATTGTCCTGTTTGCTCACCTTCTGCTCTGGTTCTCCAGAGGTGAGTGCCCCTGGTTCTTTCTTCTTGGCAACTTGTGGGTGACCCTGGGCAGTTCTCTTTGTCTCTGTCTCCAGCACATGTATCCCTCAGTGTGGTGGGTACATCACTCCCTTTCTCTCTCCCCAAGAAAATATTTTGTGCGACAGCACTGCATGACAGTTCCTACGCTAAGTCGTGGATCTGTGCTAAAGGTTGGTTTCTTTCTAACTGAAAATGGGATTAGTCCCCCTAGCATTGTCTATTTGAATGCCCTGAAATTTTACCTTCTTTCATAATTTTAAACTAGTTTGACACCCCTGGATGCCAGACTGGTTTGTGAACAAATGTCCAGGCTTTCCCAGTGAGTCCGTCCGTCCTGCCGTGCTGGTCGTGTTGACTGTGTTTTGCACAGTAGGGAAGAAACAGTGGAGAGTTTGGAAAAGCTTGAGATTAGATGATGTAGTGGAAATTTTTTAGTATTGGTAGATCTGAAAATCCATAAGGAACCTGCCTGTAACAACTACTTCATCAAAACTCTTTCCTGTGAGTTGGTTTTTATCAGCTGTTTCTCCTCAGCCACTTTCACTGTCCATCCTTCCACATGGACCTGTTAGTCCTCCAGGATCCCAGCCCTGTATATATGTGTATTAGCAAATGGGAATGCAGATAGAGCTGCAGTAAGGCTTTTGAAACCTGACAGGTAGCTGCAATCAAACTTGTTTTTCCTAGACCTGCTTGTTTTGTCTAAATCCTGCTCTGGGCCACATCCTGGCTTCCTGATGTGCAGAAGTAATGGGCTATTACAGAATTGAAGTCTATCTTCAATTCTGCTGCTTCTTTAAAGATGGACATGCTGTGCAGAACTTTGTTTATTCTTCTGGGTGCAGACTCATAAAGGAGTAGGAAAAAGTTGCTGAAACTATTTCTACCCTAGTAAGGGATGGCAAGGAATTCGAATTCTGAATGGGGGAGGCGATGGGAAATAACTACTTCTACTCATAAAATAGTGTAGCCTTATAAGAAGAAATATCACTGGGGACAAGAATGGGTTTGCTCTCGTTTCCTTAGGAGGCCACTCTGGCCTCTCCTCTCTCTCTCCTGCCAACACAGCAGCATTTTAAGCTGTTCACTGATGCCGATCATTTCCCTGAAGTTTTAATTTGCCGTTCTGTTTTATTCTGCTTTGTTAGTGGAAACATACTAATGGGTTTCAGTCTCTGACTCTTATTTATACAATTACAGGAGAATGTTTTATGTCTTGGGAATCCCTGGAAACACATGTTTTTGTTCACATGGAACTTTTTTGGTTTTGAATGCAAATAATGGATTGAAACTTCATTGTTGCCTCTTGGTTGGGAGCCCTTTGGCATGTGTAAGAAGCAGCTATTAATTTAGCCTTTCTATGCTGATCAAACATGTATGTTCATGCTTTATAAGGCTTCCTTGGACTTGTCCTTTGTGTAATGTTGTCCACTGCAATTTTACTTGCAATGATTTTATGCATTTGTTACACAGCAAATAAGATCTACTGCAGAACAGGCGTATGTGAACATGCCACTTCTTTGAGAAGAGTCTGTGTAAAAAGTGCTGACAAGTCATTAAACTTGCTGCTGCTGTCTACACCATTCATTGTTTTGCTGCAAAATGCTCCTAGTGTAGCAGTTTCTTAAGGTCAGCATCCCTTTGTACCACCCAGCTATCTCAATTACTTGAGCATTAATTACCCACAAAGTATTAGCAGCAGTGTTAGCAGCATTTCCTCAACAGGTGAAAAAAATTTGAAGAAAGGCTCAAAACAGGTGCACTGAGGGTGTCTGTCCCCACCTTCTGCAGGCTGGGTGAGATTGATGAAATGCCAGCAAGTGACATTTGCTGCAGGTTAACTTCATGTCCCAGAGGCTTCAGTCACACAAGAGAAGAGTGATCAGTCAGGTTTTTTGTCCTGGCCTCTTTAACCTCTCCATGATCAGTTTTTAACATTTGAGGTGGATGAACCAGTGTATAGCCCAGCTTGCCTTGGTCCTGTGCCCACCACCCTCTCTCCCTGTTGTCGTGTTGTTTTACCTCTCTTCTGTAGATTGAAGCTGCCCTGGGGTTTTAGTGGAGCAAAAGGTGCATTGATCTTCTTTTGTGTTTTTAAAAAGCTGTATAATACCCTTGCTTGCATACTGAAACTTTACTGGGGTGTAAATGGAATTCTTTGAGAAGTTGGTGGAGCTGTTCTAGAGGACAGAGAATGGCTGGAGACAATTCTTTTCTCTGGATTCTCCCATCAGGATTCATCACCAAGTCATTCCACAGGTTTCTTCTTTCCCTCCATTCAATGCAAGGGATAGTGAGCCTTCAAATTACAAAATTAATGAAGAATGCAGTAACTAAGGGGTCTGTCTTGTTCTGAAGCCAAGTTTCCCAGAACAGTCCTTTTAAGGAAAAAGACATAATATCTGTCTGGCCCTGTAGCGTCTTTTGCCTCAAGTAACTGCTGAAGTGTAGGGAGGGGTTGGAAGGTCCCTAGTTTTACTCTGCTTTTATCAAAAGTACGGAGGTTTGAAACTTTGGCAGAATTGGTTATCGTGTGGTGTGGTCTATCCTGGCTCAGCCCAGAAAAGGTTTTGTCTTGGAGTAAATGTAGGCTGGAAAATAAATGGTCTCAAATCTCTTCAGTTGTGCAATGTCTCTTCATCTGAGCCCTTAGAAAAAGGAAGAAGCACTCTGGTGGAGTTTTACTTTTAGTAATAAAGTTCCTGCCTTAGAAAGGAAAACTGGTTGTTCTGCTGTCCTTCTTCAGGCTCTTTTTTTTTTTGCTCCCCTTGTATGATTGGAAAATGAATGATTGCAGATCTGCGCTTCCAAATGAAGAGCTATTTTGTGTATTCCCTTAGTGTTCAGTCAAAGTTACTATTGTTGTTCTGCAGTAAACTATAAAACTCATATTTTATCTGTTTTACGGATGGAAACAGTGGGCACTGCTGAAATGCCTCCCTTGAACTGCTGCAGCAGACACGTGAAGTGAAATAAGCTTGTGATAGCACAGTAATTTATTTCATTTGAATTTGACTTCAAGAGGGATTTTTAAGGATTTAGATTTGTGCAGCAATGATTGTGGAGATATCTTTGTAAACACTGATAAAGGTGTTTGTGTCAAGTTGCCTTTGAAATGTCTATCTGTGCCATTAAGCATGGCATTATTAAATGAGGAAGCAGAAGCCAGACAGTCTTGCTTCAGTTTCATTGTAGTTTCTTTCCCTACTTGACTGAAAACCGAGATCCTCCTTCTGCTATTGAATTTCAGGCTTCAGGTTGTGAGGGACTCAAATCATGGTCTCGCTGTTTCAGTCACTTATTTCAGGATTCCAAATGTTTTGCAGTGAGTTATTGTGGAAATAAAGCAGCCCAGCAAACAGGCCTGCAATCCCTTCCCAGGGTAAATGTTTTATGTGTATTTTGTAGTTGTGTAAATAGGGCCAGTAAGTGACACATCCCGTGTCACATGGGAAGTTTATTTTAGATTATGGTTTTCTGCTCCAGTCTATCATCCACAATACCATCATCTCTCCTAACAATGCCTTCTGGCTGTGCTTTTCTGCTTGTGACACTTGTAGCTGCATAGGGTGGTTTCTGTGTCTGCCCTGCTTTATGGGGAAGGATGTTGTCTCCCATACCTGCATGCAGCTCTGTTTTCTTCCAGTAGCTTTTCCTCACACTTTTCTGGTGTTACAACAAAATTCGTGTGGAATAAATGAAGTTCATTTAGATAAATAAATAAAAGTTCATTTAGATAAATTCCAGAAATGCTGTGTAATCAGTTATGGGAACACCATGATCATGGTGTGACTTCCTCTAACTGGAAGGCTCTAAATTCAGAAAAGCTTAGTCTTAACTAGTCTTCCAGACTAGTTAGGTCAGGTTATTGTACATGCTTTTAAAATTGTTAAATCAAAACCTGTGAAGTCAGATGACTCATCCAGAGTTGCCACCTGACAGGGAGGGTCCTGGTCCCCTATGCCTCAGCCCATGCACCTTCTCCATATGGTGGTTGTTCTGAGCCATATGGGGTCTGCAAATGGGCTTTTTTATCTAGTGGTTGCTTTCCCAGGTGAAATATATAAATGAGCGGAGCCCCACTGAGTGACCTTTACACTGTTGCCTGTTTGGGCAATCTGCTGTAACCCTGTCACTATCTGTGTCAGAGATCTTGGAGAATGACTGAATGTTACACTCTTTCTACTTGCTGGTATCTGTATATTGTAAGAGTTAGTGTAACACTAAAACATTCTGATCTGGTGCCAAGGGCAAAAGTACGTGTTCTTTGCCAGCAATATGAATAATGCTTTAGACACCTTGGACTGCTTTCACATGTTTGAACATTTGCAGCCCTTACCTGGCATCACTTCAGCAACTGAACTGTGGTCATTTTAATAGTAGTCTTTATATCCAATATATAAGAAGTTAAAACTCTAAAAGTAATGTGATTTGGCAAAAGAAACGCTAAAGATGAGATTTAAGTAACTTGAAAGTAAGGATCCTTTTTCTGATAACCTGCTTTTTGAGTTGAGTGCTTAAGAGGAGAGCCTGTGGTGCAGAGGGGGGACAAGGAAATTGTTTAATTTGGGCCATGCAGTGACTTTTTCCTTTGCTTACTCTTGCATCACAGCCAGTGAGTAGGAAATCAGCCTAAATAGTAAAAAAAGCTGTTGTGGAGCACGTGGTCTTACTCTGAGGTGGTGTTTCAGCTGAGAAGGGACCAACAATTTCTCCAGTGACAGGAGCTTTTGAACTTGACCAGCTTTTGAACCTAATCCAGTGTTACAGAATTACCTCCCTTTCAGCTGCATAATTTAGCAGTGGAACTGGAGAAGTCTTTTTTTAAGACTCTTCTCCTTTCCAGAGAGGCTGAGAAGACCCTGCTGGTTTTCATCATTCATGTCCTCTGTGCTGATAGCAAAGGGCTTCTTGCTCATGCTTCAGGCTGAGTAGTAGAGAGAGCACAATACTCATACACACCAGCGATCCTGAAAGCCTTGAGAGCTTGTTTGCTTCTCATGTAACACATAACTAACATTGAGGTGTGGGATTTAACTCTGGGCAGACATTTCAGCCACACATCTGAAGCAGAAGTGTTACTGGAGAAACAAGAAGTTAAAAAAATGTTTTCCTTAGTTGGTAATGTGCTGAATTTTTTATGCTGTGCAGCCCTCAGACCTGGGCACAGGTTTTTGACCCCAAGAGTCCAGAAAGCTTAAATGGCATTTCTGGATATTAATGTGGAGAAGGATTGAGGTGAAGGTATTTGTAGGCTGTCTAAGGAGGGGAAAAGAAATTGGGATGTTGCTGGAACCAGAAGGAACAAAAAGTCCTTGTCCCCAGAATCCAGTAAACCATTTCAGAAGAACAAAGAAACCTCTCTGTAAGCAGGTTAATGAGCTATTCAGATTGTGCCCACAAAAACTTAGAAGAAGGTGAACCAAAAGGCAGCAAATCTGGAAGGCTAATATTTATCTGGAAAAGCTACTGTTGACCAGAAATTGAGGTTACCAGGTGTTAATTTGCCAGCTGTCTTGCTTAATTTGGGAGAAATGAGGAGGGACCAGATTGCACTCACATCTTTTAACTCAGTTCTTGGGAAAAGAAAGTTCTAATGCGAAATGATGGAAGTGGGATAAAAGTGTGTGTTGGGAGTGGGATAAAATGGCATCTGTAGCATCCTGTATCATGTGCCAGCTCTTGGCAGCTGTACTGATTGGACATAAAAGAACTTAAGCCCTTCTCTGATTTCAGTATTTTATTAGAAAAGTTGCTGTCAAAACTGAAATATTAATACAGGAAGTAACCCAACTTCCCTTGATTGTGATATGCAAGTCGTATTTTTGGAGCTGTGGAGATATGGCTGTTCAGAAGTGTTTTTAAAACAAATCAGTTTGGCTCGTGAATTAAAATAGCACAGTCCCAAATAATTGTTTTGTCACCAGACTAATTAAACCAGGGGTTGCTTTCATTATGAAAGGGGACTGCTCACCTTTGCTGTCCCTTGGGACTCTTCTTCTGCAGGTGACAACTCCCTGCTGGAAAAGGTTTTTGATTTCATCCCTGTTCTTGCCATGCTGCAGTCAAAGATGCCTAACCTTTTGCAGCTCTGCTCCTGGATAAAGAGCAAAACTGCCCTGTTCAGTCCTCCATATATACAAGTGTTGCAAATAAGGTTATGACTCAGCCTTTCCCCAGAGACTCAGCACTGGGAANGCCACAGACCAACAGTGCTTACAATTTCCCATCCTTACATCAGCATCCTTGTAATCTAACAGAGTTAAAAGATGAATCAATGTCCAAAAATGCAGAGCTGCTCGTGATTGTTGGAAGTACAGGGGGATGGCAGAGATAGCACAGGGACTGCAGTAATCTTTTGGAGATGTACCAGGCTCAGCATTAACAGACAGAGATCCAGTGCCAGAGACATCAAGCTTTCTAGAACAGAAGGGATGCCAAAAGCTCTGTTTGGGTTAGAGGATACTGAAGGCAAAGCCTCAGGGGTAGTGGATCTTTGCCCAGTGAGCACAACCCCTGTCCCCACTGTAACCTTGATGCCAAAGGGAGATTTTGCATTTTCTGGAATATTGAAATGTCACATGTGGGGGTTTGAACTTTGCTCACAGCAGACAGTGGATTTTGGTAATGTTCTTGGAGAAGGAATAGTACTTATCTTCTTGTTTAGTTTTAAAGGGAGCAGACATACTTAATGGAAGACATAAAAGGCAGGAAACAAGTCTGAATGTGTGACAATGTCAAACCTCTTTCTGTAGCCCATGTGAGGCTGGACTTGGTCAACTGCTAATCAGCTGCAAGCTGGGAGAGAATTACTGGAGGCTGGGAGATTCTTCTAGGAATCAGTATGCTAAATATATCAAGGAAGATGCATTACAGACAGGAGCATTTCCTGTTGATTGCTTCTGTGTGGATGAGGTTTGGTGTGAGGTGGCCCTATTCCCACTTCAGTCATCTGTGGTAGTTCATTCCTGGGAAGTGGGTACACAAATGGAAGTGAAAAGGCCAAACTTGTGTCCTGTCAGCCACCACTGGCTTTGGACTCCTAGAAAAAAGCCAGTCTGGAACAACAAAGCATTTTAGTGCAGAATGCCAAAAAAAAAGAATTCTATCCTTTTTAATGATCCAGTCTCCTGAATTTCATCCAGCTCCACCCTCAACAAAGAAAGACTAAGAGCTTTAATGCCTTCTGAAGACAAGCATATGTCATTTCAAGACTATTTAATAAACTCTTTTGAAGTCTTCATTCTTAACCTACCTCCTGGCATTGTGTCAGGAAAACAAGGAGTCTGAATACTAGGCAAATATTCCAGAATAATTTAATTCTTACTAGACGTGCCTGGGAGGTAGACCTTCATGGAAGTACTAAATTTAAAGTGTTGTCCACTGTGGGAGTCAACAAATACCTCTACCTTTGACATCTTTTCCCTTCTGCTTTTGAGGCCATGTGAGTGACCTCCTGTTCTCCAGCCACTGTGGCCACCTTTGAGCCAGAACACCTCTGTGCTAGAAACACCTTCCTGCTGGAGATCCTTTGGTAGACAGCAAGGGAAAGCTGTCTGGCAACAAATCCTAGCAAGCAGAGCTAGTTTAACTGGTCAGGCTTTTTTTTTTTTTCCCTGCATTAATTGTCTGAAAATACCAAATCATTGTAACCAGAGCAAAGGATTAGAAACTAGATGTCCATCTCCAGCATTTCCAGGGTATAGCCCTGGAACTGCTTTGCAAGAGCAAATATTATTTTCAGCTGTAAAACACAAGTCAGCTGAAAAAGAATATGGTGATCAAGGTAAACTGTTCCACTTTCTGGTTTGGTTTTTTTTTGTGGAAAGCCATCCTGTGGCTGGCTCTGAGCTCTGAAGAGAACAGCACTGAGCACAGTCACACACGTTTTCCATCGACTCGTTGGTAAAAAAAATTGTGTTGGTATGTGGCTCCCTAAAAAGCAAGTGTGTTACACAGTGACTGTACATTTTTCTATGTATAGCAGCAGGATGGTTTCTCTTGCAGTTTACCTATTCATCAAGTGTAAATAGCTGGCTGTTCACTGCAGGAATCAGTGAGTAAACTCTCTGTGGGATAAACCCCAGGCAGTTTGCAAACAGCCTGAGCTTCCAGCTACTGGCTGAACTGAAGAATCCATAAGTGTGAAATGTACTGCAAAAACATTTTTGCCAGTTAAAGATGTGTTGTCCTGGTGGGAAGAAGGGTTTGGAGAAATTGCTTCTCGGCGGTTCAGAGCGTGTGGGTGTCCAGTCCCCACACAGGGTGCCAGAGATGCCTGCACACCCTGCCTGCTGGGAAAGATTTGGCTCTTTAGGTACTTGAAAACTCTTAGGTGCTTTATGCTGTAACACCAAATGTTCCACATAACCTGCCACGTGCTTGTATATCAAATTATAGAAAACTAAACCTTGTGCTTTCAGTGTCTACACTGTGTACCCAAAGCACCAAGGAGACATCACTGAGTTCAGGGGGATGGAGGAAAAGTGCAGAAGGCAACTTTGGGACCTAAATGGCAGCATTCCCATGTTGGTTTATGTTGTCTTGCTGCAGGTGTCTGAAAGCAATACCTGAAGTTATAGATAGAAAGCAATAGGTTAAAATCATGCTCTGTGGAAAATCGACTGTGGGTATGTTTCCACTAAATCCATTTGAATGTTTATAGGTTATGAGTGCTGGTGTCAGTTAAGGAGAAAAATGAATTTGTGGTGAAAGACTTGGAGTCAGGAGGATGAGGCTTGTTCCTGGCTCTGTGGTGCATTTCCCATGTGACAGTGAAAGACACTAAATCCTTTTGTTGCAGTTTCCTATTCTTAGTGTAGGAATAGGAGCCTTTTGAGAGACATGACATCTTTACAATTAATTAAGCATTAATACCTTACATCCAAAATGTCTGGTGGAAATTCTAGCACTGGTACCTGAAAATGGTTGCCAAAGCCAGCACAGCCCTTCTGAGGAGCTTACTTAAATTTGGTTGCTTTGTTGCATGTTCAAAACAAAACCTTGGGGGAGTCTTTGGGTATTCACACATTCTTCCCAACATCGTACTGACCTTGACTGTAAATGGCAGTGCCTCTTGAGGCAGGTTTGAGGTGCTAGTTCAGCCTCAGCTCCCTTTTAATCTGCTTATAAGGAACATTTACAGACCTAAAAATGCTTGTAAATGGGTTTATTTGCAATTCAGCTGTGTTGCCCTTTCTGTGCTCAATGCATTTCCTTGGTGCTTTAAAGAACTTCATTGTACAGCACAGTTGTCACCGAGGATGGGAAATGTCACTCAGAGTAGAAACTGATAGCAATGAAATTACTGTGTTCACACAGATTCCCTTGAGTGCCAACTCCCATTCCTGACCTGTCACTTAACTGGGATCAGCCCTAACCTGTGTAGGTGGGTGACACCAACACGACTCATTACAGCTGTCAGGTTGGGTTTTCTTGGTGGGGCTGTTATCAGAGGGAGGTGATGACTCCTGAGGAAGAGAAGCAGGAGGAGAGAATACCTAGTCCTCTTTTCACTCTTTCTTTTCATCTTGCCCCATCGCTCCCTGCTCCCTGCTTGCCTTGCTGTCTGCCTTGCTGTCTGCTGTTTGGGTATAAGAATAAAATGGTTTTATTTCAGAGGGGAAAGAGGGGAAGGGATGATTTGTCTGGACTAAATATTTGTGGAAGTAGCAGTCTAAATTCTGGGATTCAGCAGGCCTAGCACTTCAGCTTTATGCTTTGTCCCTGTGCCTATCATGTGTTTGACATGAAATACTTAAAGGCATAGGAAGCCAGGCTGCCCATCTGCCAAATAAAGTAGAACTTGCTGTAGCCACACATACCTGGTGAATGGGAGGGTTGCATTTCTTCAGGGTCTGTAAAGCACTTAAAGGTCACTGAAATAAAGACCATGCAAATGCAGCTGTTGCCAAGACGAATTAACTTGTGCTGCGGGAACAATGGAGCCATTTGAGACCTCTGAAACTAAGATTTTTTGTTACCAATTTTGAATCACAGAAACATCAGTATGGGGCGGGGAAAACTGTAGAGGTTCACAAAGGAAGGTGTGGAGTTTCCCCCTAATTTTAATTTGTTTTGTTTTGCCTCTCTGCTTACAGATTCTCACAAACACAAAGACAAACACAAAGACCGAGAACACCGGCACAAAGAGCACAAGAAGGACAAGGAAAAAGACCGGGAAAAGTCCAAGCACAGCAATAGGTGAGGAAAAAGTCAATGAGGTGCTTGCAGGCTAAAACACCATTGCACATGCAAAAATAATCCTGGTAACAGATGGGTACAGCAATTGCTACTTTCTGAGTGTGGGTTATGTGAGTGTAGGTGCTTTAAGCCTGATTTTTGTCACTGCCTGCATTTCCATAGGGTGACTGAAGCAGTGTGAGCCAATACTAATGTATGGAATATTATTGTAGCTTAGTGTTGTTAAAGGTGTTGAAAACTAGTTCAGCCCCATTTTCATGCAGATGGATCAGTTTTGTTCTCTTCTGTGTGGTTCCAGTTGTTTGTCAGAAATGTGCAGCTCCTGCTGTGTGGCTGTAAAACCCTCTGCTTGGGGAGAGGGAACCCCACGTGGCTTCTGGAGCCTTCTCAGAAGGAGGAAGGTGGTCTCCTTGGCTGATTATCTCAACTCTGTGAGGCAGTGCTGTGAAACTTGTGGTGAGCTGGATGAATTTTAGAGGAATGTGTGTTTTGCCTGATGTGATTTGTACATCCCCACTGCCACGTGTGGTGAAGGTGTTTGATGGCAGTCCCTTGCCATGTCACCCACACTGAACAGAAGCACTTAACTCTTCTATGAGGGCCTGTAGCTCTTGATTTGGTGAATTCCATGGTGCAATTGCTGCCCTAGCCTAGGCTGTGAGCTGCAGGAGCCAGGATGGGCAGCTCTGTGGGATGATTTGCTGTGGTGGAGCACAAGGCAAGCCTGTTGCACATAGGATGTTACTCAGAGAAATTTTCTTCGTTGTAATTCCTGACACACAAGTGCCACGGAGCCTACACTGCCATCAAACCTTGCAAAAACAGTCCCTGGAGGGTAAGTGTGACACTTGGGGAATGACAGACAGTGTTTATGCTGTGGGCAAGCAAGTGTATTAACCAATTGCTGTGTAACTGTGATAGCACAATCCAAATGGGAACAAAAAAAGCTTGTGTTAACAATGGTTTCTATTAAAAAGAAGCTTGGAAAGCAGGAGAGAGTCTGTGCTGAGCAGTGGGTTTGTTTTATTGGGGTCACACTTGATTTGAATTTTCTGTGACCTTTTGAGAAGTTACACAAGCCTACTGTTCCATAATGTGTCACTTTTTTTTTTTTCTGGAAGTAAATGATTGATGGGGGAAAAAATGTAGGCCAAATAACTTGCATTTATTGGCTTATACAAGAAGAATGAAATGCTTTGGACACATTCTTTGCCCTCTTCTTTGCTCACGTATTACTTAGATTTCTGGTTTCCATTTTCCTGGTCATCAGGCAATCACCCTAAAACTGACTGCCTTGCATTTCTAATATTCATTGCTTCACTTGAAGAGCCATTCTCCTGCAATCTTAGCAGAGTGCATCCCTTTGCAAAGAGTCATGTAAGCACTGTCTCTAAATTTCCAAATTCATTAATGATTTGTCTCTATTTGTGTAGGAGTTGGAAATGGTCAGTGTGTTTTTAAACTGGAGGAACTAATTATGGCTCATAACATGAAGCTGACTCAGCTGATTTTGTAAACAATAAATACCAAAACCAGTGGAAAGAAGATAGAATGGCTGCAGTGTTTTGTGAGGTGTAGCTCAGGAGATGATACATAACCATGCTTTATCTTTAAGTACTTCCTCCCTACTGTGTTGTCTTGCAATCCCTGTGAGAAAGGCATCATGTTTTCTGGGCACTGTGCCTGATGCTCCCAGTTGTTTTCCTGTCTTTTTTAAGTGTTCCTTTGCCCTGTGAGCACAGTATGTGCTGCATCCTTGGGTCCCCTAACAGGATGCCCTCCTGTGGTGCATGACTGAGTGCATTCATGTGCAGGGGGTTTGGTCAAGGTGTGCTCTTTGGGAGAGATCACATCATAAGGCTTTGTCCTTCAGGCCCCTGCACGAGGTAGGGCTTCACTCCTCCCAGGCTGACAGGACACCTTACCATGGCCTTCTGTCATGTGTGCTGCCTTAAAACTGAATGTTTTATAGTGCTGCATCTTGAGATCTGGTCTTGAAGGTCTTCTCAGGGAAGGTGGGCACAGGTGTGGTTCTCTGGTGGGATCAGGAGCACTCCAAAATCTTCACAGCCCCATTCACGCTCGGTCATGCACAGCACTACACTGCTGCTAGGTGTGTAAAACCAGCTGATTTTACCACAAACTTTATAGAAATAATTGAAATTGAAACGTTTCTTCACTAGATCCTTTGATTCAGCTGTTGTTCCTGCAATTCCATAAATGTAAGTTATTTCTGAGAATCAGATTTTAAGTGTCCATTGTTTGGAGGAAAGAGACTGCCTGTTTGTACTGAAGTTTCTCCTTTGACAGTGAAAATTGAGTAGAAAAATAGCCATTAATCTGTTTGAAATGAAAGGAAAAATTCTCAGGGTAACAAGAATGTGTTTTTTTCCAGTGTTTCTTATCTGTATGGGGAATTTTGAAAGCACTTGATAAAAGGCTGTAAATTAATCCTTTAGAGAAGTTTATCTTAGATTTATAGAATAGCATGTAAATCTTCAGAAAATCCACTCTGTATTTCAGAAAAGCTGCTGTGTTTCTGCAAAAGCTGCGCTGTATCTTTGGTAGTTTTCAAAGAGGCTGAATTGTGCTTTAGCAGAAATCCAAGCCATTGTTTTTTGGGAGACTTGAATTTGTACCTTTGTACATTTTGTACATGGTGTGTGAAGAGTCCCTGATTGCATTCAGAGAAGCACAGTGCACTGTGCACAGTGAAGAGCAGTGTGTGGTTGTGTTTGAAGCAGATCATTTTTGTGTCTGTCTGTAATAGTTTGACAGTTTCATTTCCTGTCCTGTACTTTAAAAAAGGCTTTTAAAATAAAACCTGCATCAAGAAGGCAGAACAGCTCTGGTGCAGGAGAATAAATGTTTCCTGTATCCAGACTTTGAATGATCTAAACTGCCAAGATAAGTCTCCAAAATACCTAAAATAGACAATTCTGATTTCATATGACAGAAGTGTGTGGAGTGGTATGTAGAACTCCTTAATTTTGGTTCTTGCTTTCCTCCTCTCCCACTCACAAGATGACACTTCTTGTCTTAACCACTCATTTACAGCTGTAGTAAACTGGGAGAGAACATTTGTGTGCCTCAGATCTTCCCAGTCACCCCTCAAGGAAAGAAAGTGCAAAGACCACTTAAGAACAATCCATACCAAAGAATAAACACAGTTTGCTTGATCAGGATTTCTTGATAGCAGAGTGAGTTCTTTTACTCCTTTTCTCATCCCTGTACTTCCCAATCTCCAAACAAAAATCCATTAAGTATAAATGTCAGTGGTTAAATAAAATGAATCCTGTGTGGCAATAGGTTTCTGATCTGTGGGAGTTGGGCATTTCAGACAAGCAGACCATGTAAGATAATGGAATAATGGGTCCTTTGAAGCCAAGATTTGTTAGGGATCGGGTTAGAAGTGTTGGCAGGAACAGGTGTCTGTCTGCCAGGTGTCCTGGGCTCTCAGTGTGGAGTGTGGGCTGCCAGGAGCCTGAGGAGAGCAGAGATGGCTGTGACAGGGAATGGGAATGAGGAGGCTGCTCCCACAGCTCTGATCTGTGCTGTCAGCAGGACAAGCATCAGAGCTGCAGGAAGAAGGTCTTCTGTCAGTTTGCATATTCCCTCCATTTACCAAATCTCTTGTGATCACAGCTTGAGACGAACCAAGGCACGGAGCACATCAGGGCTGCACAGACTCGATCTGCACTGGCATCTTCTAAGATTTATGGTTTTGCTAGGAAAAACACAGATTCCAGGCATTTCCTTGTCATGGATGAAGATGAATTTCAGTTCAGACTTCTTGCACACCTCCTCTGGCTTATTACATGATCCTGAATTGCTTGGAATGGTGTGTGTTGGGGGCAGGAAGAGACAGGGATGCCTGACGTAGGAGAAAAGGCAATTTTATAAAAAGGCTTCAGCACCTGCTGTTCTCTAGCGTGGGTGGGTTTGTTTTTATACCCCATCTGAGTGCACAGTTCACCTTGATCAGCTTTCTAATGTGACACTGCTTTCCAGTAGTACAAATTTTTGCTTTTTATTTTGTGTACTCTATTCTCTCACATCCATCAAAGGCTTGTGCTAAGCACAGTCCTTGTCTCAAAGTGCAGAGATTGTTCTACTTTCTAAAATTTAGATCTGTTGATTAGTCCAGCTTTTTATTGTGTTCCTCTTGCTCAAGGCTTGAGCTGTTACTGTGATAATGGGTGAAAAGATTCCTTTCAATACTGGGAAAAACGTTTCAGGTTGTTTTGTTGTATTGCTGGAGTCCCAGCAGAAACATTGGAGCTCATGTGCTCGTTCCCTGTAAATACTCTTATGATTACCCTCTAACACCATGAAGTACTGCAAGCCAGCTGAAAACCTGTCCTTCCCTGGGATGCTTCTGCTTTGAAAGTGCTCCCTGCACAGACAGCCCTTCTTTGAAGTGATCACAGGTTTCCATTAACACTGCACTACGTCAAACGAGACGAGGGCTGGGTAACCCCTGCTCTGTGCTCATTGTGTTTTTAGGTTCCACTCAAATCCCAGCTCCCTGTTATTTTACGCCTCAGTTGTGCTGCAGCAGCCCCCGAGCAGGCACAGCTCTGCTTGCAGCCAGCTCTGGCAGATTCTCAGTCACGAGCTAATTACAGCTGAGAGAGGAAATCAGAGACACTTCAGATAAAGCATCCTTCCCAGCTTGTGGTTTTGAAGCTGGAATGGAAAGGGCCTGGGAAGGGATTATTAACGTACATAAATGGCACCTGAAGAATGCAGTGTTAAATTACTGCGAAGCTGTTGCAGTTTGGAGGAGGAAGCTGTGATCTGCACATCTGCCATTCTTTGGAAACACTTTCCACTTGTGACTTTCCCATGTGACTGTGGCCTGAGCAGCTGCTGCCAGGTGCCTGGGCTCCCTTCCTCTCCCTCTCCTCCCTCTTGCCCTCCTGCAGGCATCATCAGTGAGAAATACATCTGTGCTTACAGGGGAAATGGCTCCTTCTCATGTGTTACTGCTTCATGTACTTCAGCCTGAGCTCTCCACAGCCTTTGGATGTCCCTGTTCACGCTGAATCTCTAAATGCAAGACAGTGAGCAAGCTGGCAAAAAGGATGGAGTGCGTCAGGAGATGGGTTTCTGTTCACCTGGCCTTTGTCTGAACTAAGGCAGTACCGTGATTCATCTGTAGGGGATGTAATCCCTGGTTCTGCCTGTGTTAGTGTGATGATCTGCTGTGCTTTTTTACCAAAGAGTGCAGGTTTGTCAGCATTAAACACTTCAAGTGGTATAAAATTCTGAGTGCTGTTGCAGCAGTGCAGCTGCAGAGGTCTGGGTGACAAGGAAGAATTTATTTGGTCTGCAGGGCTGGGAATGAGCAATTATTATGATCCAGTTGTCCTCTTTTCAGGCCAACTTCCCCTGAAGCTTCCCTCTATCTTACAGGGAATAGGCAATTTGCTGTCCTACTTCCATGACTCCAAGCTGGCTTGTTGGCAGAGAGGTATGTGCAGGAAGGGTAACAAAGGAGCCAGAGTGCCCTGAAAATTGAATTCAAGATAAAATTAGCAGTGTGCATGCAGTCTTGGGACCAGTTTGCTTGGTTTCTTTAAAGAAAAGTAATTTTTTTCCCCCAGTTTTGAATTGACCAGGAAGACAGACTTGTGATCTTTAAATTGTTCCCAGTCCCTCCTAATAATAGCTTTGGGGTGTCTGGAAATAGCTTTCTGATAGATGGCTGAAACTCCTTCTTCAGGGTAAGGATGGCATCCTGTTGCCTTCTCTTTTCTTTTGAGATTAGTGTGGTGGTTAAATTGTGTTCCTGGAGGCTCACATATGTATCTGAGCCAAATGAAAGACCAAAGCAGCTCAGCTTGACTGAAGTCAATATCTGAGCAACTTGCTGTAGGAGAAAAAAAAGAAGTTATTCTTCTCATAATTGTTGCTTGAGGCCTTTATCAGCTCACTTTCAAGTGAGCTTTTCTGGGAGATGCAGATTTCCATCCCCTCAGGAGAAGGGGGTATAAGCCTTCCCTGATGCACATGTCAGAGGTTTGGGCTGAGCTGTGGAAGTCAGAACTGTGGTCCAGTGTCTTGAAACATGTAGGGCTGGCAAGCTGGCTACTCAGAAAGGAAATCTCTTTGCCTTATTTGGTTTTTTTACACTTGAAGGAGTAGCACACAAAATCAGATTTTTATCTAGGGAATTTCTTCCAGTCACCAGGAGCAGTAGCAGCAGGATCTCAGGGCTGAGCCACCAGTGCTTGATCTTTGGAAAATAAAGCCACAGAGTGAAACTGGAGACAGAGTTTCCTTGGGTTATCTGAGCCTGCATTGCTTGGGTGAGAAATACACTGCTCACTGCAGAGCAAAGGGGAAGGGTAGTCTTGTGATTAAAAAATAAAACTAAAATAAAACCAACAGCTAAGACTGAGTCAGGCTTCTTGATTCTGGTTCTGGTGCTGAAAAATCTGAGTTTTAGACTGCATGGCAGCTTTTCAATGGTGGCCATTTACTCTTTCAAGAGGGATGTTATTTGAGCATCTACTTGAGCAAGAATAAGTTCTTGGAGTTTTTAGCACTTTTTTATTCCAGCTATAGTCTGCCTGCCTTCAACACACAAAAAAACTTTGTTACTTCTGTAGGCCAGTGGAATTTTCTTTGTTTCAGTCTTGGCTTTGCAGATGTAGGTTGTCATCTATTTCCTTTCGGTCAGCTTTGTGTACATCCCAGGGCTCACACCCTGATAGCTAGTGCTTTTGGCTGCTGGTGAAAATGAGTGATGCTTTGGAAAAGTGAAGTGTTTGTCTCTTACTTTGTTTATTTTTGCTGTTCCAAACCCCTAAACAGCCACTGCCATGAACTTTACCTTAGAGCACCAGCTGCAGCAATTGCAGTGTGTACCGTGCTTTGAAGATGCAAATTAACGTCTGAGTGAAACATGTTATTTCAGGTAGGATTTAAATATCAAATAAGAACAAGAAAGAGTCAGGGAAAAAAAAGACAAGCAGACTTGCAAAGAACAAAATGGGTCTGAATCTTGTGTGTGTTTGTGATTTTTCATGTGTGTTAAGAGTCACAGAACAGTTTGGGTTTGAGGGGACCTTAAAGCTCATCTTGTTCCGACCCCCTGCCATAAGCAGGGACACCTTTGACTAGACCAGATTGATCAAAACCCTGTCCAACCTGGCTTTGAACACTTCCAGGAGTGGGGCATCCACAGCTTGGGCTGATATATGTAGGCTGAATATTGATTATTGACATTGAATATTATTATTGTGAATATTGATTGATTGATATAGATGAAGATTAAGGTATCTCTTCAATTATTTTCAACTTAAATCTTTGGCAAATGAGGTACCTCGAATGCAAGTACAGGTACAAGATACAAAGTCAGCATTTCCAGACTTTCTTCAGTTTAAAAATCATTAGCAACACGTGGGGTTTGTCCTTTCCAACAGTCAGTGAATCTTGCTGGAGCAGAGGAATAAATAGGTGTCTTGAGCTTGAAATACTGATGAATAAACAGGGTACAGGAGCTGGGATGACAAATCCGAGCAAGAGCAGGAGGCATGTTGTGGATTTCCAGGCTCCAGTGTCAGGATGTTCCGTGTGTGTACCCGCCTGTCCTGAGCACACTGTGCATAACACGATCTGCTGGGCAAGAATAGTCTGCAGTTGTTGAGTCTATGCTCACAGGCAACATGTGGTGCTGTGTGTCTTGCTACAAGAATTTCTGGAGTATCAGTTGCCTTCTGATGTTTAGACACTCCTTTACAATTTTGTATGGAGGTGTTGCTAGAGAGTGAAACTGGTTTCTCTTCCTGCTGATCTCTTAATGTGATACAGTATGTGAATATTACTGATCTCCTTTGGAGATGAATTTTCATGTTTTGGCTTCTTGGGCTTGGGAGGCTGGTGTGTATTTCCTGGAATGCATTTATTCAATTTATTGAATGTATGTTTATTGGAGTGTTATCATTCAAGCTACTCAGAGCTTGAATAATTTAGACCTTTGGCAGGGTCAGGTCCATTTGTCCACGCTGGACTTTGCAGTTGCACATCTGGCATATTTGTGAGTGATTCCCTTGCTCTTACATACAGGCTTTGCAGGAACTGGTTAATGTGCTGCTTGCTGTCTGTAGCCATCAAACATCCAGCCCTTTTGCAATCTGTTTTGATGATAGAAAGAAGACACAAAGAATGGGTAATTTTTAAAAATCACGCTCTTACCTGGCATTCCGGTTTCACTGTTTTTCAGGGCTCTGTTCATCCAGATTGATTTGGGCTTGCACTTGTGTTTAAATAACTGCCATAAGGAAATTGCCTATTTCTAGTAGATGTTTTGTAATGCATTGTGCCGTCTAAGGAGGAGCAGTGTCCCTAGTGATGGGACTCAAGTGCTGATAAGGGAAACTGTGAACACCCAGTGTGAGGAAGGCAGCTTTCCATGCTGATTTTCACTGTGCCTTTGGCTTTCTAAAGCCCAGGGTGACCTCAGGGAGCCCACATACCCTTGTAAGTGTATATTGAAGGCCTGTAGAATTGCTAGGCTTGCTGCTTGGCTTCCACACCACTGCTGCTAATCCTTGTGGCCAGTGCTGGGCATTTCTATCCTGAGAGCCTTTCCTCACTTTCTGGCTCCTAAGGGTCAAGTCCTTCCATAAGAAACCTCATTTTCATTTGAAAACAGCCATGAGTCTTTCCAATTGATAAAAAAAAAGCTTGGAAATGTGATGCAAATTTACTCAAATGTCTCAGAAATCAGAAGGGGGTAGAAACAAAGCAAAAAGGTTGATTTTTTTTTTTTTTCTTTTCCTTGAAGACACTTTCTCCTCGTTCTGACTACAAATTATAGATATTTAAACTCGCTACTGTTATCCATAGCACCAGAGTAGTATCAGACCAGGTTCTCCCTTGGAAGCACCTTTGTTGGGCTCTTGGCATGAAGATGGGGTTTTCTCGACCTGGCAGAGCTGGGCTGGCTGTGGTGGTGAGCACAGTGGATGAAAGAGCTCTGCCTGAGGACTGCAGCATTATTCCTGCCTTTTCTGTTTGACTTTGCATAAACACAAGGACATCACATATCCTGTTTGCTCTGGTTTTCCCATCTGTTTGGGAATAATAGAGATCAGCGGTTTTCTCTTCAAGTTCCAGAGATGAGAGCTGCTACAATGACAAACTGTTGTCTGAGCAAAAGCTGACATGGGCACTGATGGGACTGGTGACTCTATTCCAGTGACCTTTTACACCGAGTAGGAAAAAGAGGAAAAGCAGAAACAGTGGGAATTTAACCTAAAGTGTGGAGCTTTAAGTGTAGCAGCTGTGGGTTTGCTCAGCAGTCCAGGTTGATGGGGGTTTTTCTGAAGCGGAGGCTTGGCAGCTGTTTTTTTTCGGTATGTTCCCCTCCTGTTCCTCTTCCTCTCAAGGAGAATGGATAATGGGTGACAGGAGACTGTGGTGGATCTTCCTGTTAAGGTGATCCCTTATTTTTTAGGGTTTGTAATCATCAAAACACATGAATCCTTTCCACTGGAAATTGTCTGTATTAGTCAAATTTCCTTGTGTTCCACCTCTGCAAACATGCTCTCTTGTCTTACAGTGAGCACAAAGATTCCTCGGAAAAGAAACACAAAGACAAGGAGAAAACCAAACACAAAGATGGCAGCTCAGAGAAACACAAAGACAAACACAAAGATAAAGACAAGGAGAAGAGAAAGGAAGAGAAGGTGGGTGTCTCCTGTGGGAGAGACAAGAGGATGGGTCTGGCTTACACTGTTGAGTGGTTCAAACTCGGTGGGTTTAGGTGTAGCTCGTACTTCCAGTTTTCATCAACCTGGAGAGAATTATCCCACTGCTAACCCAGACACTTGCTTTGTGGAGTGCTAGATATGAACTTGTAAGGGCTTTATCTGCAGGTGTTGTGAATGGAAACAGTTCCACAGTGGAGCTGTGTCCACTGGCTCCACATTTTTTCCACTGTTTTCTTTTTACTTTGCCAGGCTTGGGTTCAGAGACAGGGGAGTAAAACCTGTTAGATCACATTCAGTCTGTGCAAGAACAAACTATATACTTAAGACCAATTTGCTGAGGAAATTGGAGGGCCAAAAAATACTGAAATTACTAAAACTTGCAGAATATGGTGCCTTTTTGGTCTGTCATGTAGGTCAATAAGGACTACAGGGGATGAATACATTCACAGTGCCCTTTGGTTCCTTCTGCAGATTAAATCCCCTGGCTATGTTGTATGCTGGAAAAACATAAAGTGCTCTGGGCAGTGCTAATCAGCTCCTGCTTCTTATGTTTTTCAGATGAAATCATCTTCTGGAGATATAAAAATAAAGAAAGAAAAAGAAAATGGTTTCTCCAGGTAAGAAATAAGGTCTACGATCTGGAAAAAAGCTGTAGTTTGACTTTTCTTATGTGCTCAGTGTTTGACTCCTCACTTAATCTTGGGATTAGAACACTTAACTCCTTCAGAAAATTATGTTCTCAGTCATTAAAATTGGTAGATCTGATCACCCAGTAACTGAGAGCTGTGGAATACTTGGTGCATACTTCCATATGCTGGGTTTTTCTAAGTATTAAGGAGTCGAATTCTGCCGAGGGCAGGCTGAACTCTGGGAATACTGGTAGCTGGATTTGAAAGAACCTGTGCTGTAAAACTGGGGCTTGAACCCTGCAGGCAGTCTGCTGGAGACAGGGCCTGGTAAAGCCAGTCCAGATTGCCTCTCTCCTGTACGTACTGCATTGTAAAGTCTTTGCAGAGGAGTGATGAGTAAGGGCAATGTATGTGTAAAATCAGAAGTACCTTCAGGAAATACACAGGTGTCCTACTCTAGTACTAGAATCCTGCTAATAATAAAGCCTTTGTTGTTGTATCAGCCATCACTAAAGTAGTCTTATTAAAAACCTGAGGTGAGCGATTGATAGAAGACTGCTGTTTCTTAATAGTTGACTAAAGTCTTTGTGTGTCTTGTTTAAATACAACCATTGATTATTTTTAAGGTGCTAAATCCAGTCCACCGACTCATTGGAGGTCAGTGATATGATGGATGCATGCATCCATGTCTGTTAGTCAGGAAAAGCTTTCAGTCACGTGTCCAGTTTTATGAATAACTTTAAAATAAAATTGAAAACAAAATCCAAATCCATGTTCCATGGATGCAAAGAGACTGGGAGAAGACACCTGTGTTGTCCAAGCCTGTTGGTTATTCTTTGTGTTTTGAATGTGCCCTTTTGACTTGAGTTCCTCGATCTGTTCCATTTCCCTGCTCCTGTTTAAAAATGCAAACGAAGGAGTTGGGTTTGGCGCAGGGAAGAGGCGCCATCTCCAGGCCCTTTGGGGGATACTCTTTAAGTAGCATGTGATGACATGTAGGTGTTTTGTGATGTAGCAGACAGTTAATAACTCTTTCTAGCCTCTGCTATTCAGCAGAATTGCATGATGTCCCAATATCACCAGGGACATTGGATGTTCCCTTATTAAGGTAACTGGATCCTTTTTAGGTCCAAGAGCAATTTTTCATGTGTTTGAGAAAAGCCTAGAGGAGCCATCACAATTGTGCCTTCTTCAGGGCCAAATGCTGGCTAAGAGTAAAGTATTTTTTTTTATCCTGCTGAAATGTTTTTACAAGTTGTTCAGAGAAAAAATGTCCTCACTCAGATGGTTTTGATTTTCTTTCTTAAGACTTGGTACGATGAGCAATGTTACAGTCTTGGAAACAATGCAAGTCAAGGTTCAGCTTGGTCATCCAGCTCCTTTCTTTTCATAGAACTTGATTTCCCCTATTACAAAACGTTTCAAAATATTTCAGTGTTAAAATAGACTAGATAAAATTCCTGGCAACTTCACACACAGTAGTTCTACATTTCTGCCTGGAAGGGAGAACACATTAAATGGGACAAATACCTTTTTTTTTCCACAGATGTTTTGCAACTGTCTGTGTGCTGCAGACTTGTGTCTTAGTTAATTATAGGCAATGCAACAGAAATGCTTCCTTAGAGCAGCTTGTATCTCACTCCCCTGAGCTGCATCTTCCAGCACTGCAGTGGCTTTAGAGCAAACTGCCTTGTTCTGCTTCATGGACACAATTGCCAGCTAACATGAAACTCCAGAAGGTCTCTTGCTGACTGTGGTCTACGAAGCTGAATGCTGCTGCTTTTTTTTTTTCTCCTCTCACTCTAGTTGCAAAATCTGCATGTTGAATTGAAAGCTGAGTCAGTTTGATATAGAAATTGCTGATGGAATGTGAACAAGGAAGCCCAAGATGGCATTTAGTGCTTCAAAATGTAGTTGAGGCCTCTTTGAGGCATCTTTTTTCTTTATGAAGCTCAGTGAAATGCTTCTGTGAAATTTAGAAATAATGAGTTTGTCTACAGGAATAGTCTGTCTTGCACTCATACTCTATTTTTTCTTGTTTTACTGATGTCTTGGGACATTGTGGCTGAAAACATTGAGCTTAACTTTGTGGTCTGTTGAAAGGAACAGGATTGTTTGCTTCCCACAGTTTGGACAGTAGAAAGAGACTGATCCATTTAACTTTGCCAAATCTTTGTTTCCTTTTCTGGTTTTCACACGCCTCAAAACTAAGTTGGCAAAATAGTCTGGGGAATAACTTTTAAATCTTTAAGTTGATAATACTTTTCTCTCTTAGCAGGCTCAGTAAAGATACTGAGTTGAAAGTAAGTAACTGCATACATGCATTTCAGTTTGAAGTATGTTTGAAAGTGGTGGAGGCTGCAGTTATTTTTACTTAAAACCTCAGAGAAACAAAGTGAACCCTGAACTGCGGAAATTGATCTTGAGATTGCTTGAGAAATGGTGAATATGTTGACACTGAATGACTCTTTTACACTGTGAATATTCAGAGAGTGATGCACCTCAAGTCTTTGGGGTCTTAAAATGGCAGCCCATTCCTATTTTGTAGATGATTATTTCTTTAAACTGAGCTGTTGCTGGTTTCTAAGAAATGACCTCTTTGAAGTTAGAACCATGTTTCTTTGCTTCTTTCTGTAGTCCACCACGTATTAAAGATGAACCAGATGATGATGGGTTTTATGCATCTCCTAAAGAGGACTCCAAACCCCTGAAGAGACCTCGAGAAGATGATGAGTAAGTGCTGTGGGTGCTGGTGACTTGAACCTTTAGTTTTAAAGACAGAACATTGAGGGAGCAGGTGGGATTTCAGGCCATCGGTACAGACTGGTTCAGATGGGTGAGTGACTGGAGGCCTGAGACCAGACTCTTTATGCTGTTACAAGTTCTCTGAGCAGGGCAAGGGTAGTATTTGTGGTGTGCAAGGCAAAATGCCATTACGTGCTTCTGCAGATGGTGCTGTGAAATGTTGCAGAACTAGTGAACAACAGAAAAACAACCCAGAAGGCAGATAAAGACATCAGTGAAGATTGTAAAACAGAAATGTGAGCAAGTGAGGTATTAATGTAGCTAAGTAGCTGCAGTGGTTTTTTGTTGGGTTAGGAAATGGCTGCACAAAAAGCAGAAAATGCACTGTCAGCCCATTTGGAGGCTCCCCCATCTGGGGGAGGTTTGCCTGTAGTCTGAATATGTCTCGGGTTATCCTGAGGATTGT
Source organism: Serilophus lunatus (assembly GCA_013399895.1). Lineage (NCBI taxonomy): Eukaryota > Metazoa > Chordata > Aves > Passeriformes > Eurylaimidae > Serilophus > Serilophus lunatus. Next base: position 323,588 of record VXBA01001826.1, on the reverse strand, counting down.
TGTCTCTAAATCAGAAGAGAAGCACACATGATGTTTGGCTGATACAGGAACCTACTCAGTAAAACACAAGCCCAGTTACATCTCGCTATGATCTGTCACTGTGTCCATCCAGCTGTTCTGGTAGTTTGACTTTATTAGCAGCCAGGAGTTACAGGGTGGGAAGGGTTTGGCCATGGTGGCATTCTGTCCCTGCGTGGTGTGTCTCAGTTTCCAAGAGAGATGGGTGGGACATCTTTTTCTTTTGTGTAATCATTTGCTGCCTTCTGTTAGGCTTGTGTGTCCTCCCATCTCGTGTTTGCAATGGAGAGATTAAGAATTGGAGTGGCTCTGTGCATTAGGGAGTGTTTTGACTGTAGAGAGCTCAAGGATAGTGACAATAAGGTCGGGTGCCTATGGGTCAGAAGTAGACATCCTGGTGGGAGTCTGGTATAGACCACCCAACCAGGATGAAGAGGTGGATGAACTATTCTGTAAGCAGCTGGCTGAGGTTTCACGATCAGCAGCCCTTGTCCTTGTGGGAGGTTTTTAACCTGCTGGATATCTACTGGAAACTCAACAACAGCGGGGGGAGAGCCAGTTTAGGAGGTTTCTGGAGTGTGTGGAAGAGAACTTCCTGTTGCAGTTGGTAAGAAAGCCTACCAGAGGTGGGGCCCTGCTGAACCTGCACACAGAAGGGTTTGTGGGAGATGTGGTCAGAGCCATCTTGGGCACAGCAACCATGGTACAGTGGAGTTTTCAGTACTCCCTGAAGTAAGGAGGGGCCTCAACAAAACCTCTACCCTGGACTTCTGGAGGGCACATTGGCCTCTTCAGGACACTGGTTTAGAGAGAGTCCCTTGGGAAGCAGCCCTTGGAAACAAAGGGGCCCTGGAAGGCTGGACATACTTTAAGAAAGACATCATAAGGTGCAGGAACAGCCTGTCCCAGTGTGCTGCAAGATGAGCCAGCAGGGAATCAGACTGGCCTGGCTGGATAGGGAGCTTTTGCAAGGACTTGGGGAAAAAAAGAGGATGTGTCACCTTTGGAAAAAGGGGAAGGCCATTCAGGAAGTGGATTAAGAACATCCTTAAGGATGTTGTTAGATCATATAGAAAGAAAATTAGAGGGGTGAAAGCTCAGTTAGAACTTAATCTGGCTACTTCTGTAAAGGATAATAAAGTGTTTTTCTAAATACATTAACAAAAGGGAAACCTCTGTTCTTTATTGGATGCTGGGGGGAATATAGCCACCAAAGATAAGGAAAAGGCTGAAGTACTTAACACCTTTTTTGCCTCAGTCTTCAACAGTAAGATGGATATCCTCAGGGATAGACAGGGACAGGGAGCTGAATGGACCCTCTGTAATGGAGGAGGAGGTAGTTAGTGACCTGCTGTGCCACTGAGACAGACACTGACAAGCCTATGGGACTGGATGGGATTCATCCTAGGGTGATGAGGGAGCTGGTAAAAGAGCTTGTTAAGCCACCCTTCATCATTTATCATCAGTCCTGGCACACCAGGGAGGTCCTAGATGATTGGAGGTGCTCGTGTGTCATCCATCCACAAGAAGGGCCAGAAAGGGGATCTGGGGCACTACAGGTTTGTCAGCAAGGTTATGGAGCAGGTCATTGTGAGTGTGATCACTCAGCACATACAGGGCAACCAGGGGGTCAAACCCAGCCAGCACGAGTTTAGCAAGGGCAGGTTCTGCCTCACCAACCTGATCTCATTTTATGACCACATGACTGCCCTAGTGGGTAAGGAGAAGGCTGTGGATGTGTCTACCTGGACTTCAGCAAAGCCCTTGACACTGTCCCATGGCACACTCCTGGAAAAGCTGCAGCCCACAGCTTGGACAGGTCCATGGTTTGCTGGGTTAAGCACTGGGTGAATGGATGGGCCTAGAGAGTGGTGGGGAATGGTTCTACATCCAGTTAGCATCTTGTCACTAGTCGTGTCCCCCAGGGATCAGTGTGGGGCCCAGTCCTGTTTAATGCCTTTGGATATTTAATGATCTGGATGAAGGGATTGAGTGTACCCTTAGGAAATCCATGGATGACTTGAGTTTGGTGGGAGTGTTGATGTGCTGGAGGGCAGGAAGGCTCTGCAGAAGGATCTGGACAGGCTGGATTGATGGGCCAAGACCAGTGGCATGAGGTTCAACAAGCCTAAGTGCCAGGTCCTGCACTTCAGCCACAACCCCCTGCAGCACCACAGGCTGGGGGCAGAGTGGCTGGAAAGTGTCCCAGCAGAAAAAAGACCTGGCAGTGCTGGTTGACAGTGACTGGACATGAGCCAGCAGTGTGCCCAGGTGGCCAAGAAGGCCAATGGCATTCTGGCCTGGATCAAGAATAGTGTGGCCAGCAGGACCAGGGAAGTGATTCTTCCCCTGTACCCAGTACTGGTGAGGCCACACCTTGAGTGCTGTGTCCAGTTCTGGGCCCCTCAGTTCAGGACAGACATTGAGGTGCTGGAATGAGTTCAGAGAAGGAAAATGGAACTGGGAAAGGGTCTGGAGCACAAGTCCTGTGAGGTGCAGCTAAGCTGTTTAGCCCAGAGAACAGAAGGCTTTGGAGTGACCTTATCACAAGAACTTCCCAACAGGAGGTTGTAGACATGAGGATAAGGCTCTTCTACCAGGCAACCAGTAACAGGATGAGAGGACACAGTGTTAAGCTCTGCCAGGAGAGATTAGGTTGGACATCAGGAAGTTTCTTCACAGAAAGGGGAATTGGACACTGGAGTGGGCTGCCCAAGGAGGTGGTGGAGTCACTGTCCCTGGAAATGTTTAAGGAAAGACTGGTGCCACATTCTAGTTGACATGATGGTGTTGGGTCATAGGTTGGACTCAGTAACCTGAGAGGTCTTTTCCAACCTGATTGGAAGCTGAGTTGTTATTCTGTGATTACATAATTTGCAAGTAGTAATTTTTGCTATTATTTAAATAATTGGGGGATGCAAAAAGTGAGCATGTGGGCAGATCCCCACTGGAAAAAGAGTAGGGATAGAACATGCCACTAAGGTTTTACACATTTATCCCATCCTATGTAATCACTTAAGTGGCTGCTAATGCTTTGGAATTGATTCTCCACTGAGGAGGGTGCTTGCTTCAGCAGTCTGAAACTTGGGGGTTTGAGAGTTTTGTAGGCTGCTGAACTGGGTGGGGATTACTGAGCCTTCTGAGAAAGAGGGGCATAAAATGATATTCCTTAGAAGTTAAACATGCCAGAAACACTGCAAACTTGTGCACACAGGCCTTGTATGTGCATGACCTCTTTATTATTTGTACTGGTAAATGGATTACTTTTATCAGCAAGTCTTTTTGTTCTTAGTGCTGACTACAAACCCAAGAAAATCAAAACAGAAGACATCAAGAAAGCAAAGAAAAGGAAACAAGAAGAAGAAGAGGTAATGTGAAAGAGGAGTTGATGATCAAGAAAAGCCACCCTTGTGAGGCACATGTTGCAGGCACCTCCTGGCAACAGGGTTCATTCTTCCCTTCAGTGTCTCTACACTGAGCATACACCAGTTATCATCCCAAAAGCCACCTCACAGTGCTGTTTGTGCTCTGTAGCATTTGCCAGACCAGACACCCGTGCAAGCCAGGGAGGGAGGATCTGTAATTAAGCAATCGTGTTACCGTGGCCCAGACTTGCCCCTTGTCAGGTGAGACAGAATAACTGTGTGCATTTAGCATGTCCCAAGTGTAAAGTCAAAGACTTTGGCTTAAAACTGAAGTGGGACCATTAGCAGACTGACTTAATGGGAAGATCTAAGAACACATTTATGCAGTGAAGCCACAGGAATCCAGTTCTTATGTACCCCATGAGACGGTCTTTTAGTTTTAAGACATCTTCTCAGGGAGGAGGAAAAGACAGTAGCTTGTACTAGCAGATTCTTACTCCTTTTGCAGGACAGCAAAGCAAAGAAAGCTAAAAGCAAAGATAAGAAAATCCCTGAAGCAGACAAGAGAAAGAAGCCGAAAAAAGAAGAGGAACAAAAATGGAAATGGTGAGTGTATGTCAGTGATGTAGGCTCCCCTCTGCACCTGCTCTTCCCTCCCATGCTGGCTGAGTAAGCACATCTGGCTTTCTCTTCTGTTGATTCATGAGGATATGTTTGGAATAATTGGCTTATTTTCTGGTAAGCTTTCAATAAATATCTCATTCACTATGTTCATCCTCTGAAGTAGAAATGAAATACCTTTTTTGATAACCCTAAAACAGGAAATAAGTTTTTTTAGGGTTGTTCATGGGTGGTTTTTTTTCCCCTGTCTGTGTCATATAGAGGCTGCCTATAATGATCAGATACCAATATCTGATCTGTGCAGACACTCTTCAGATCAGTATGAAAGCTTGTAGGCTTGGTGGTGTCAGCAGGAATATATTAAAATGTGCAGATGTTTGAGTTCTAGTAGAACTCAATCTGTGTTTCACAGAGGTACAGCATGTCCACCTTTTTATTCTAGCTGGGTGTCAAGCCTCTCAGAACTTCTCCTGCTTCTGGCACTAAAATGAAAGTTGGTCAAGTGACAGTTAAGGGGTCAGGCTGTTTGGAAGTGAATTCTGAAAATAAGTTTTGAATGGAAAACACTTCTTGTCCTGCCCAGGATCCTAAAGTAACATCACTGAAGTTGTGCTTTCACCCACTCTTAAATTTTTTTTTTAGAACCTTTTTTAAATAACTGCATGATTCATGTGGAAGACAGACCTGTGCTGCATTGGTAGTGCTCTGTGTAAGAAACCTACTGGATTTATTTTTAACTGCCCATAGTAATTTAAGATATTATTGCTACATTTGAGGAGCTGTTACTTCTGTGTTTTGAAGTTTCAGTCTTAGTACTTCTCAGTTTAGTGCATATGTAGTTCTGAAAAAACATGTTTGTTTTCTGCACTCCTGTGTGGTATTTTTTTGACCTTTCAGGATGATGATTCCATGAGCATTTTCTTTTCTCAGATCATTTGGCTGTTTTTAATAGATCTGTAGTGTTGAGGAACACTGCTGCAATCTTCTTCAATCCTTTCAGTTTCAATCTTTTACCCTTTTATTGTCACTCTGATTCATCTTTTAAAAGAAAAAATCTTCTGTAGTGTTTATAGCCTTTGCATATTTCTCTTTGATTGTCACAGCTTCCTCAGAACTTCAGCACTTGCATCTTTTTCACGCTTGTAGACTCCCTTAGAAATGTGGGTTTCAAGCCCCTCCCCAAAACTGCCCTGTTCTGGGTTTATTTCCCTGAGCAATCCACATTTTTCTCTCCCTTTGACAGCATATTTTTAATGTGCTTTTAACATTAGCAAACCTCCAGAAACATGAAACACTAGGAAGGTACAGAAGGCCTCTTTAAACCTTAATGATCTGTTGTCTTTTTGTCTTTGTCTCAGTCGCCCTTGCTGGTTCTGTTTAACTTAATATTCTGTTATCACAGCTCCCTTTTATTGTAGGCTGTATCCTTGAGCAGCAAACCTTTACTGGAAAGCTGTGCTATTCTCCCCTCACCTGCCTGGAGCTGTGTTAAGCTCTGTGGTTTGTGCTTTCTGCTGAGGAAAACTGCCTTGGAAAGCATATTTTGCAGAATTTGGCACTAGATAGCTGCATCCTTCTGCTGATATTCCTCTCATCCATCTGCAGCTTTGTATAGCGTGTCTTTGCTGGACAGGGTTTCATCTGTACTTCTCTTAAGGGCATTTTATGTTCCATCTGAGTCAATTTTCTGAACATCTGATACCTTTTTTTTTGGCTGCTTCCTCAAGTGCTTGCTGCCTTGAGCATTTTCATCCTCACTTCTGTGAGTGCTTGATGCTAGGCATGCCCAAGGCCTTGCCCTCATTCATCACCATGTGGAGCTCTTGCAGAGGTCATTCTCACACCCCGTCAGCATGTGAAGAATATGTGATCCAGAAGTGCACCTTGAGAGCTCTTCTCCCACCTTGTGTTACAGCAAGTTCATTTCCTTGAAATAACATATCCCTGAGGTGTATTATAGTTTTTTCCTAAGAATCTATTCTCTTTTTATTCCACTTGAAAAATCTTCCCCAACTCTACCTTCTTGAGCCACCCTGGCATTCTTAGACAGGTTTGATTCAGGATTTAATCAAGGAATCTGTATGACTGATCAGCACAGTTGTTGCTGAAATCACCAAGGCAGCTTTCCTAAGAGGCAGCATTATCCTTCCTCCTACAAAATCACTTGTGGAATGTTGGTTTAGAACCAGAAGCTGCCAAGTGCTGTGATGCTTTTTCTGTTTGAAACCAAATGAGGAAGAAAAATTGGCCAAACTTCAGAGGCTCACTTTTACCTTTTATCTTCATGCTTATGGACGAGGTTTAGGAAGGTGGAAGTGGGATTGGGAACGGTTTGTGATCTTTTTGTGGTATACTTTGTGGTAGTTTTGAGTTCAGAAACCACCCCATGGGTCCCATGTTTCCTTGGGGCCTTCTCAAAAGGTACAGTGTACTTCAGCTATTTAAACTACTGCCTAGTAGTACTCCTTTTACACATGTTCTTCATAAAAGAAAATGAGAGGATAGAGGTACAGAATTTCTCATCAAGTAATTACCAGAGGAATAAATTTTAAAAAGCAGGAATGACAAACCTGTCCTAGAAAACAATAACTACTGTGAATGATCCCCTTATTTTGTTCTTACTGGAGTAAAACTACTCATTGTGAGAGAGGATAAGCTTATTCTGACTGGGAGGAGAGGTGAATGATTTAGATTTGGTTTGCTGAAAGGAACTTGTGGGTGAAAGAACCTACGCCTTTGTTTGACAAAATATTTAAATTTCTAGTTTCTAATTAATTAAAAAAAACCAAACAACCAAATGCAACAATCATTAGGAATGTAAATATTTGGAATCTGTGTCAATATTGGTTTCTTATATCAACATGGTTTACTCGAGCCTTCTTCCCAACCAGAGGCTGAAGTCTGACTTGCTGTTCAGAACTGATAGTTGGAATTGGGCACTTTAAAAATGTTGCTGTGCTTTTCATCCAAAAAACTCGGGTCCAATGCTGTGGTCAAAGATGGTGCCTTTCTAACTATAACCAACTGCTGTGTCCCATACAATTGCTGTTCCTAAATTACTGATGTACAGACACCAGTGAAGTACTTTGAGTGTCTTCTAGCAGAAACTCTTGTCTCTGTACAGTGTTTATCTTCTGTGCAGTGACTTTTATCTCAGTAGGGATGAAGCAATCTGTATTTGTGCATCACAGCTCCTGTGAGGCAGGTGGTACACACACATCCTTCCTCAGCTGCTGTGGCACCTCAAATGGGACTGCTGCTTCATAGGGCTGATGTTAGATGGAAGCTTAAATTCCTTTTTTTTATTGTCATGGCTGCTCAACAAAGTTGTCTGGGCAATTCAGAGACTGAAAGCTGTGACAGGTTAATGGTCTTCCAGTTGATTGATCACTAAGGTGAAATAGCCTTTCCCAGCAGGGGATCCTATGCCAGCAGCATGTAGCAGTAATGTTGTGGTAATCATGGAAGGAGCAGGGAGGGGGAGGAGTGTGGAGTCAGTGGCTTGGGCACAGGGAACTAGAAAACAGGGGCAGGGTACTGGCCTGGTGGGACCCTTTTCTCTGCAGATCAATTGCTGACCCTGCTCAGTTGGAACATGGGATTGGTAGTGCCCACCTTGCTGTGTTGTGATACCAAAAGCATCATTTGCACAGCATTTTTATAGAGGTCCTTTAAGGCAAACATGCAGTTTTTCTGTGCTGCTCTCTTCTTCTTCAAGTATGCTTTTCTTACCCAGAGAATTGGAGTGAATTTAAAACAACAGAACAGGTTTAGTCTTTCTTGTCCAAGCAGCTTTGTTCTCATTTAGGTCATAAATGAACATCTGTTTCTTTATCTCTGCCCTTAATGGCATATTGTCCACATCTGAGAGCAGCTGCATAATGTACCACAATTGTTTGACTTTGCTGAGCAGGCATCCTGGACCTGATGTTAGATCACAGCTGACTCTAATTTGGCATGATCCCAGCTGCTTTACAGGGCTGAAATCTTCATTTTCTTAAGATCTAAGCATTTTCAGCTGTGTGGTGTTGCAAAAGGAGGAACAAGTAGGAGGTGAGGAATGCAGTGTTATCAGATAACCTGCAACCCAAAGTGTTCTGCTCATGGACAGGAGCGTGCTTTTGGAAAAAAAAAAAAAAACAAACAACAAAACAAGAAAAGGAATTAAATGTGGCATTGCATTGAGTATTTGTTCTTGGTCTGTACCTGGCAATGCAGGGATTGCCTACTGATTTTCTTTAGCATACTCTCATACCTATACAGTAATAAAATAAAGATTAGGATCTTAAAATTGTATTGGTTCATATTTCTCTCTTGAAGGTGGGAAGAAGAGCGCTACCCTGAAGGTATTAAATGGAAGTTTCTAGAGCACAAAGGTCCTGTATTTGCTCCACCATATGAACCTCTGCCTGAAAATGTCAAGTTTTATTATGATGGTGAGTTAATCTGTATTTCTACTTGCTAGGAAGAGGAATAAACATCTCAGGGTGTTGTGGTGTCTTCCAGGACTGAAGTGCTGAGAAGGTGCTTTTGTTTTAGTGGTTTGCTTAAAAGCAGTTGCTCAGCAGCAAAGTAAAGGAACAGTCTGTGGAAGTAAAAGAATTTACCTGAGCCTGCTGGATTCTGCTCACTGAGGTGACATAGGGCTGAACTTATTCTCACTCCCTTATGGTGGTGAATCTCTCAGGTTACCTACCAGAGTGAGAGTGTCTGATGCCTCAGAGTAGCAGTGTCTGACCACTGAAGAGGCAGCTACAATTACATCCTCCAGTGGTCACCTTTAGGCTTGCTCTGTTTTCTTTAACATTCAGAATTGCAGCTTCCATCATCTGCAATGAAATTCATGATCATTTGGTGGCATGAGCAGAATAAAAGTCAATTGGATTTTGATACAGATGATTAGGATCTTGTAGGAATGAATGGGATGACCCTGGCCTCAAGGACACAGCCCTCTGGTGTCAGTCATGGTCCCACTCCCCGAGCATGGCGTGTGGTAGAACTAATTGATGTGGGATTCTAATATCCTGGGCTGGCTGGTTGGTAGAGGCTCACGTGGAAGGGATTATATGAAGTGATGCCTGCAGGAGCTTGGGCTTGATGACCCATGTGTTTCCTTTTAGTCCTGTGATCATGTTAAATGAAGGATCAAATTAACCCAGTATTGAATTAAGTGGGAGGTATTCAAATGGATGAAAATGTAATTTTTGGTGAAGGGGACATCTGCACATGGAACTTTTCCAGGAGCAACGTGCTGTTTTCATGTGACGTGACACTGTGTTTTTTAAACACAGGAGAATATAGGTGACATCATTTTCAGCAGCAGTGTAGGGAAAGAAACACACTGCAGCCTATTAAAGACCAACTCCAAGCAAGTAGCACACTGATCAAGGATGTCTGCAGCCTTCTTTCTTAGGGTTTGCTAAGAACTTAACACGAAGTTGGAAATTGTTTTCCTCTCTTGAAAAATGTATGATCTCTCTCCTGCTGTCTAGAGGAGGGGAGGGGCAGATTGAACTGTAGCTATCCCTTGGTGCAGTCAGCAATAAGCTCCTCATCTCTAGCCATCCATTTCATGGAACCTCTGAAGGGATTTTTGTAACCTCTGCCTCTGTCATCACCGAAATTCATCAATACATTCAACAGTCAGGGGGTAGGCAGGGGGGTCTGGCAAATAAAGACATCATGTAAGTCTTCCTTGAGAAACTAGGCAAAAAATCAGATGTCTCATTTACACAGCAGCTGCTGAGAGCTGCTGTCTGTGCTCACAAGGCATTGTCTAATTTCAAGATGATCCCAGGATGATTTGTAGAGCCCAATAATGAGGCTGTGGCTGCCCAACCAGCAGGGCTCACACTGGAAGAATCTGTCCCTGGCCCAGGGATTGCTTTGCCCGTTTTCATCTCACATAATGACTGCCAGTGGGGCTGTTGTTAGTGCCTGTGATACCAACCCAGGGAAGGAGCTTGAAATGCCAAAGCCATCCTTTTTGAGTGACTGTGACTTAACCAGCCACTGCTCGTAGCCCAGAGGTGACTCAAGCTTGAGTATTTTTCTGTAGATGGAGTAAAATAAGAGTGTAGGTGGTGGCAGCTGCATTTCAGTCGTGACCATGTGGTCTCTTCTGCTCATTATGTTCCCTGGTTGCTCTCTGGGTTTGAGTTTTTTAATATTCACGCCCCTGGAATAAATCCCTTTTTTTCTTTAAATGTCCAGCTGTGTTGCTGAGAGCCTTTTCAAAAGCCTTTGTGTAAAGGAGGCAATTGAGTCCAGTGAAATATATTCTAAAGTGATTAGATAAAGGTGGCTGAGCCTTCAGCTATTTGGGAAAAATATCATACATTTTAGCCCCATAACGTGTTACTAACACGATAGCCTCTTTCAAGCTAAAATTTCAGCCTGGAAAAACAGCTTCCCTTGCTGTCTCTCCCTTCCCCCATTTCCTGTTATAAGCAAACAAATGCAGTATTTTAGGTTACAGCTTAAAAATTGGCAGAGTTACTGTTAGTTTAATTTAATTGTGGAATATTCTCAGATTATTGGGAGGACCTTTTGCTAAGTCCCGTTTTATGAGGGTTTATAGATCTTAAGGCTTATAACTGACTCCCATGCTTCAGTTTTGGAGATGATGCAACTTTGGAAAATATATAGTAAATCAAAGCCATGGTGGGTTGTTTGTTTTTTGTTTTTTTTTTCCAAGATCATAGATTGAACATTTTCTTGTGTTCACTTTTGTGCAGTAAAATGGTTGTTAAAAAATCCTCAGGTATTGACTGTCTGCCAACCCATTGGAACTTTAAATATTTCTTGCAACTGGCTGGAGATGTGAGCTGCATGCAAAACCCTTCACAGGGATCCCTAGCACCCCATCTTTCATCAGGAATGCAATCTGGACCAAAAAGATGCTTTATAGGAATGTTAGATGTTGAATCTGCAGCCTCGGTGTTGCAGCAGCCTCTTTTCCCTTGTGTTTTAGTCTTCCCTTGCAGCAATTTCACTTTGTACTGCAGTCATGCAGAGAAGCTGGAATGTGACCCCTCCATTCTCTGACAGCTCAGTCTTTCTTAGAAATGATGGGCTTCTGAGCCTGATTTGGAGATGCAGGAGTGCTTTCCCACAGCTGAGGGAACAATTAGCAGAATCCTGACTCGTTTCCCTGCAATGAAGGAGAGTTCAATATTTGGCATTGCTTTCCAACCTATTTGTAGTGTATCCATAGGAAGGGCTCTTCCTGCCTAGAAATAGCTGAAGGCTGGAAGGGGTGTTCCAAGGCTGAGTCTCTCTGTGGGTTCAGGAGGAATACAGGGACTGTATTTCCCATATGTCTGAGTGCCAGAATATGAAATCTAATAAAATCCCTTGCCTATTTGACTTCAAACAGCAGCATCTCCACAGGAGTGTACTCAGCACAGGGATGGCTCAGGGGAGGCTTTCCTGCAGCAGGCTTTTTCCCCTTCCTGCTCTGTGCCTCAGACCTCTCTCACATCAGATTGCTGTTGCTTTTTTTAATGTTTAGGTTCCAGAGGAAACTTTTTTCATAATGTTTGTGATGAAAGTCAAGCAGTTTTGCTCCTCTGTTTCCTTCATCTGTTCAATTTGCTGTATAATGTAACATTTTTAAGAAAAACTCCTGTGTGTTAAAAAATAGAATCCTTTAACTTAGTTACTGGTGGCCTCTTTCTGGCTTTGATTCCTGTTTACCATTTTCTTTAAAAAGAGAACCTTTCTTTGTAGGTAAAGTCATGAAGCTGAGTACCAAAGCAGAAGAAGTTGCCACATTCTTTGCAAAAATGCTTGATCATGAGTACACTACAAAAGAGATCTTCAGGAAAAACTTTTTCAAGGACTGGAGAAAGGTATGCATATTCCTGGCTGCAGTGACTCCTCTGCACCGGGCAGTGAAAAGGGGCTGCTGCTCCAGGCACACAAAAGTTGGCTTGAGGCAACTAAAATTGTATCTGTGAAGTTTCACCTGTCATAAATGCCTTTCTAAGCCAATAAAGTCAGGCTTTTCCCAACCAATGGGTAACTGGCCTGCCTGTTGTGTGCGTTGTGGAAGAGCCAGCTGTATATCAGAAGGAAACACCTTGCAAAGACCTAAAACTCAGGACTTCATTTCAGTCATCAGCCACAATATCAAACATTTAGATTGGTTTGATGCAGTTTTTCTGGATGTGTTTCTGGGTTTTTCTTCCCATCCTTCAGCAGTCCCAGCTGTTGTTGGGATGTGAGAGAGCTTTGCAAAGTGGTGCAGCATTGCCCAGCACTTGTGAGATCAGACCTCTGAAAGGACATTGCCAGGCTCTGCTGCTTGCCCTTTGCTCTTTGACCTCAGCTGGAGTGAGCCTGTGCAAGAATTTGGGGGTTCTTGGGGGTTTATGGTGAGAACCTGTCTGTTGGTCCTGCTTAAGCTGCCTGGGCTGTAGGGTAAGTTCTGCTATGTATGAAAAACTAAAGCACTGCTTTCTTTCTGCAAGGAAATGACCTCTGAAGAGAAAAGCACTATCACCAGCCTCAGCAAGTGTGACTTCACCCACATGAGCCAGTATTTCAAAGCTCAGTCAGAAGCTAGGAAACAGATGTCCAAGGAGGAGAAACAGGTACCGGAGGGAATTCTAGGAGACTTGATGATTCTTAACTGGCTTGTAAACATCTTTGTGTAATCGTTCCTCTGCCTGCCTTGCTGTTCCTACGTCAGTGTTTTCACTTGCTTTCAGATTATTACTTTCATGTTAACTGTAAGAGTCTGTACTGTGCACCTCAGGTGGAGCAGAGCTCTGTGTTTACAGCTGAATCTTCATCCTCACTTGAAACGATACTGATAGGGCTGATCCTGCTTAGGTAAATGAAGTTCAGTAAATAACTGCTTAAGTAAAGTTAAGTGACTGTGCTTAAGTAAATAAAGAGAATTAGAGTTGCTCCCTCCATGGGTTCGTTGGTCCCTGGACAATAATGAGCAGTGGATACTTGGGTGAGGATAGATAAGGATGGTGGAAGGGATGCAATGATGCCATTAGTGAAAAAAATGAGAGAAGAAATTTTAAACATCAGGTAATACTGTTTTTATAATAAGAAATGAACTTCATTGTCTAGTAGCATGGCTATAGTGGCTTGTAGGGAGAAAATTATTATCTTTTCCAGTGCCCTAGTAATTTTCCTTTGAATGAGGGGTCTGATAGCTTGAAATTATGGCCTTGGGGATCAGAGGGATCCCACCAAAAGAGAGAGCACATGTATTACTACTGTTTCCTTTTGGTAGATGTGGGTTAGCCCTTCAGTTCCTGTCTGTGGTAGCTCTTACAATGGAGCAGAAGTGGCTTTTTCTGTTAGTTTCTTAGCTGGCACAGCAGTGCTGTCTATGGGTCAGATGTTTTATTTTGAGTTGCAATGTTTTTATTTTTCCTTCTGTATAATTAGTGTTGAAGCACAGAAGTATGCAGTGAAATCTCAGCACATTCTTTCTTAGGAGACTGTGTTCTGCTTATGAGACCATTTGCTGACACAGGCTTGACATGCAGCAGCCTGGAGACATTCCTTTGCCTGCTTTCCAATATGGAGTTCAAACACAGAAGTCTTTTATACACAGAGGTTTTATACATAAACAAGATGTGAAGTCTGGTGGGTGCCAAATGCTCAGTATAGTATATAAAGCAGCAGTGCTGTACTGGGGCTGCCCTTGTAGCTGTGATATGTGGGTAGAGGTACATGCCTCTGTTGTGGCAAAATTGTAGCTGCCTTCACCAGCACTCATCTGTTTCCTTCAAATGCATATTTTCAGAGAGTTGTTACACATTTTCCCTTTTTCCAGTTTTTTTCTGCTGCTTGCATTCTTATGAATGCTTTTCTGGCCAGTCTGGTATGCTTGCCATGATGGGGATCTGATTTTGGGTTGGGTCTCCAGCATTACTGTGATGCAAATAAAAATACTTTTAAGTTTTGGCATTTAAACTCATGGGTGGTGCTGTGTGCGCCATATCATCCTTGGTTTTGGCTTTTTCCAGAAAATCAAAGAGGAGAACGAGCGGCTACTGAAGGAATATGGTTACTGTGTGATGGACAACCACAAGGAGAGGATTGCCAACTTTAAGATTGAACCTCCAGGTCTCTTCCGAGGTCGTGGGAACCATCCCAAAATGGGCATGTTGAAGAGGCGTATCATGCCAGAAGACATCATCATCAACTGCAGCAAGTGAGCACTGGATGCTTCACACCTTGGCTTTGCTTTCTGGATAGGAGAGCTTCATGTTTAAAACCCCTATTTAGGTTGATACTCAAGCATGCAGAAATAGGGATGCTGCTTATCTTGTTCTTATATGGAAAAGAAACTGAGTCATACGAGCAAAGACTGAGCAAGGCAATCATGGGTTTCATGTAGAACTTTGTCAACATATTTTCTTCCTCACGCCTACAGCCTACATCTGCTTAAACTGTCTTTCCTGCTAGTATTTCCAGAAATTAATTTTCTTCTAGATGTGTTTCCCTACTTTGTCTTCTTTGATGTCAAAGGCTAAGGTTTGGTGGGTTGCTCTCCAGTTAGGTCCTGATAAGTGTCCACACTATTGGAGTGTGCACAAATCAAGGCTGGTACCAGCAATGTGTATAGTATTCTTCAGCAGGTACTTGTTGGTAACACTTGTACTCCTGATCTTTGTTCATTTTGATTCACTCGTGGAAATCTGTACTTCTGTTGCCTCAGTTTCTTTCCCTGTGCTTTCTTTGTGTGATGCTATTCATTACTTTCTCTGTTTTGATGCTGGTGGGACTTTCTTTAAGTAGTTTTTATTTTCTGTTTTCTAATTCTCTTTAGGGATTCCAAGATCCCTGCCCCTCCACCAGGACACAAATGGAAGGAGGTCCGGCATGACAACAAGGTTACCTGGCTGGTGTCATGGACTGAGAACATCCAAGGCTCTATCAAATACATCATGTTGAACCCTAGCTCAAGAATTAAGGTAAAGATCTGGTTAAAAATAATAAATCAAGACAATCTTCCTGGTTATGTCTCCAAGAAACAAATGTAGCTCTTGGTTAGGAGGGAGATAGGAGCTAAGGCTGCCTTGTTTCATCCTACAGTGATAGAAAAACACAAGGAAAGCTTCTGTGCTTCTCTTCCCCCTTGAAAAGAGAGAATACAGTAATTGCCCAGGAGAACAGGTGAAATCTGAAAAATGTCTGTTGAAAAGCATCATTGTGTCATTCTTAGTAGGAATCCTTTAACCAGTGTACACCTAAAAGGAAGCAATTTATCCAAGAACAGACTCACTCTGGGGGTTATTTTACCTACTTCTGGCCTTAACTTGCCCTGGGTGATCATGTAGTGAAGTTCTAACCATGAGTTGTTAATTAGTTGTTTGTAGAATTAAAAACCTGGCCAGGGTCCTGGCTGAGAAAGCTGGTAAGGAGCTCATGACTGAAGGAAAACAAACCCTGCTGTGGGAGCAAATAACCAGTCAGTGGATCACGTCCATAAAAGCACAGATTTAAGCTCATCTCATCAAGTCTTTTTTCAAGAGATTTTTTTTCCTGGATTGGAAACAAGGAGTTTGCCCTACAAGTATGGGGCGGGGGGGGGAATAAATCTCTGTTCCCTGTGAATTCCTGCCCTCTTTTTGCCATGACTTGAATATATAATACTGTTGATGAACTGTTGATGTTGCTTTTACCTTTTATGGGTGTTTAATTACACAGCTGAAAGAACATAAGTGTCATCTGAATAAAGCAGAGGAAGCCATTTATATGTTGAGAAGCAGGGAAGACATATCTTTTGTGTGTCTTTAGTTGCTTCCATGGAAGCATTTAATATGAAAATCTGAATGACCTACAGCTGTGTGGCAGCACAGTGTGAAGCTGAGCTGCTCAGCAGCAACAGCATCTCAGTGCTTTTGTACAGTGGCACCATTTGCACACACAGGCTTGCAAAGCCTTGAGGTGCAGGTTGGAACTGGTCCTTTGCCTGCTCTCTAGTGCTGACTCTGTTCCAAATTTCCCTGCAGGGTGAGAAGGACTGGCAGAAGTATGAGACAGCTCGGAGGTTGAAGAAGTGTGTAGATAAAATCCGAAATCAATACCGAGAAGACTGGAAATCCAAAGAGATGAAAGTACGGCAGAGGGCTGTGGCACTGTACTTCATTGATAAGGTGAGGCTCCTGCCCCAGCACACTCCTACCTCTGCTGCCCTCCTGGGATTACTTGGGAATGCTGTGTGTTTGTCTCCAAGGCAGAATTGAGCCCAGTTGCTAAGACTTCCTGGTGAGAAGGCTCCCGTCTCCTCTTCCTTCCCTGTACCTGGAACCCAGAGCAATAAACTATTGTACTGAACTTGGCTATTTCAGGCAGCATTGTTTAGTTCAGGCAAAACTCACAGCCTGATTCCAGAATTGCCCAGTTGGATTACTGAGAAGTTTGTGTGGGCCTTTTGTCTCCAGCTGTTTCAGTTTTCCTGCTGGGAATTGCTGCTGGTTTGTCACCTCTTCAGTTTGAGGTCACAGTTGTGAGGTTTTGTAATTATGCTAATTTTTTCACCACAGCGTAAAGAAAACTGCAGTTGTGTTGATGCATTTAAAGTGACATAAAACCAGTTCCCAGAGAGCTGTTCCCTTGTAGCATATGGTGTCTTGACCAGCTAAATTAACAGGTTTTGTTCAAAATGGCTTGATGTAAGCCAGGGAACTTTGTGAATAATTGTGGCTTCATATGAAGACTGAAGGGGATTTGGATTTAGGGTTAGTTTTTTGTTTGTTTTTCAAAAATTAGGAATTGGTTTTAGCCAGTACCATTAAAAAACATATTTTTATGCATCCAAATGTAGCCTTAAGGTAGTTTATATAATCCAATCTTTATATAACCTATATGCTATTTGAAGTATATTCAGTGTGCAGTGAATAGGTAGGATCAGAGAAGATGAACAACTGGTGATTGTTTCAAATACAGTTCATGTGAAAGTCAATTTGATTTTTAAAAAATACCACACCTTTTGGAATGAACTTCCATTAGCTGAAACTGTCTCACAGTTGGAATTACTTAATGACCAAAAATTGTTAAAACATCTTGGCTTAAACTCTTAAAAAAAAAGGAGGTACTCTTCTCTGAACACAGCTGATTCAAGGCCAGTGTCTGAAAGTTTCCAGGATCTCTGTGTTCTGGAGATAGTCTGAATTGCTTCTCTTTTATCCTGATACCAACGTAGCTTGCCCTGAGAGCTGGCAATGAAAAAGAAGAAGGAGAGACAGCTGACACTGTGGGCTGCTGCTCTCTGAGAGTAGAGCATATCAAGCTGCATCCTGAATTGGATGGCCAGGAATACGTGGTTGAGTTTGACTTCCTCGGGAAAGACTCCATCCGATACTACAACAAAGTCCCTGTTGAGAAGAGGGTAAGTCATCTCCACAAGCCCATACACAGCCTGAACTGCACAGAAATGTGGCCAACACAAGTTTTGATGCCAATAAAAGGGCACTTTATCACTGGCCAGATATTCGGACAGAAAATATGTCCTTAGTGTTACATCCTTTTAATTGCCAATGCAGTGGAAAATGGTGTGACACAGCCCAGCAGACAAGATGTTTAAACATCTTACTGCTCTTCCATGTGGTCCTAGTGTGAAGAGTTGGCATAACATAACTGTAACAACCATGTTAGATGAGTTTCTTGGGTCTCATTCAGGTCAGCAGAGTTGGTTTCGTCACCTGTAGATGGTACAGTTGTGGGCCCATGTGACAAGTAACTGCAAAAGGTTCTGAAATACTGTGTGCCAGCACTGTTGGAGCAGCAGTTTGCCTTGGGCTTTGATAGCACACATTTCTCTGTTACAGTGGGTTTGGTTCATGTTGGAGCTGAGCCCTCAGGGAGGTCTCGATCTCAGGTGCTCCAGAGCCTGTGGAGTAGATGCAGTGATACCTTTGGCCTTTGAACCTGGGTATCTACCAACCAAGACTTACTTCTTATACCATGCCAATTCTTTTATTTCTTTGTCATCCACCAGTGTCAAATTTACTGTGATCTTGGCTTCATTCCAGAATAAATCCCAATGCAGCAGTGTGAACCTGGAGGGCACTATCCAAAAAAACTTTTTTTTGTGGCTGTAACAGCTTTGCATCTGGCCCACAGCTCTGCAGTCAGCACAGTGTGTTAGATACCCCATGTGTAATGCTGTGGTAATTGTAATGACAGTCAGCAGTAAATGTTGGGCTCTTGAGGAGCAAAACAACTAAAAAAATCAAACTGGCTCCTCTAGAAATTAACATGTGCTGGAATTCTTACTTCCTTGTTTAAAGAAGAAAACAATCTTTTTCTGTTTAAATTTATTGGTATTGGCATCTCTTGGTGTTTCTTCAGTGCTTACAATGGAGAATTGATTATTCTGGAACTAGAAATCTTTGTATATTGGGTGTCCATAGAAGAATGTGTTGTTGAGAAGCTGGGGATTTGGAGCATGCAGAGCTGGGATTTGTGGTCTCTTATAATCAAAGATGCTTTGATTATTCTCCCTACCCCAGTGAGACTTGTTTGGACTGAAACCGTGTGGAACAATGCAGCAGTGAAAAGGTTTGGTTTCTGATAGCTTGACTCCATGGGAAATGGCTCAGGGGTCTCTTTGGCTGAAGTAATGATGGAGAGTAAGGGAAAGGCAGTAGCTTTTCTTTCTCTGGGGGTCTCTGTTAGGCAGCTAGGCCAGAGCAGAGTCAGGTCTCCTACAATTTTTATCTAAAGGATGAGAATAAGGGCATATTGAATGCTCAGGATTCTTGTTGTTGGAGAGGAACCTGCAACACAAACATTCCACTGAGAGATGAGTCTGCTTGCTGGGAAGTAACATCCAGCACCATCACTGTTCCCTGAAAACAGTTTAATTGGCTCCCTGGCAGTATTGCTTCCATACGTCTTACTACTGCACAGCACTTTCTGATCTGTGTGCCTGAAGTTCCTGGTTTTCTTTTCCTGCAGGTGTTTAAGAATCTTCAGCTGTTCATGGAGAACAAGCAGCCTGAGGATGACCTCTTTGACCGCCTCAATGTAAGCCCATAGTTCATGCTGAGGATGGTAGAGCACCATAAACAGTCTCACTCTGCAGCAGGCAGTAACAGCCACTCTATTCCAGAAATGGTTTCAATGTAAATTTTCCTCCAGAGCAGCCTAAAAGCAGTGAGAGCCTGTCTCAGCCTGATGTCTGTATTGTCCACTGTGCCCACAGGTTTCCAAAGCAATGGGCCTTGGTCCTGGTGAGCCTGGCTCTGATGTGGGGAGGTTTTCTCAGAGTTCAAAGAGATAAATGTGTGAGGTGACAGATTTTCAGGTGCCATCCCCATCTGCGCACTCGGCTCTGTGGGAGCACTGTGGTGGCTCAGGCACATTCGTAGTTACTGGAAACCAAAGCTTCCACACCAAAGACATCTTTTTTGGCCACTTGTGGTACTTGTTACTAATCTACTACTTCTTGGTTCTTTGTTCACTTTTCCTGTGGTTTCAGTAATGTTGTGGCTATTCTGTTGTGGTCAGGTCTGAGTACATCAGGCTCCAGCGGTGAGCTGTGAGTCCAGAGATTTCTCAAATGCTGTAGTCAGTTCTAGTGCTGACTGTCATCTCCTTTCTGCTTCTTTAGACCAGTATCTTAAATAAACACCTTCAAGACCTTATGGAGGGACTGACAGCCAAGGTATTCCGTACTTACAATGCCTCCATCACGCTACAGCAGCAGCTCAAGGAGCTCACTAATCGTAAGTCTTTGTTCCTGAAACTGTGAGGGGATCTTGCCCTGCAATACAGACCTGGCTTCCTTGGCTGAGCCACAAGTCATATATCTGTTCACCACTTCCTCATTGCATTTCTCCCTGATCAAAAATTTGCTGCCAGACACTTTTGGGGTAGTTGAGCAGCCCATCACCAGGGCAGGGAAGAGCTGGTTTGAGAGCACATCAGAACATTCTTGACAGGTTATGTCTGTCCTTTTCCAAATCTATTTGCTTTCTGTTAATTGTAAGGTGCTGTAGATGACAGACAAGGCAGATGCATCTGTAACAGTCCTATGTTTCTTGACTGCTCATACACAACCTCTGTGAGCACTGCTGTCTTGCACTTTGCAGTTGTACAGAGTGGGCACGTTGGGTCTGTGAAGCCAAACAATGTCTTGGGCAATATGGTCCTACTGTCCTCTGCTCTGAACATGGCTCTCTTGAGTTCATAGATGTTTACCCAAAAAAAAAAAAAATACCAGAAGGAATTTAGGCCTGGGATGGAAGTTATCAGGCTCTTGGGACTGTAGTTGGTGCAGTGTTAAGACTGGCCCATGGGAGGGGAAGGTCTGTTCTGCAGTCAGTGGGACACTGGCTGGGGCTGCACAGAACCCACACACTCACACTTGTCCTGTCCTTCCCAGCGGACGACAACATCCCAGCGAAGATCCTCTCCTATAACCGTGCCAACAGAGCCGTGGCCATTTTGTGTAACCACCAGAGAGCGCCGCCCAAAACCTTCGAGAAGTCCATGATGAACCTGCAGAGCAAGGTACCCCCTCCAGCCCACCTGAGGCAGAGCTCCAGGTGCTGCATGTCAGGAGTCATGGTTCCTTTCCTTTGGGGTGAAATGGAAGCAGAGCCTGCTTTTCCCTGTCAGTATTTGCATAGTGCTGCATTGGAGATGAGGCTGCTTGGAGAGGAGCAGTGAGCTGGAAGGGACTGTCTTTTAAGTTGTCCTTTATTTGTTTATTTCTGCCCTTCATCCCCCAGCTCTGCTCTGTGGCTATTGAAACTCCAGAGCAGCAGTCTCTAGCTGTGAGCTGTGTCTCCTAAAGAACCCAGAGCGGGCATCCCCCCTGTTGTGTGAATCTCAGGGCACTGTCAGTGTGTACATAGTACTTTATGCCCCCCTGACTTGACCTCTTCCTTTGCAGATTGGTTCTGGTGAAGGCCATGAGGTCCAAAGGGGTTAGGTCTGTTCCTGATCTGGCTTTAGAATAACCTTCACAATAAAGAGTTCTGGTTTGGCACTGCAGTGTCCCCTGCTTCCATAACACCTAACATGGCTGCCTTCACCCTAGATCCTAGAGCTTGAGGAATGGTTGAACAGGGGCTGTGAATTGCTAAATCTTCCTGAAGAAGATCTGCCTTAAGCTTTAACACCTTTCAGCGTGTAGGATTTGAGGCTGATTCCTGCTGAGGGAACAGTGAGCATCCTTCCATGTAGCCTTCAGAGTTGGTACTGGTGGGATGCAGTGAAAGCAGACAAGCTGCCTGGAGGGGCTGTTGGCCAGGCCAGACAGACCAAGCCATTTCCTTTGCCTGCTTGGTTGTAGCTGTGTGAGAAAGCTCCCAGTACCACCTTGTCTTTGGAAATGGAGGAGGGCCCTGTTTTCTGAGGGGAGTGTCTCACCACACTCCTGCAGTGTAGCACAGGGAAAGGCCAACAACCCAATTGTTCTGCAGAGATGGGTCCGACCCCTGATAGATTCTGAACATGGTCACAAACTGGTTCCCTGGGTCATGCTTCCCAGGGGTGATTGCCACAGCTGTCAGCAGCTTGTTCACAATGCTGCCATCTGGTTTTGCCTCTCTAGATTGATGCCAAGAAGGAGCAATTAGCTGATGCCAGGAGGGAACTGAAAAGCGCCAAAGCTGATGCCAAGGTCCGGAGGGATGAGAAGTCTAAAAAGTAAGGCTGGTGTTCCTGCAATGTGCAATGCTTCCCAAAGGGGTCCTTCACCCTGTATTCCATTTTTCCTGCCCTGTGATTTGGGAAGGCTTTCTTTTCCCCTTTTTCTTCCATGTATGAAGAAATGGCCACCCCAGGGGTAGTCTGACGCTGCAATTCCTGACATGGTCATTCATGTCCAGCCCTCCAAGCTGAGCACCCTGCAGTGCTCACCCACCCACTGCTGCCCAGTGATCCAGTGTGCAGCATTGCTGTCTTACTGGGGAGCCAGGAGCTACACAATTAATTGCACAAGGCACCTCTCTGAGTTCCTGTCTCTGTTGGAAGCCCACGAAGCAGGCAATGTAGTCGGGCTCCATTTGGGCTCTGCAGAGCATCCACAGGGGTGCTGAGTTATGGAGCTCTGAAAGCAGGATCACAGCATGACTGTTCCTGAAGGATAGATGGGCTGGTTTGAGAGTGGGTGTAGCATCAGAACAGTTCAGGCTGTTGCTTCCAACCCTTTAAAACAGAACTGCTGCTTAAGATTCCTGTGCTGCCTCTTTGAAAATGTCAGTTCTTAATTGCATGTGCTGAGTGTTTTGTGTCACCGTCTGTGCTGACACAGCTGCCCTTTGTGGCTGGTGGCGTTGCTTACCTTGAGCCAGAGTCGCTTTGGGTTCCCACAGTGCTGGCAGGGCATTAGGAATTCAGTGCTTTGTTCTTTCTCACCCCAGGACAGTGGAGAGCAAGAAGAAAGCAGTGCAGAGGATTGAGGAGCAACTGATGAAGCTGGAGGTTCAGGCTACAGATAGGGAGGAGAACAAGCAGATTGCTTTGGGCACCTCCAAACTCAACTACCTGGATCCCAGGATCTCTGTTGCTTGGTAAGCACCTGCCTGGGGTGATCCACCCTGTCACTTCTGTCTTGCCCCTTAAGGCATCACCCCCACATATCAGCTGAGGGCTGTGGCTGAGGGCAGTGTCTCTGGCCTTTCCATTTACCTCTGACTCTAACAGCATCTCCTCTCCCACAGGTGTAAGAAGTGGGGAATTCCTATAGAGAAGATTTATAACAAAACCCAACGAGAGAAATTTGCCTGGGCTATCGACATGGCAGAGGAAGATTATGAGTTTTAACCTGTTTTTATTGAGCTGAATTTTATGGGAAAAGGGAGTAGCCTGGTTTTTAGGGAGATTGATAAACTGTGAGCCTTACTTGTCCTTGAATGCTGGGGAAGGGGGAGGAAAGGGGCAAGTGAGCATCAGATAAAACAGCCAACATCTTGCAGAAGGCATAACCTGGAAATATCCTAAAGGAGCTGAGCCAGTTGTCCTATGGACAACTTATTTAAAAATGTTTCAGAGATCCAAATTCTAGCTGTCTGGTTTGTGTGGGTTTTCTCTTGAGGCAGGGCAAGTGGATGGGGGATTTGTCAACCTTCCGCCAGGCAAATTCACCATCACACTGAGAGCGTGGGAATCTTTAGCTACTGTATACAAAATCCAATTATATTGGTGCGTTTTTACAGTTAGGGTTTTGCAATAACTTCTATATTTTAATAGAAAATGGACTCCTTAACCCCTGCCCTTCCCCTCCCCCTCCCACCCCATTTCAGAATTTAACAGATAAACAAAATTTAAGGAACCCAACGCACCTGTTACAGCTGTCACTAGAGTCATGGAAATACCCAAATCTTTTTCAATTTGTCACTTGAAACAGTCGTGGCATTGGAACATGAATTACAAATATCCACCACTTTTGTTCAGAGCAAATTATGATGGGAAATCGGCCTCCTGACTTGAGTGTTCCTTTTTTAAATGTGAATTTTTATTTCCTTTAATTATTTTAAAATATTTAAACAGTTTTCTTTCTTTTTTGATCTTAAAGATCATGTAGATTTGGGGAGTGGGTGGGGGAGGGGGCCGTGTGATGGGGAGATGTGTGTGGAATTTGAGAACAAGTGAAATTGGAAACAAATGACATTCCCATCACCCTTTGTTCTGAACATGCTCTGTACACTTCCAGAATTACCTACTTTTTAAGTTTGTCAGACTGTTTTACCTTTTTTTTCCCCCTTTTTTTCTAAGCCCCACTCCCCTCTTTTACTTGAAAGATTTTATTGTGTAAAAAGAAGTTTCACAGGTCAATAAATTTCGAGGGAAATGAGCATTGGTCCAAAAAGGAAAATAATCCAGATTTTAGGGCTTTTATTTTTTTCTTTTGTAATTGTGTAAAAAAATTTTAAAAAATTAAAAAGCAGAATTTTAATGTGAAACCTTTTTTTGCTATAATCATTAGTCTTAGAGGCATTGTTAGCGTAGTGTGTGTGCAAGACCATTTCCTGCAGCCTTTCCTCAACAAGTATCTTCTATTTTTATCATGAATTCCCTTTTAATCAACTGTAGGTTATTTAAAATAAATTCCTACAACTTAACTGAGTGTTAGTTGTCTGTGTGTTCTTTCACCTCTGGCCCTGGGTTGTGAGGTCCCCGTGGTCACTGGGCTGTGGGAGATGGTGATCGGGGCACTGTGTTTTACAGCAGAGGATGCTGAGGTCAGTGCAAAGGCCAAGTGGGCTGGGACTGTCCCAGCAGCTGTGTCTTCATCAGCATTTTGTGTTGAGATCAGTGTGGGTTTGTGATGCCAGGGATCTGAAATGCATCACCTGGCCGTGGCTCTTGGAAGGGATGACACTTTGCACAGCTGCTAAAGCTGCCCTCGTGTCTCCAGTAGCATTTGCTGCTCATGTGGAGTCATGGAGGTTCTGGGGTAGGTTCGTGTGGTCATGGAGCCCGACCCTCAGTGGGTGGAGGAGTTGATCCTGCAGCGTCACAGTGTGGGATGGTTTGGAGCCCTTGTAGGGGCACAGAAAGCTGACTGGGCTGTGCTGCCAGCCTGCTGGGGCCAGAGGTGATCTGTCAGCTCACCAAGATGCCTGATCCCTCACTTGTGCTCCCCACATGTGCTTCTCTGGCTTGGTTAGTGCATCCCCAGGAGAAACTCAAAATAGTCTTCTGACTCTCCAAGGGTTTTGGATGCAGTTCCTGTTCCCAGCTCTAGCAGCAATTACCTGAAGGATGTGGCCTGTCAGTGTCTTGCTCTGATTCCACATCACTCCTAACTTAGCAGTGGTCCAGGATTTCCTGAGCATCAATTGGCTTCGCCTCCCACAGGCTGTCTCCCCACCTAGTCCTGTGCCTGGGAGAGCAAGAGCAGTGGGATGCAGCGAGACCTGAGCTCCTTCCTGACCTGATTTCTCTGATGCCTTTTGTTCTTCTGCAGGGGATGGAGGGAGAGCAGCCCCCTCTTCTCCCCCCCATGTCTGGGAAAGGCAGGAGGCTGGGAAAGGACATGGATGATGAGGCTGATGAATGCATCCATCTCCCCTGGCATCGAAAGCAGCCCAGGCCTGGTGTCCTTCCGGATTATGGAACAGACGGGGGCCCTGGCCCTTCCACAAGGACCTCCCAGTGACCCCAGCGCTGGGAGTGGGCTCCCAAACCTCCCAAGGGTGGCTGAGCCAGCTGAGGAGCCTCTGGGCAGCCAGCCCTGAGCAGGGCTTCCTGCTGCCTGCTGCGATCTTTGAGGCGCTTTGTTGTGGCTGCACAAACTCGCAGTTTGGCAGGAGTTACCGTTCACTCTCTGAGGCCTTTCCAAGGTGCAGCGGAGAAAATGCCAGCGGAGAGGGAAAGGGGCTCATTGTGCTCCAGACCTGCCCGTGCCTGGAACAATGCAGCCTGTAAAAATATCCTTTCTATTTATACAGCCTCAGACCTGGCCGAATTAAATTCCCATGCACTGTGTCCCTGAGCAGGGAAGTGTTGGATACAGTGGGAAGAGATGTGCTCCTACAGAAGGGATCCTCCACCCTGGCATCGCTGCTGGCAGACCTGCTTTCTCCCTGGGCATGGCAGGGTGCCCTGGCCAGGCCTGAAGTGTGAGGCCAGGCTCATGTCTGAGACTGGCACGTGCTGTGCCTCTCTGTCAGCAAGGAAAAGAGAAGTATGTTGGTGCACAACCAGCCCTTGAAAAGGCACCCGGCTCCCTCTGGACACTGAGGAGCACAGGCACTCCCCTGCTGGCTCTGTCCCAGGCAGGGAGCAGAGGAGGGTTTATTCTGTGTTTTTGCCTGCGGCACAGCAGGGTGAGGACCACACACTCCACACTTTCCATGGAGAATTCCCAGAACCCGTTGAGTCACTGTGCAAACAGGGAAATAGCCACGAATATGCTACATGCTGGTTTGCATCCCACCACTCTGGTTTAGCTGTCCTGCCCTGCAAGAAGGCTTGTGTCTGGGGCAGCCAGGGAAACTGAGGCAGTGGTGATGTGACCAGTGAAGGGGGCAAAATATAGTTTGAAACTAGATCTTGTGCACTGCGAGCCCACAGACAGGGCCTGGAAGCCAAGGGCAGGCTGCAAACTCTGCAGGATGCAGCCCCATCCCCCTTGAAGACTTACACGATTCCAGGGTTGCAAATTGAAACCAGGTGAATTCAGAATATTAAAAAAACCTGTCCTCCCCGTGAGCGGGGACGGGGACCCTGGAGCTGCAGCGGGTTTGCCATCAGGTGCCGGCTGTAACCCAGAGGGCTCTTGCAATGCCTGCGAGGGGCAGGAGGGTGCCCTGCCTGCGGGCACGGCTTTGCCCAGCGCCTCGGAGAGCGCAGCGTGCGGCACGGGGCGGGCGCCGCGCCAGCATCCGCAGCAGCTCCACAGCCCCAGGCGGGTCTGCTTTCCATCCCCGGCACACAACACTGCTCTGCGTCTGCCAACACCATCCTCTGGGCAGGAGGTAACTCCGCATCGCCTTCCCTGCTGGTTTTCCAGACCCTGCTGCCTAAAGCTCTTCCCTGATGCTGCTTTTCTCAGCCCACGGGCTGGTGTCACGTTTACCCGCCCCAGGCAGCGCAGAGCAGGCGGCAATGCAAAAATAACCCGGAGTGGGGCTTCTCTCCCGGGGATTGCAAGATGCCAAGCACTGCTTGCAGAGACGAGGATTGGGCACCTCATCTCAGTGAATGGTCCCCAGGGCAGGAGAGGAATGCGTTCATTCCCAGACACTGGTGTCAGAGGCATGCTGGGCTGCAAGGACCCCCACACACACTCGCCTGTGGAGTGGCCTCAGAATGCTCTTTCCCTGGATTTTGCTCCCTAGCCGTTGAGCATGGCCAGGGCTGTCCTCAAGCCAGAGGTCACCTGGCTGTTAGCCTACTCCTGGTGGGAGGATGCAGCTGCTTCTTGAATCCTGCAGGATATGGGGGTTGGCATCCCGTGTTTCGGAACTGTGAAAGAGGAATAGGCTGGGGCCACTCAGAGGGAAAAATCCCCTTTTTCCCGGAGGTATTTGGAAGGGGAGATTGCAGAACCCCCAGCCATTCACAGACACGTGATGAACATGATCCAGGAAAAAACCAGGAATGTCATGGAAGTTTTTGCTGCCCTGAGGGGCGGAAGATGATTGCCCACAACCTGGCAAGATACTGGAGCTGGGACCACCAAACAGGGCTGACGCACAGCAGGCACACAAAGGTGGTTTTAAGTGCTGTCAAATTAAATGATGAAATTCCTTGCTGTGTAGCACCTTGGACACGGAGAGCTAATGCAAAGCTAAAAAGTGATTAGTCAAACTCGGAGAAGAAAAAAATAATCATTGCAGACACCTCATTGCAAACCACATCCTCCACACACCAGCCCCAGACACTCAGCACTCCGGAGCTGGGGACAGGCCGTGCAACAGGCAGTATTTGGAAGTGAGGGAGTTACCTTTTCTACTCCTTAGATGGTCGTGCTCCCTTTTCAGGTTTTGCCCTCAAAAACAAGGGTGTGCCCATAATGCTCAGCTATTTTAAGACCACTGGGAGCCGGCTGCTTCCTGCCGGTCCCGAGCGAGACCATTACACAAGTCAGGAGCGACTTCCCCAGCGGCCACAGCATCTCGCCCTGGAGAGAATGAGGCTGAGAGTCCTGTGCCAGCACCAAGCACAGGTTCCAGTGGCTCTGGCTCAGCTGGGCACACCCCCGATGACCTGTCAGCCCTTACAATGCGGTTGTATATGTTGCTCGTTTTAATCAGGGCAGGTTTAGGTTCTCACCCCAGTGTGTCCGTCCTTGCCTTTTTGATGGCCCGACACTGGATAGGGTCCTGAACAACCTTGTAGGGCTCCTGTGTGTGTACGTGGGCATGTCCCTTTGGAGGCAGGTGAAGCAGTAGGGCAGAGGGAGCTGCTGGTGTGTGGGATGCACTCAGGGATGGGCCACTGACTCAGCAAACAATGCTCCTTCCAGGCCCACCCATGAGCTGAGGAGTGAGATAAGAACTGTCACAGGCTGCCTTGCAAAGGGCCTCCAGACACACATATGTATGTCCCTGCTCCGGGGTCGGGTGCACGACCTGCCAAGGGAAAGCACAGCTATGCTGCAGGAGAGATTGGAGAGGATGTGCCCAATATATAAATACATAGATATGTGCATATGTATATGGTATATTTACACATGCCACTGGAGCCGGGACACTGTCCCCAGCTCGGGTCAGCCTGAGCGGCACCCTGGGATGCCCTGATGGGGAGGAGGGTATAGGGAGGAAGGCCAATGGCACACAGAAAGGGAAATTGCAGGCTTTAACCACATGAATGGAGCAAACTGCTTTGAAACGCTTCCCAATTCAAGCGCTTATCCCCTGCTAACCCTGCTTTTGTGTGGTTTCTGGCTGAGGCCAGAATGTGGAGAGTGTCCCGAGACCCCCGGGTCCCTCAGGGATAACATGCCACAGGCCGCCCTGCAAGCCCCATCCCACTTTCCATGCCAGCACAGATCCAGCTGGGATTTATGTGAAGGAAGCTGCAGCAAACAAAGACCTGGCTCCATCGAGGTTCTACACCATGGTGCCAGCAGCAGCCACACGGAGGGGTCTGTCCCCAGGAAAAGCCACCTGGATGCGGTGCTGGGACCCCACATGTGCAATGGCAAGACCCCACACAAACCCTGCTGTGGGTGCTGAGGCCCCATGGTATCCTGTGCTGTGGAGTGTGCGGCACACGGGGGATCTGTGTGCCCTGCATGTGCGGTGCAGGTGGTACCCCAGGCTCGGGGGTGCAGGGTGCCCCAGGTGTGCCAGGGGGTGTAGGGTACCCCGGTGTGTTGGGGGGTCTGCAGCACTGCCATCCCGCACCGCACGGGTGCTCTGGCACCTCGACACCCCGCCCTCGGCAGCACCCGGGGCCCGCGTCCCCCCCGCAAACGCCCCGCGCCCGCCCCCCGCGCGGGGATCGCCCCGCCCCGCGCTCCCG
>VXBA01001826.1:246321-294511 GCA_013399895.1 Serilophus lunatus | reverse complement strand
GCAGGTCACCTGGAGCCGCGGCTCCGAGAAAGTCGAGGGGGCCGGTGAGTGCGGGGCCGGGGGAGCCCGGCGGGACGCGGGGGGAGAGGGGCTGCGGCCCCTCGGGGCGATGGGTGCGGGGCTGGAGCCCTCCCGGGAGCCGCCGTGCGGGGGGCGGCGGGGGCTGCGTGGCGGGGGGGAAGGGGAAAAATTAAAAATAATTGGCCCCCCCGCCCAGGCTCTCCGTGCCCGGCATCTCCCCGCGGGCAGCCGAGGGACGGAGAGGGGTCCGGGGCCGCACGATGTGCGGGGGATGCGCGGGCCGGTACCGCCACTGTCCCCGGCCAGCGCCGCCTCCCAACTTTCCGCATCCCTCTTCGGCACCAAACTTCCTCTGGGATAAACGAGATGTTTCCCCGGGAGGTGCGTTGGCGATCAGCACCTAAAAGCCGTGAGGAGTCTCAGAAGGGGACAGGATTGGTGTGAGCCCTTTTGCGGTTGCACCTCGGAGCAACAGATGAGATGGAACGGAAAAGGCAAAAAGTAGGAGAACCAAGCCAAAATACTGTGTTTCCGTCCTCGTCCCCGTACCTCTCCGCACATGTGCCCGGGGGTGATGGCACAGGGTCAGGCGAGCGTGGGACTGTCCCGCACACCCGCCCTGGAGTTACGGCAGCACCGCACGGGCTGCGCGCTCCCGTGCAGGATGGGGACCGCTGGCATGAGGAGCACAGAGGAAGGGATGCATAAGAAACCTGAGTGTCAAACCGCAAAGACGGGGGGGAAGGGTGCGAGAGCAGGAATACCCCGCACTGGGAAACTTTTGACCTCGATGCTCGTTCCTCAGGTTGCTGCTCTTCCTCTTAAATTACCTTTCCCACCCCCAAGGTGTGCTAGCGCAAGGACAGGGCAGCGGCTCTGGTGCTCGAGGTGAGGAAGAGGGGATGTGCATGAAGGAAGTGTGATGTAAGTGCTGGCACTGGGCCTTCCCTGCGTCGAGGGATGTGACTGGGGCACAGCGAGGCCATGGAGGGGTGGTTGTATCTCTGGGCAAATGCTGCTGGCCCAGAGTGGAAAGGTGGGATGCTGTTAGTACCAGGGAGTCAGATGAGGGAAGGACATGGAAAGGACAGCCAGGTCTCTGTGTCAGGACTAAAAAATCCTAGTGCTTCCAGTGTGGGGCTTTGGAAGACCTTTGGAGTCCTCTACCTTCTGCTCAGTGGTGTCTCCAGGCAGATCTGGAGGGATCATCAGGATGTGAAGTTCCTCTGTCCCTTTCCCTGAATGGCCTCTGGGAGCAATGAGGCAGTGGGAGAGAAAGAATGGCACTCGGTTGACCCTGGACTCAAATTTTTCTTAAACTAAAGCACAGCAAATGTTGGTTTTGCTGGCAAGGCAGAGGTTTCTCACAGTCTACAGACCACGTGTGCCCATGGTGGGGCTGAGGTCCCCACTGGTGTGTGCATGAGTGATTGTTCCTGAGGGCAGACCAAGGCACACCCCTGTAACTTGGGACCTTAATTTGGGGGAAATCTAGAGAACTTCAACTTATATACCAGAACAGTGGGGGTAACAATGATAGTGCTGTGGCTGCAAGGACTTCTTTTCTGTGTAGCCAAGAGTGAAAGCAGAGAGCATGTCCCAGTGACTGAGATTACAAAATTTAAAAAAACAAAACCCACACAGCTTTTCACTGAAAGAACAGCAAGAGTTTGGGAGCTGGACAGCCACTTCCCTTATATTCCTTTTAATGTCTCAGTGGAAAGTTATTTGAGGCTCCTCTACTGTGCCACAGGTGAGTTGGCCAACTGGTGACTGTGGGCTCTGGGTTTCCTGCATGTGCCTCCCAACACGTGTGGTGTTCCCACAGTCTGTGTGACCCTCCCAGGGGGAGGGTGGGCTGTGCTGGAGACAGAGGACATCAGCCTAAAGAGCTGTTGTGTCTTCAGCCCCATCTCTCTGATGCTGGATACTTTCTCCATGGGCTCCTCTGTGCACCTGAGCATCTCATCCTGTCCTTCAATCTCTTCCTCTGGTGTCACCCTGAGCAGCACCCAACCCCTCACCACTCTTCCCTTGCAGGCTGAGGAGCTGAGCTTTGCTTTAACATTTCCTGGATGGAAGTGTGGGAGCTGCAGGTGGAAATTTCAACTTGTGTACACAAATAGTGACTGTGTATCTAGGCAGGCGAGGGAAAGCCACGGGATCAATGGCCAGCAATACTAGGTTCTTGGCCAGCTTCCCTATTTTTATCTGGATGTGCTTTCTGGGCAGAAAAAGGGTGCCTGGGAAAAGCCAAGTGTGTGACACTCCACTTCATGTAGCAAATAGACTGATGTATTCCCCTCCTGGCTCATCCCCTTGAACAGCATCTCCACTAAAAAAAGTCTGGGGGGTCCACAGGTCAGAAACTGGGTCTGTGATGGATGGTCATGTGTTTCTTGAGATATGGGGCCCACCTGGGAGCTCCAGACAACCCTGGACACAAGTTAGGTGTCTAAGTAGGAGTGATTCTGGGTTTTTATCCATTTCAGAACAGGTGAGTATCCACAGTATATCACATACAGAGGCCTCAGAGTTGGGGCTTGTCCATTTGGACGGCCATGTATTGGGGAGGTGTTTCTGTGAATACCAAGCATAGAGGATCTGTACTCCTTTCTCTGTATCTAGTGGTGAAATGAGATGTGTATTTGTCCTAAAGTGGGGTGGGCAGTGCTGGGGGACTTGGCTCCATGATTGACCCTGTTGGGAAGAGCACAGCTCCTGTGGCTGCAGCTCAGGAAGGCTCCTGCTGT
Organism: Serilophus lunatus; assembly: GCA_013399895.1. Classification (NCBI taxonomy): domain Eukaryota; kingdom Metazoa; phylum Chordata; class Aves; order Passeriformes; family Eurylaimidae; genus Serilophus; species Serilophus lunatus. Next base: position 291,737 of record VXBA01001826.1, on the reverse strand, counting down.
GTGACGGGCAGTGCATGAAGGGACTGAGGGTCAGCTGGCTCATCTCTTCTGGCTGTGGTGTGCCAGGAGGAGAGGGCTCTGGGCACAGTCACCACCATTCGTTGGTGTGGTGCTGCTTGTTTCAGAGCTTGGCCATCACTGTGGGAGATGTCCTGGAGCAGCTGCCACCCCAGGATATGCACATGCTGGTCTGTCAGTGTTTCTGATGTTGCCACTGTCCAAACTGCTTTGCCCAGAGATGATGGGCTGTTCTTTATTTCAAGTTACTTACTGAAGCAAGCAGGCTCTGAGCTGTCCTCTGGAGGAAACTTTTGGCACTTAAGCCCTTTGTGTGCATCGTCATCTCCTGACAGTGGGGAGGTTGGATCAGGGGAATGCTGACTGGAGAGGAGCTTGCGTAGATGTAGATGTGGTTTAGTGGTGGACCTGGCAGTGCTGGATAAATGGTTGGACTTGATGGCCTCAAAACTCTTGTGTGGCATCACTGTGCATGCTGCAGCCAGCCAGCCTCGTTGGCCTGCGAGCTGGGAGGTGCTGGGGTACCGAGAGAGGGGGGAGCCCCTGCTGGTGTGACAGCCTCGCATGGTCCCCTGCTTTGTGACCCTTGTGTAGAGCTTTGTGAGTGCTGCATAAAGAGTGACCTTGTGTGCTGATTGTCAGTGTGTGTGTGTGTGTGTGTCCCCCACGTCTCCCCTCTGTGAGCAGCTCCAGCTCGGCAGTGGGCAGAGCAGGGCCCTCAGCCAGCTGGGCTCCCAGTGAAGAGCCTCTTCTCTTGGACAGCACCTGTCACCTGCTCTTGGTGAAGCTGTTCAGCTCCCTCCAGAGCACTGAGGCTCTCCATGAGCTGAGGACTGGGCAGGAGAGGCCAAGCTTCCCTGTGTGGGAAGCCTTTCCCTTTGGTAAGCAGTCGCCTCCTTCTCCAGTGCTTTTCCAAAACTGAAACTGCAAAATGCAATCCTGGTTTGTGCCAAAAAAAGGCATTTTTTTTCAATTAATACTTGTTTTTATCCAAAGGGTTCCAGCCAGCTCTAATTACCAATGCATGGCTTTCTTGCTAATCAACTCTGCAGAGGGCCTGGCTGCTAGGATGGGAAGAGCATTAATAATTTTCTATTCTTTTTGTTAATCACCCAAAGCAAAGCAGAGCTAATTCCTCTAGTCAGTTGTCTTTTATATATTTTATATATTTATATATTTTTTAAACTTCCTGTGTTAACTAATTATTTTTTTTAATATAAAAGAGTCTTGTGTTCTTACCTTCTCGTGCTTGGGGGTTATAGGCCAAGTTCTAATTGATTTGTTTGCCTTGAAACACGTCAGAAAATTCAGAGAGTTGCTCTGAGAGTGAGCTGAAAATTTGGAGCAGATGTTTGTTTTATAGGAGAGAGAGAGGAGAAAAAAACTACCTCAGAAAAACCCTGGTTGCATTCTTACTTTCAGTAAAATGAACTCAGTCCTGTGGAGGTGCAGAAAAGCTGTTGCTTGTGTAAAAAAAGAAAGGAGCTGTAAAATATTAATGCAGAGTGGCTCTAAAGTGTGGCTCATACTTGCCTCAGCCATTCCAAGTACCTGCCTCTTTTCGTTAGTCCGCCGAGGCACAGCTTTCTCTTTTTTAATTATATTTTTTTGAGTCCATGTGTTTAAGCTGGGGGGCTTGGGACTCCTTAGAAGTGAGCAAGCCAGAAATGGCTTTCAGTGATAAACTGACTTCAGAATTGGCTCCTCTGGGGGTGCAGCATGGCTCCTGCACTGGTGGATCTGCCCCTGCTCCACCACCCACAGATGCAGGATGAGGCCCCTGTGGTGGGCAGGGGCTGGGAGGAGGGAGCTCACCCCAAGGTGCCTCGAGCAGGGGGCTGCAGAATGGCTGGGGAGGGAAGGAGAGAGCATGTTAGGATGGTTAAAGCTTCTCCTGCTGACCCTCTGCTGTGTAGGGGAGTTTCTTGAGTGCAGGTTTTTTGTGTTGTTACCAGTCCCCTTGCTGCTTACAAGGGTATTTGTGTTACACAGGGGAAAGCAAGTGAGCTCTGCTCTGCCTTCACCTCCAGACTGAAACAGACTCTCCCTTCACTTCACATCCCTTTGTCAGCCCCTTTTTCTTCATGGTAGCATCTTCCAGGAGGAACAGGTTAGAAGACCCCTCCCTACTCATGCAGTAGTAAGACACATCACAGATTTACTCCTCCCTTGGAATCTCAAAAGCTTCTCTGCAATCTGGAGAGCAGCTAAAGGTTGGTCAGCTGGGAAACCAGAGCTCCTTTGTAGTACCTGCACCCATGTTGTCCGTCTGTCTGGTTCCTTCATCTGTCACTCAGCCACGTGGAAGGAATTGGCTCATGGAGCTCTAGCCCACTAATTAAAATGTACTGGACAGGTTTTGCATGGTGTTGGACTGATAACTTCTGACATTCTTTGAGGACCTGATCATTCCAAAATTTTCAGGGCTTGGCTTTCTTCCTCCCTGCTGGCTGGATGCCATGTGTGGTGACAGGAGCAGCTGAGGAAGCTGGATGTGCACATCTGGCTTTGCAGAGTGCTCAGCTCGGTCACCTCCCATTGCTGGGGGCAGTTTTGTTGTGGGAATTCATAGGGGACTTTTACTGTGCCCCATCTCCAAGCTCAGCCAGCTGTTGCCCAGCCTGGTCTGTGATCTCTTTACTGGTCTTCGTTTTAGCTCCCTGGCCTGCACAGCTGGGATGGTCATCCTTATCTGAAAGCATTTGCTCAGCTCTGTTATCTGAACGTGGTGGCTGCACTGTGAACATCCCCAAGACATGCTGACTGTCAGCAATGCCCATTGCCTGTCCCCCTGTGAGCAAGCGTGTGACCTCCTGCATATCTTACAGATTGCAGACAGAGGAGGAGGAAAAGCTTGTCTGCAGCCTTGGTGGGAGTCAGTGCTAAAGTCCCCCCAGTCTCTGTCCCCAAGCCCCACGTGTGGCAGAGCAGCTTTGACTACTGAGTTGCCCAGTGGTGCAGTCTTCATGTAATTTTGTCTTCCTGGGAACTCACACTCCTTTTCTGCTCTTTTTCTGGGACCTTCCCCTCCAGCGTGTTGGGACTGTTGAGTCCCTTGGGGAGCGGCCCAGGTGAAACCACTGCACCACGATGGGCAGCCCGGCCAGGATGTAAAACTTGCCAACACTCGGGATAGAGCAGGAGCTCTCAGAGCAGGTGCTCAGTTGGGACTTCCTTACAGTTTTGGCTACATCACACAAATTCCTGCTTTAGTCCTGCCCTCATGAGCTGCAGCAGCTCAGCCTGTTGATGGCAACTTTAGAAACTGCTGGTAGTGAAGCACATTTGACTGTGTGTCCAACTCCTGTGGCTCTGCCAAAGTGGGATCCTGTGGGGGTCAGCACGACAGACAGTTTGTGCTGAGCATCTCATCCAGGCCATGGAACTGGCTGGCAGGAGCTGTGAGACCCCTTCCAGATCAGCCCGTTGTTGGGCATGGTGGTTGCTGTCCTGCAGGGCTGTAGGAACACCCCAGGATCACACTGTGGGTGGGCTGTGGTTTGTTAGGTAAAGGGCCCAACAGCAACAGTCTGTGCTTAATGCTGAGTCAGCCAAAAGTTGTGCTGGTGGTTTGGTCTCGGAGGTGTGTGACAGTGGCTCTTGGGGCCAGGTGGCCTGGCAGGGCTGCAGCCAGCCCCCAAACTGTGTCCCTGTTCCTGAGCTGTTGCAGGTTTGATAGGACCTGATGTAAAGCTTGCAGTGAAGGAGGGTGAGGGGAGTCCAGGAAGAGCTTGCAGTGTGTGGTGAGGAGGTGTGGGGCTTTGAGCACAGAAAACCTGAGCAGCTCTTGAATTCAAACCATTGGCTGAGGCTTATGAGGCTTATCATACAGTAAAAGGAAATGTCTGAAGCCAGTGGAGAAGGCTTTTAAATTTTCTAGTGTGCTCTGGTGTTGAAGGGTAGTAGAAATCAGAATCTAATTTTCAAGTCCTTACAGTGCTTTTGAAAAGTTACCCCCCACATCTTTCCTTCTTCCCCCTGGCCAAACAGGCTTGGAGTGTGGATGGTAGAAGTCGATGCTGAAATAGAGCAACTGGAGGGATACCTATCTAAAGAGGGATAAAGGGAGAAAGGTCTGTGTGTTCAACAGCTATGTGGAGCTGTATGGAGAAAGTGATGTGGAGTCTGACATCCAGGGATGCTCACAGAAACCTGTGGCTGTCGCAGCAAACCCGTGAGGCTCACTGGCTCACTCAGTTGCAGTGTTTGGTGCTGCTGGTTCTCAGCTGCCTCTAGATGTATGAGATCTGTTTAACATCTAGCACATCCTCTGCCAGTGACTGCATCCTGCATGGGGGTGGGTGGGTGATCTCATGGCTTTTCCTCTGCTCTGGCTCCCTGCTCATCTGTTCCGCCAAGCGCGGTTTCTCTGCGGAGGTGGTGCCTCAGGCAGCAGTGAGAGGGTGTCTTCCAGGCTGGGGAGAGCCCTTAGGAAGGGACACAGTGACAGCAGCCATTCCCAAGGGCACTCTGCAGTGCTGGAGAAAGCTGTCCTCTGAAATAGTTTTAAAGTTTTGATTATTCTTACATTGCACAAAGAACTCTTTTACATGCAAGAAGCTTTTTGGCATTGATTCAACTGAGAAACTTCCCAATTTCTGAGAATTTTTGACCTTTCTGAAGATCTCCAGTCAGGATTGCCTGCTTCTAGCTCTGCCAGGCTCATCCCTCCTGTCTCACATGTCCTTATCCCTGGGCATCTTACTGCTCTTTGATCTTACTGCCTGTCACATATCAAACACCTTGATGTACTGGACAGTGGGAAGACTTGGGATTGTGGAGCACCCTGAGCACCCACACAGCCACAGGCTGGTGTCTCTAGCAGAAGCTGGCCACTCTAAATTTGTAGAAGCTTGAGCTGCCAGCCTAAACTTTGAAAGTCTCTGTGATTTTCAAACTGCTGTCCAGCTCTATGCCTGCTGCCCCTCTGATCTGGTGACTCTTCAGCCTGATTTGGAACTAGGGGTTCTGAACTGGGCTGGTAAGGAGCCATGAAAACCCTTCCAGAGTCTGGCATGGGCCTTGCCCTTGTTTTCCTCTGCAGCTCCTCCCTTCTCTTTGCAAACATTTGTGGTTCTGAGGTTTTGGGCAATGTTGTCAATAGGGTTCCCCAGAGCACCTCTGGCAGCCTGCAGCACTGGTTTGAAATTGTCCCAGGGAAAGGTCATAGTCCGGCACGTGAGCTCCTGTGTTGTGGGATGCTGTTCTGAGCTGACTTTGCCCACTGACCTTAAGGATGCAATGGCCAACAGGAGGGGCAGGACTGTACCTTACGGGTCATGTTTTTTCCCCAACCCGTTACAAATGCATTTATTTTTCTTGGAATATGACTTTTTTTTTTTCTGCCTTGACACATGGAATCTTCAGGCCTAGGGCTGTGGTGCCTCGTGTTTGCAGTTCAGCCTCTCAGCTCACCTCCAGCCTTTATCCCTTGGGGGGTGTGTGCAGGACTCCTGGTCGTTCAGGAAGTGGCCAGCTGGGTGAATTGTCATCAGGGATGGGGGTTGCTTTGTGTTGCCTTTCCCCCCCAGCTCCAAACCCCATCCCCTGGGAGGTCCCTGCACTGCCAGGATCCCGGTGCCTGGAGGGATGGGTGCTCTGGCTGTGGCACACAGCAATGCTGTGACTGCTCTGCTGCCTCCTGACACTGAGAGCTGCTCTGATGCAGCATTATCTGCTGTCTGTGTCTGCTGGGGCTCCTCTGATTCGCTCTGCAGTCTGCCAGGCTCCTCTCCTCCTGAGATTGCCCTGTGCAGAGAGAGCCCCCATCCTGCTCCCTTTGAGCATCTCCTCACACTAGGGCCAGACTGGCCAGGGAACATCATGGAAGGCTGTCACTGCAGCCTGTGCTCTGCAGGGACACCGGGTAGAGCAGCTGCTTGAGAGTCTTTTTCCTGTTTACTTGCTCCCAGAAGTGCTGATGGTGTGGTGGTTAAAGGACATCCCTCCAGCATATGCTGGTGTGTCCTTCATCCCTGTTCCTCCTCCTCACCCTCTCTGGGGGTGTAGTTCTCAGCCCAGGTCAGATAATGGGGATGGCTGCAGGTGAGGGCTTGCCCATGCTGGGAGCACGGGATGTCCAAGAGGACTTTCACCCCCTTGGCTCTGTGCCCTGGAAATCTGCACCCTATAAACCTGCTTCCCAGCTGGCAGGGATGTGGGGTGGGGACTGACTTGCTTTGTTTGCTGAGCATTTGGGCACTGCCTGTCATGGTCTTTATTGGTGGGAGGCTCTTCTGCTTCTGAGCTCATTGCAGCAGAACACAGAGCCTGCTGTCCCACCTCTCTGAGCTGCTCAGGTACTTGTCCTGCACCCATCACTCATCCACCTCTGGTTCCTCTGGCCAGGATCCCAGGGCACTTTAGATACCCCTGCTTTCCTTTGAGCCTGCAATCCTTGTGCTGCTGATCCATGCCAGCTCACACCCCTCCTCAACCTCAGAGGGCCCAAAAGCTGTGTCCCTGGTCCCAGAGCAGGCCCTGAGTGGTGCCAGGCTTGCAGGGCAGTGAGGAGTTGGTTCTCTTGGGACACAGTGTGGGTCAATGTCCCAACAAAGCAGCAGAAATTGCTTTTTGTTGGGCATTTTTGTTCTCTTCCATATCTCAGTGGTCTGTAATGCCTTCTGTCAGCCTGTTCTCAACATCTTGCTGCTGGTTAGATTATGTTCCCTACAATCCCCAGCAGCTCAGGCTTTGGGGAATGAAGCAATCTAGAGGTGAGGTCATGAGATTTTTGGTACATTGGGTTTGATATGAAAAACGTAGCAGGTTGGTGTGCAAGCAGGAGGAGGTTAATGACCACTTGAGGTCATTAAGAAAAAACAATACAAAGTGTTTTCACACCATCACTACGAGCTCCTGCTTCTCCCATATAAACTGGAAATTATGTTACCTGCTAAAGCAGTGTGTGGCTTGTGTAATGTTTGCTCAGTGCCTGGACATCTTCAGTTGGATGGTGCTGTAAGGAGGTGCCACTGACTGGTTATCCGCGAAAACCTTGCCTTGGCAATGGCAGCTGAAGCCAGCACCATCAGGGGTCCTGTCGTGGTTAGTGTACGTAGAGCAAATCTGGTGGAAAGGAAAAAGAGTCATTGTTTCCTTTTTTAATCACTCTGGGACAAAGCAGGTTTGATTTCACTGGCAGCTGCTCTGGAAGCTCTGCCTCTGTCCTTGGTTTGTGTGGTGGTGGGTGGAAGGGACTCTCATGGAGAATCCCAGGAGGAAGAGGTGCCTCTCTGTGTTTCTGGTGGAGAAGGTCCAGCCCCTGGGCCTCTCCTGCAGACAGTGGCACAGAGGGAGATCAAGGGGAGGGAGCACATCTGGAAATCACATCTGTGCTTCGGCAAATACTCAGCCCTTGCTGTCTCAGAACAGCTTTTGAGTTGAGCATGAGGTAGGAAGAGGTCAGGACATTGTGGTGACCTCAAACGGCTCAGCAGCAGATGGGATCTTTATCCTATACTTCTCTTGCCAGTGTTACCCTGACACTGAGGAGCTCAAGCCCTGCTAGGGATAAGAACAAGCCATTTCCCTGCTGCCCACTGAGTGTCCTGGCCAACAATCCTCTCTGTTGTTAAGTAGCTGTCACAGAAACTTGATTGCATCTTCTGGTGGGGTGAATGAAAACTGAGTCACAGCATCTGAACATCACTGGCATTTGCTGCCAGCATGACAAATCTTTTCTGTCCTTTAGTTTTTGCTCCTCACCTTTGTGCTCTGTCCTGGGGACAGTGTGTGCTCACTCTTGTGTCCATTTGGTTTGTGACAGGGCATGATTCTGGAGGCATGAAAGAGTCAAGAAGGCACCTTTGTTGAGTGCAAAAATCCCCCAAATGCTCCAAGGAAAGGTTGCTGCTGTTGGACACCTGGGTGCCCAGATCTGCCTCTACCAGGGTTTCCTCATTGGTCCTGCCAGGCTCCTGGCTGTCAGGCTGTGAGCTGGATTGCTGTGTCTGCCCTTCTGTCCTGCTTGTTTTTTGCCAGTCTGCTTGGTCCCATCCCTTTTCTCTCGCTGGCAGTGGGTAGGAGCACACTGGTTGGCTGAGGTCCTGGAATCATCAGTAACCCTGTGAGGTCCCACCTGTTTAGGGAGCAGCTTCCTTGAGCCTCTCACCTTCTTCCATGCTGAGATACAGCACTGTGTTGATGCCCCATCAATATGTCCCTGGTCTGTCTCTGCCCATTGCAGTATCTCTCAGATGTCTGTACATCTGTGTGTCCACCCTGAAGGGAGGCAGAGTGGCAGAGGCAGGATGGAGGGCTGTGCTCAAAGATCTTCATCCCATCCTCCCTCCAGTTTATTGTGCTACTCTAAGGTCTTTACATTTCTCACCCGGGCAGGGCCGAGGGGGATGGAACCCACGATGCAGGAAAAAGGTCACCTTGGGATGGCCTGTGGAGCCTTCCCTAGACAGACTGTCCAGAGCACCAGTGCCAAGCTTCCCCTTTCCAGTTGAGTCAGTGGAAGCTTGTGCCTCTCAAACAGACTGGGCTGATGACTGAAGGGTTGCTCTGCTGGCTCCTGCCAACCTGATTTCAACTCAGCCAGGGACACCAGCATCTTCAGAGCAGTGTCTGTGCAAGCAGAAACTGGGGCTTTACCCCAGCTGGAACAGCCTTGCTTCTGCTTGGAGTGGAAATATGCTCCATGTCCTCTGTGGTGAAGATGCAACAAGTTCAGGGCTCCCACAGGTGCCAGCCTTGCGTGTGGCAGTGGGTACAGCCAGCAGCCTTGTATGCCCAGCTTCGGATTTGGCACAAACCCCCACAGCTTCACACAGGCAAAATTTCCATGGAGGACAAGAGGGAGCCCCAGAACATCCCATCAGGAGGATTGCTGAGGCCCTGGCCTGGAGTTTGCAATCTGGCTGGCTGTGGGCAGAGGCTGTGAGAGCAGCATCCTGCTTCACTCACTTGGGGGATCAGCTTTGGGGTTTTTACTGGTATTTTCTTGCAGCTGAGAGTGAGCGGGCGGGAGAGATGTGCTGACAGATACAGGGCAGGCAGCTGCCAGCCCACAGCTGCTTCTGCTTCTTGTGTTGGAAGGATGTTAGAGAGCTCTTGAAGGCCACCTGTGTGAGGCTGATGCTGGCAGAGCAGCCAGGTCTGTGGCAGACTGGGGAAGAGATCCACCGTGCCCTGTAGAAGCAGGGCAGTGTCTGGGCAGGACCTCTGTGTCCCTGCTCTAGCCCAAACCATGGGATAGGTGTGGGATGGAGGAGGGAAGGGTGGCTCCTCACATCCTCTCCTCCGACCTGCGCAGCCATACAGCAGCAAGGCATCTCCTAATCTCCCTGCCCATCTCCTCTAGCTTCCTCTGCAGTTGATAAGGATATTTGATGGGAGGCGGGGAGGGGGGGACAGGGCAGGGAGGAAGAGGAGCTCAGCGGCCACAGGACATGTGACCCACGGGCACAGGGGAGGCAGCGGCAGCCGGAGGCACGGGCAGGAAGCAGCGGTGCCCGCAGAGCAGCCGGCGGGTCCCTGCGTGCCCTGTGTGGGCTGCCCGGTGCACACCACTGGCACATCTGCCCCGGTGCCAGCTCCCAGGGTGGTGTTCAGGCTCTCTGCCAAATCTCTCGCTCCATGCTGAGTGACAGGGATTGCTGAGAGGTGAGCCAGGATCCAGGCTAGTCCCAGTTTTCCTGGCTAATTAGGAGCTTCCTGTTGTCCCATTTCCAGCTCACTGAGCTGTTTTTTTCCCCACCATCCCTTCTCCCAAGGTGTGGTCTGCATGGGATGTTGCTTCTTGTGAGGTAGAGCTATTGTGGCAGTTGCTGCACAGCAAAATCCAGTGGCTTGGAGCAAAAGGTGCTGTTAGCTGATGCAGGTGAGTTGGAGTGACCTGAGACACAACTGAGTTGAGTCTGGAGGGGAAAACAGCTTTACCTGCATCTTCTCCCGAAGCAGAAGTACCTGTGTGTTGCAGCTACAAGAGCAGTGGGACCCAATGGTCCCCTGAACACAGGAGAGGCTGTGTCCTACCTGGGACAGCAGTGGGGGTGAGAGTTTTTTACAGTGGTTTTGGTGCCTCACTGAAGGGGCAGTGTAGCTTTTTTTAGTTCACAAGGGCCAAGGGGTGCACTGGGACACAGGGCACTGCTGGTGGTGTTTGCTATCCTCCATGGATGCTTCAGCCATGCCTCCTGACCTCTGAAAAACCAGTTAAGGTCAAATGAGAGGCCTCAGCTGGTTTCTTGTTGTCCTGTCTGGATAAGCCATCTGCTAATGGCACAGGCTTGTCCTCTGGAAACCTGATAGCTGATGGATGGAGAGGGGGATGCAGTAACCTCAGTGCTGCGTCTCTGAGCAGAGATATTCAATTCCCCATTTCTCTGTCTCCTTTAGTCTTGTCGATTAAGGGAAGCTCATGGGGTTGAGAGGTTGATCTGTTGTCATTCTGAAAACCAATACTGAGGTGAGACACACAGCTATTCCCTCTGGAATCTGTTCCTAATCGCTTGAGGTGATTGCTTGGCTTCTTGCAGAGGGGATGCAAAGGGCAGGACCCCACTTTCTGTGTTCATTATGGGGGGCAACATACGTGTCCTAAGAGTCACCTTAATCTCTACAGTCCAACCAAATTCTGGCTTGGATGGTACTGTGTGCCCAATCCCTCCCCCAGCTCTGTAGGACGCAGGGATGGGTCTGTGCAGGGACAAAACCAGGGCTCATCCAGAGCGTGGCAGGAGGAAGGGGCTCGATAAACAGCCAAGGGCAGGCGATGGGCTCCAGACTGTGAGGTGCTGAGGGCTCTGGCCCCCGTCCAGAGAAGCACTTAGTGCTGGCCCGAACGTTCCCCTGAACTCACGAGGGACTTTTGGTCGGGTTTTTCTGGCAGGGCGGTGTTGGGTTTCACCAGCAGAGCCGAGGCTCAGCTGGTGTGGAGCAGGGCTGCTGGAGGGGTCCAGGAGGACTGGGACACCCCCCTCCCCAGGCTCCTGCAGCTCCTTATATCCACTGTTGGCCTGAATATCCATTTCAGGGAGCTTCCATTGAAATATTAAGAGGGATAAAGAGCTGCTTTATTCTCCACACTGATGCATAATAGATTTAATTTTTACCTGCATGTCCATATCATGTGTTTTTTCTCTTTCTCCCTGGGGGCCTGACCCCCCAGTGCCCCTTCCAGTGATGGGAAGCCTGAGGATGACCACATGGCTGTGCTCAGTGGGCTCTACAGTATTAAATAGCTGGAAGACTCTTTTTTTAACCTCTTTTTCTTTGCCAGAATAAGTAGGCTGGAGACTTTTCCGCTGCCTAGGGGCAGGATCAGTCCATGTCAGCCAGCTGAGGTCAGCCTGGGCTGGCAGTGACCCTGTGGCTGTCGCTGTACCATTTGTCCTCAGGGAGATATACACTCAGCAATGCCTGTTGAGGGGATAGGTCTTTGCTTGGAAGCTGTCTCCAAGAAATCCATCCTGGAAGGTATTCTGGGCTGAATGTTCTTTGTGCCAGCCTTTTTTTTTTAATCAGTTTACATCTTTACAGAAATCCTCTGGAGATGGTGATTTTGCAACCCTCAGAGCCCCTTCCAAGGTGTCCTTACCCTTACATGCTACAACACTCTATCCATCAGCGGGTAAATGAGGCTTGGATGAAGTTTCAGTTTTAAATGACTTTAAGGGTGGATCTGGTTTTTGTGCAGCTAGAGGGTAATTTGGTGGAATTTTTTCTTACATGGCAAAGGAGGTGGATTTGGGGTCAGCTTTTCCTTTCTGATGCAACCCACTCCTGCTGAAAGGAAGGCTCTTTGCCCAGAAATGTAACCATGTCTTCTTTTTTTTTTTTCCATGTTGCTGGAGGCAAGAGGAAAGCCAGGCTGTTTCTGCTGGCAGTGGGCTGAGGGGAAGTTTGGGAGGCTGTTTTACAGAACCTGGTTGTACAGCCATGGTACAGTTCAGTGTGGAGCCATGTGGGGAGCTTGGAGCATCTCTGGACTGAATGGGTTTTACTACTTCCTTCCTAGAGCTGCTCCTGACTCCAGCCTGGAAGGCTGGAGGACAGCCAGCCCACTCCAGGCCTCTTGTCACATCGGCTGCTCATCCATCCCTGCTTGCTGCTAGTTCCTACTCTGGGACATCCAGCCCTGCCAGGCTGCAGCAGGGTTTATATTCTGTCAGAGAGCTTCCCCCTGCCTCTGCCATCACTGTGGGACCAAGTTCTTCCTCTCTTGCCACATCCCACATAGGATGAAGACCAGTTTGTACCTTCTGCCTCCCACAGCATGCTCTGGGAGAGGGCAGTTTGAGGAGGAAGAAACGTGGTGCACCTTGGTGACAGGGTACTTGTCTTGACAGGGGACTTTGGGGGGGATCATCACAGATTACCTGCCCTTGTTCCCCTTCCCAGGCATGTGTGTGATCTGCAGGGCTGGAGCCCTATCAGATGTTCATCCCCATGTCTTTGAGCACATCCTTGGTAGGTCTTTCCCAGCATGGACCAAAGGTGCAGACCCATGGTGGGACACATGAGCTGTGTCACGGAGCCCACACCACCACTCAGTGGGTGCATCTCGGAGACCTGGGCTATAGCAAGAAGTCTCCATCCTTCCTTTCCTTGTGTGCAGTGGCTCCCAGTCCCGCACTGGCAGAGGGAAGGCCTGCAGTGGGATGGAGGCTGGGGCTGGTGCAGGGAAGCCTCATTTCAGCAGTTGCTTGTTTGGGATGGTGGCATTTGTGCTTGCCGTGCTTCCTGCTCAGAGTCATTTCCTTCCATGCTGCGAGGGGGCTGGGAAGGTGTTTGAGTCAGTCAAGACAGCAGGTTGGAGAGGCTGATCTGCTGCTCTGTGGTGAGAAGAAGGCTGCACAAACCAAACCCTGAACCACCTTCCCCCAGCACACGCAGGCATGTTTGGGAGGACGAGAGAGATGAGCAAGCAGCTGCAAGCACGCGTGGGCTGGAGGTTTCTGCCCTGCTCCCTCTGGGTGTACAGTGCTCTTGGAGGCTGTCCTTCGCCCTAGGAATTCCCTGCGTGCTTCTGTCCTTGATAAGCACCTCACTTGCTCCAGGGCTCTCACCATTGGGTGGAATTTAGGTATGCACTTTGTAATAACAGTTCTGTCTTACTACTTACCAACTCGTTTGTGCTTTGTGCAGTGAGAGGTGAGCACAGGGCATGGCACCTTCCTTCATTAGTTATTGCCTGGTAAACTACTGTGAAAACCCATCTGCCAGTTTTTTCACTGTGTTGTTCAAGCCCTTCATCCTCCAAAGACAGGATTAGTCTTCAGCCTCATTGTGCATGTCCTGGGTATAAAGACCTGAACTGTGATATGGGTTTTTAAGGGCTAAAATGACCTGCTGTGTCACTAAAGATGTGAGAACATGGGCAGGTTATGCTAACGTTTGAACTTCCAGCCAGCTCCTTTCCAATGGGTAGGTGATGGCTTAGAAAGTCATACCCTTGCTTATTTTAGGAAACTTGTCTGTCCTCCCTTTGCAGCCCCAAGGAACTGGGTCTTTCTGTGCTCTTGTCCCAAATTGATGAGCTTTGGCAAGTTGTTAGGTTCTTAGAATATCCTCAGTTGGAAGGGACCCACAAGGATCATTGTGTCAAAGTCCTGGTTCTGCACAGAGCACCCCCAAAATTCATACAGTGTTCAATCTGGGTATGTCCTGTGTCAGGCAGTGAGCAGGCTGCCATCATCTCAAGATGCACACCCACAGTGCTGCATGGTGTATCGTTCCAAGAGAGGATTCCATGTTCCTTGTGGTTCACAAGTCTTCCCAAAGTCAACCCCTGTGTCTGCTTTGCTGTGGGGTTTGGAGAGAGCTTCATCTCTTGTGATGCAGTTTAGTGCTGTTGGTGGCTGCTGCAGGTGATGAGCAGGTCACATTTCTGTCTAGTTTTAAACTGCAGTAAATTGAAATGAAAGACGAGTCGGTCCACAGTGAGTGCAGTAAGTGGAGTTTAATTGGGATGAATTACATGCCAGGTTTGCAGTAATCTCCATCCTGCATTGCTCAGAAGCATCATCTGCTTTGGAAACGTGACTCAGAAATGTTGTTATTTGATCCCACGAGCATTTAAGAAACTATTTTTCCAGGAAGCACAGATTCTTGGGTTTAGGTTGGTTGGTTTTTTTGGTGTTTTGTTTTTTGGTGATTTTTCTTTGCCTTGTTGCTGCTGTTGTTTTCTCTTTGTTCTATGGCAATGCAAGTCTTTTCCCAGAATTTCCTCTGGGGAGGGGAGGCTGTGAGACGCTCCCTTTCCAGAATCTCTTCAGCTTCTTCTTCTTGTTTGGCATTAAGGCTGCAGCATTAACAGCTGCCCCTTGCTGGGGATCCCTGTGAGGGGGAGACATCCAGCCATTTTGGGGGAACATAGGTAAATAGGTGGGTGGTGGCTGGGGGAACTTCCTCTGGAATCTGTAAGAAGGGGCTGTGCCATGCACAGCCACATGCACGGCAAGAGAGATGCGCGAGGTGAGTGGTAAGATCTCTGTCCTGCATTGGAAGGTTGAGAAGCAAGCTGGAGTTCCTGAAGGGCTTGTCAAAGGTGACAAGTGCAGGTGACTTCTGTGAATGAACCTGCTGGGCACCTGTGGCTGTGCTGAGGACCAGACTGTGCAAACCCAGGGTGCCTCTTGTGCCGTGCCATCAGCAGTAGCAGGAGAAGACCAGGAGGCTGCTGCAGTGGTTGTTTGTTGCCCGAATGCAGTGAGTCCCTCTGCAAGGCACCATCCCCAGCACCTGCCCACTGTTCTTCAAATTCTGGCAGCTTTGCCTGGGCCAGAGCAGCCATCCCATCCTTTCTTTCCCAGGGAATGTTTGATGTTCAGAACCTGGTACCCCAGTGCTGTAGGCATGCCTGGGTCTGCCATCGTGTGGTAATCCAGCTCTTCAGGTGACTAAGACCACTTATCTGTGCCCTTTCTTATCCTCTTTTATGGGAATTTCAAGCTGTTTGCTGAACTCTGTTTTCTCTTTCTCTTAGTGGATATTCGTGAAATCAAAGAGATTCGTCCGGGAAGAAACTCACGTGACTTTGACCGGTACCAGGAGGATCCATGTTTCCGACCAGACCAGTCTCACTGCTTTGTTGTCCTCTATGGCACAGAATTCCGGCTGAAGACCCTCAGCTTGCAAGGTAAAGCACTTGTGGGCAGGTACCTCATCACCAGACAGAGCTTTACTGCCAGGGGACAAAGATAACCCCCAGCTCTTGGGAGCTGAAGGAGGAGGGAGTGTGACATGCAGGGACAAAAGGTCCAGCCCGCACCTCCCCATGTGCATCCCCTGGGAAGGGAGCAGGAGCTTGGCAAGAAGAGGAGCTGGCCAGAGCATCTGTACAGCAGGCAAATGGTACCAGAAAGGGGATGAAGCAAGGAATAGGGGATATAAAGTGCTGGGGATAGTCCCAAGGGGTTTGGGTTGGTGATCAGGCTCCATGTCCCTTCTTCCCACTTTTCCTGTGCACTTTTCACAGCCACTTCTGAGGACGAGGTCAATATGTGGATCAAGGGGCTGAACTGGCTGGTGGCAGACACTCTGAGGGCACCCACCCCCCTGCAGATTGAAAGGTGAAGAAAACTCATCCATGTTCTGCTCTTGTTTTCTTTTTTTCCTTTTTCTGTCTGTTTTGACACGAGAAGGTGAGCACAGTGCCATTTCATTCCCTCTCTGAGCTGTGCTGACTTGACATTTCTGCCTCTGCACTTTAGAGAGGCTTCACGCCATTGATCCCAGAGTTTGATCTTGTATGCACCAGGGAAAAGGAGCTTTACCATGAAACTGATGCTTCTGTGTGTGGCAGCCTGTGTTATCTGCAGCAGTTCAATGCAGAGGCATGTGGAAGAAAACAACTTTGGTTTTTGTCTTCTCTGGGGACTCACTGTCAGGCAGACATACTTTTAAAGGGGGGACAGGTTGCCTGCATGAAAATAGGGTCGTCTGCCTCTGGAAAGGAGCAGAGTCAGTCTAGTGGGAAGGAGGGCTGTGGGAGTACAGTGTTGCTTCGAGCATCTTCTAGAGAAAGCAGCAAACTGCATGGAATGGTTGTTGAGGAGCTGGGGCTAAGTGTGTTCCTGTTTGTGCCTTCCTGGATAGGTGGCTCCGGAAGCAGTTCTACTCGCTGGATCGCAACCGGGAGGACAGGTAAGGAGAGAGAAACTTGCAGTCGTGGTCATAGAAGGGTTTGTCTTTGACTTGAGACCCCAACCTTTGTTTATATTTCTTTTTGGGTTCTTTTGGACTTTAAGGTTTCCTGGAAATGGAAATTAATCCAAGTCCCAGTACCTCCCTGGCTGATTTTCACTGAATTAAAAAAGCATAAAAGAGCTGCCTTGTTTCCCTGACTTATTTCCCAGCTGAATAGACCCAGTAACACCTTCAGAGCCCACATCTGTGGGCTCACCTTTCCCCCGGTTGTCTCACCCAAGGGAGCAAAAATGAGAGAGCCAAGAGGCAATTCAGGGCACCCCATCAGGGCTGAACTGGATTGCACTTATTACTCTCTACCCTGTTTCTTTTATTCTCCTTCTCTGAGGTTCATGAGGCTATGGATCATCCATTCCACTGCTTGGCTTCTAGGCTGATGGGCTGCCAGCAGGGCCACTGCCTGTGGAGTTCTTAGGTGAATGCTTAGTGATGTCCTAGCAGGTAAAATGTCATGCTTGAACCTGTCAGAATGAGATAAGGGAAGGGAATTGGGTCATGATTCATCATGAGGAGATAAGGGAAGGGACATTTCTCTGTTAGGAAGGTGAGATTCATTGCCAGTTTTCCTGTCCACATGCTGGCTCCCAGCCTCCTCTTCCCGGAATGGCTGTTAGTTGCCTCCTTTCATCCCTGGGACAGACTTCCCCTGTGATGTTTACTGAGCACATTAACCTTTCAGCATTGATTTCCCCGTTAATGTGTTCCCCTGGGGCAGGGAGATTCCTCCAGTCCTGCTCCAGAGGGGGCAGTGCTGGAGACATCACTCACGCATCAGCTCGTGCCCCCTAGCTGTGATGGAACACGTGGGTCTCACCTGCCCCCTTTCCGTGCCTGGGTGCCTGGGAAGGGCTCACTGCAGAGCATCAGGCAGATCCCTGGGCTCCGAGGCATCCTCTGCTTTGTCCTTGCTGTGTCCCTCCCAGGACAGACAGCAAGGACAGCCCTGCTGCCAGGCTGCCAGGGCTTAAATCCAGCCTGTCCAGGAGCAGAGCAGGAGTGTGTTTCATAGAGAAAATCTTGCACTGGACATTTTTGCCTTTGCAATGATTTATAGTGTGGCGTGACGAGAGCACCGCTGGGTGCACGGGGATTTTGCGGAGGAGGGATAAATCCTCAGAGAGGCAGAAAGGGAAGGAAAGGAGCTTTAATCTGTTGCAGCTGCTCTGCATCTGCCACACACCTTTCAAATCCAGGCTTGGGTTGTATACACAGTGTACTTGTTTTCAGTGATGACTGAGCATAATATTTCATAATCCATCAATGGAGAGCACTGAGGCAGGTGCAGAGTTGGCTGTGTAAAGGTTCTGAAGGATGAGTGCAGGAAAAATGGAAGTAATTGGTCTTTTTCCTTATCTGGTTATGCAGTAAAAATGATGAAATGGCATCCCAACAGGACAAAAAGGGATTGCGTGTATAGATCCAGGGTTTGCCCAAGGCAGGCCAGCAGAGCTGACAGAGAGCCTGTTGCTTCCCTCCTGTTGTTTTTTGTAATACCATCTTTCTATTAGCATTTAGAATTAAGGCAGCAAAATCCAATACATTCCTTATCTGACAAACATGGGGAGAGTTTTCAGTCAAAATGCTTAATTAGGAGAGCTGCTGCTCCAGCCCAAGCAGCCAGAAGAGCAGAACAGCAATGGGGGAAGAATGCAGAAAGATTTGAAGTCTTCCCATTTTACCAACATTTTCCAAGCCATCCATGTGTTTTCTGCAATGCAGAGGCAGCAGGTACAGGACCTACACATCTCTTAGATTAAATCTTTGCCCTTATGAAGCATTTTCAGCTTTAAATTTAGTGTCACTGAGCTCTTTGCTTTTGCTTCTCAGCCTGGAAATGGGTTTTCAAAGAGAACAGGGAGTTGTGTTTTTTAATAAAAAAAACCCACTTCTTTTGCAAACCCTCCCTGATCCTTTCCAGAACAGGCAGGTTTTTGGCAGCTGAAGAAATCATTCCCAGCATTTGTGTACCCCAGCCTCTTGTGCCGGAGCCTTTCCCTCTCCTTTCCGCCTTCCCCGGCTGGGTGCCGGGACATACCTTCCAGCACACCAGCAGATGTTGACTGTTTTCACTGGCTGCTGGGCCTTTGGGTATTTGTTTTTCCAAGGGAGGTTAGGTGGAAAGAGGAGGATAACAGGATGCTGGGGTTTTTTTCCTAACTACTGCGGAGGAGACTGTTTCACCTCTGGTCAGGAGAGCTGCCCATGGCTGGGAGCAGCATTACAGCACTGGGGGCTGGCAAGGCAATGTTTCCATCCCCTGTGAGAAGGCTGGTCAGTCCTTTGGGCTGTTTGTCATGAAACCTTAAAAAACTTCCGTAGAAAAAATTAGTTTGTTTATTTGGTTTTTACTTTCTAGTCTGAAAATACTACCAAGCTGTTTATCCAAGGTCTCCAGCACTTCAACACGATTAATAACACATAGTAAATAAAATCAAATCCTTCTGTACCCTGTCCTCCTTCCAAAGCTGAGAGGAAAACGTTGGTCACTGCTTTGACACTGCTTGCTCTTGTCTCATCAGTGAGCAGTTCATTGGTTCAGCATCGCCTGTGAAACAGCCCAGCATCACCAGAGCTGAGTACTGGCTCCAGTGAGTCTCCAGCCTGATGCCTACCGCTGATCCTCCTGTTCCAGCCTTTCCTGCTCTTTTTCCATGAGTTTTTTTTGCAGTTTCCAGCTCTCACCAAGGAGGGATTGCTGCTGGATGGCCCTGGGGACTCTCGGTGGCCCCTTGGGGATCCCATGACAGCTGTTACATGCTGTGGTCCTTGACATGTGAGGGCATCTCTCACTGAACTCCTGGCTCACTCCACCTAGTTCCCTGTCACCCAGCACCTCATAGCTGGGGCCTCCTGCCCTGGGGGTCACACAGCACCATGCACATGGCCAGGGAAAGGACAGGTTCCCCTCCCCAGAACACTCACCCTGAGCCCCCAGCGTAACCTCACCTGCTGGGGAAGGTGGAGGCGCAGGGGGAAGATACCAAAGCTGCTGCTCATGCTGAGTGTGTGATGCTGGCTGTGCAGCTCCATACAGCCAGCAGGGAAGAGGAGGCTTGGGGCCATTTGCCAGCTTGGTTTTTTTCTCTTTTTTCTTTTCCTGTCCTGCCAGTGCGTGGCAGGACACTGCACAGTCCTTGGCCGGACGGGTGCTGGCTTTGGGCACGGCACGGGAGCCGGGCCAGGTCCTGCTCTGGCCGCGCGTGTGTCCCCACGGCTCCGAGCCCAGGAACAAGGGCTCTCTGTGTCCTCCTGGCTGCCAGGGCCCTCATCTCCGCAGTGCCTGACACCAGCCAGTTTCTCCCTCTCTGTGGGGCTCCCTCCATCCCTCTTCCTTCCTGTGGTGGTTGAGATCACCCCATTTTCAGAAAAGAGGGTGAAAGAGGTGTGGTGAATGTCAGCATGCACCTGGGTTAAAACCCCTGCACATATACCCCTGATATATTTATATTTGCATCCCAAAGCCATAAGGATTTCCAGGGTCAGACCTGGCCTATGCTTTGCGGAATGGAGGAGCATCCCGTAGGATCCCGGGCTCCCACACTCTCTGTGGGGGGCAAAAGCAGCATCTGTGATTGCAGGGGCGGACTCCCAGGACTTGCTTTTAAGGCAGAGAAGCTGCCAGAAAATGATTACACACAGACCTCTCAGCTTCTTAAATCCCACAGATGGGAGGCATCCATGTTTTTCCTTGCTGCAGGGCCATTGCCCCATGTGGAGAACAGCTCTGGAGGAGGCAGGGGCAGCCCAGGGCTCTTTGCTGCCTGTCTCTGCCTGCCTTGGTGGGGGATCCTGCTCAGGTTTGGCACTGGAGCTCTCCCTGGTCTGGGAACCAGCAAGTTTGGCGTGAAGGGCCTCGGGGGGGAGGACAGCCACACTGGCTGCTCCATGCCAGCAGCATGTGTGGCTGGGAGAACGTTGCTGGGCACTACGTGGCAGTGCTGTGCCTGTGGTTATGCACTGAAATGGCTTTGATCTCTGTAGGATAAAATTAGCTGAATTCAAACCACTTACAGAGCCTGCCCTCCTTCAGCAGGCCAGGGATTGGGTTTTGGAAGGGAACTGGTCACCCAGCATCCATGTTGGGGTGCAGATACTGGAAAAATGCTTCTTCCTGGTTGTTCTCATAAAGCAGTGGATGCTGTGTGTCACTGTGGCATCATCTCCAGTGGGCTGAGGGTGCTGGGGCTTGCCCTGCACTGTCAGGAGCTTGTAGGAGTGGTATTTGTCGTCCCCACTGACATGCAGGCGCCTCTGTTCTCCATGTGTTTCCCCGCTATTCTGCCTTTGGTCCCAACCTCAGCATCCCTTCTGAGGTCATCCATCCATCCATCCTTGTGTGTCACAGCTGATGCCCCTTTGGGCTGCTCTGTCCATGTGGTGTCCCAGGCCCAGAGTGAGACCCCTCCATCCCAGTCCTCCTGAACACATTTCCCTTTTTCTCTTGCCGAGTCAGGATCTCTGCCAAAGATCTGAAGAACATGCTGTCTCAGGTCAACTACAGGGTGCCCAACATGAGGTTCCTGCGGGAGAGACTCACGGTGAGTGTGTGACCCCTCTGCTCTCCCCCACAGCCCCTTGCCTGCCTTTGTGCAAACCCTGGTGGTGGTTAAACTCCCGGGGCGTGTTTGCATATTGCAGAGGCTCCCAGCCTTTCCTGGGAGGGCCCCCACCCACGGTGATGACTGAAGAGGTGCCAGCTCTCACTGGGTGCCGCACCCTGGCCCATTTGTGGCCAGCACCCTCTCTTTACCCCACCCTGCCTCCCACACTCCCCACATTGTTCCTGGCTGTGGTTGTGGGCTTGGTGCTGGTGGGGTAGAGCATGAGAGACCAGGTACCAGGTCCTGTACCCTTGGTCCTGCAACCCACTGCCACTGAGTGATTCTGCCAGCATCACCAGACACCCAGGAATAAAGGGTCATCTCATGATGACCAGCTGTTCCCACAAGCACAGAACTCTGAGGCAAAGAGCAGTATATCTAAAGGAGAGCACAGGCTTTGGACTTTGCTTTTTCTAAAAACTTTATATACTCTTGACAAACAAAAAATTAAATTAACTATTCAAGTAAGTGATGATGCTTTTGTCAGCATGGTGATACCTTCGGGTGGGTGAGCTTGGGGAATTCTGGAATTCATTTTAGGATGTGCCTGTGTCCTGGGCACTGTGGAGTCCCGCTGGCCCCAAATCATGGAATCAGAGTTGTTAAGGTTGGAAAAGACCTCTAAAATTGAGTCCAACCTTTACCCAGCACTGTCAAGTCCACCACCATGCTATGTCTCCCAGGTGCTGCATCCACATGCCTTTTGAACAATTTGAGGGATGGTGATTCTACCATTGCCCTGGGCAGCCTGTTCCAATGCCTGACCACCATTTCCATGAATTTTTCATAGTATCCAATCTAAATGTGGCACAACTTGAGGACATTTTGCAGGAGGCAAAGTCTGGACCGGTTTTGGCCTTTTCCTCTTCATTTTTCTGCATGAATCCTGGTAGAACGAGATACTCTTGCAGAGTTGCTTGTGGCCCCTGTAAAACCTCTGGGTTGTTTTTGTTGTTTGCCCCAGGATGTGGAGCAGAGGAATGGGGATATCACGTACGGGCAGTTTGCACAGCTATACCGCAGCCTGATGTTCAGCGCCCAGAAAACGGTAAGAGCTGAATTCTCCCAAGGGCTGAAAGGGGAAGGAGAGACCCTATTTGTTACTGGGCATTCCCTCTTAAATGCCTTTTTAACCCTGCTGCCCTCGGGGTGAGCTCTTGTCTCCTGAGAGTAAAGAAGTTAGTGAGTGCAAACCTAATGCGTGTGCTTCTTTGCAGATGGATGTCCCGTTCCTGGAAAGGTAAATAATTCTTTGTATTTACTGAGGAAAGGGCTGTTTTCTTTCTCTCCATATCATGCTTTGGTGCATGCAGCAGTGTGCTGGGATGTGACACACTGCACTCCTCCTGCCACTGTGCTGCCAGTGGTTTTGTTCTCTGAACAAGCATCTTTGCTTGTAGATACTTGAGCTCGGGGTAGTGAGGGCTCTCCCTCACAGACATCTCACTGAGATCCAGTTCAGGTCAGTTGATTGATGTGACCAGACCTGGAGCCATCTCCCAGGGGTTGTCCTCATGGTGGCCGCAGAGCCCTTCCTCCCCAAGCAGTGCCTATGGTGCCACTGCCAGCTGTGCCCTTCCCTCCCCTCTGTGCACCAAAAAAAGAATTTCAAAAAAATTCGATTTAGACATGGGAGCTAAAGAGTGAAAGACATTATTAACTTGTTCAGGTAATTCCCAATAGTTTTCCTTCTTTTTTTCCTATAACCATGGAAAAGAGATGGCAGGACCCTTAGCAGACAGCAGACAGCTGGCTCATCCCTCTGCCCAGGGCAGCCAGCAGTGCCCAGTCCATTTTGGGGTTTTGTGGTGTCAGTGCCCATCATGGCCTTTGGCTGTCTGTTGTGGCTTGATGCAGTCATGGACCAGTCTTTTGAGATAATCAGCTACAAACAGTTCCCTCCTTCACCGCTGAGTCCATGTCTTCTGGTTACTTGTAGGTCTGTCCTGTCTGCAGCCACTCCATGACTGCCCTGCACCTATTTAGTTCTTTTCACTCATGTATTAGCCAGACTCTCCATTTTTCTTCGTACTTCAGCTGATTTTTTGCTGCCCTTTGCCAGAGCTTCACGTTGTGCCCTTGGCAGTGTGAATCCTGGACTGATCCTGCAGCAGTCCCTGGCTCTGAGAGGTGGACATATGATCTCAGTTGCTCCATGTTTGCTGTCATGGTCTCCTTGGCTCTCTTCCCACCCTGCAGCCTGCTTGCTTGGGGCACATCTGGCTGCACATGCCATGGAGGTGGCAGATGGCATCTCACATAATGTGCTATGTGAGTGACTGAAGCTTCTCTCTCTTTGCTTGTCAGGGGTGGAGAAAGGTCTGAGCACTTCAGGGTGTCACTGCTGGAGCTGCAGAAGTTCTTGCTGGAGTACCAGAGGGTGAGCTCAACACAGGCCAAGGGGAGGGACAGTGGGGTAGGCATCACTGTTGGTAGGGATCCAGTACTCCAAGAGTAGCCTTGTCATGGAACTGAGATGATTTGGTTAAGGTGGTCTGCCTGGCACAACCACAGCCTGAGCACATCCTTCTGGAGCAGGAAATGTTGTAGTGGGAGTGCTGGGGAGAGAAAACCTGTCCTCAGCCAGGCACCCTGCTCAGAAAAGGAAGCAGGAGATCTGGAAGGAATGGAGGTCCCCAGGAGGGAGGAGCCAGTCACTGATGATTTAAACAGTCCCTGTGACTTCAGCTGGTTACTGAAGTTTTGCAGCAGCCAAAAAGTCATGTCCACCCTGTCTGCTCAGGAGTTGTCAGCAGCTCCTGAGGAGCAGCTGATGGATTCAGTTGCTGACCTTTCCATTTTAAAGCAATCTTGAGGCTGTTCAGCAAGCACAGCACACATAGACACACACACAGGTGCAGGCAGAGTGTTTGTGGGCTGCACAGTCCCTTTGGCTCTGGCTGGGCTCCTGACTTGTTGGTGATCTCTTTCTCCAGAAGGGCGGGGGGGCTGAGGAAAGCACTGCCATAGCTCCGTGGCTCCTGCTTTGGCCCTTCTGCTGCCTCCCTGCCCATGGTCTGCAGCCAGCAGGGAGTTAAACAGCAGGGAGATACAGAGTGTCGATGGCTAATGAAAGAAACCCTGGGAGAGAGAGGCAAACGAGAGGCTTCTGCTGCTGAAGGAGGAGGGATGGCAGATGTGTGCAAAGGAGCTGTCGGAGAGAAAAATGCACTGCACTGAGAAAATGAAGCCCACATAGAAGCAGGGCAGATTTCCTTGTTGTGTGCTGTCCTGCATTTGTGCTGACAGCCTAATTTCTGGCAGAGACGGTCTTGCTTCAAAAACTGCCTCCTTAATGGTTAAAGCTTCTGTCTGGATAAGCTGCGCATGGTTTTGAGTAATACTTTCTGAAATGGCTTCTCTTCTATCTCTCCTGGGGTTTGCAGGAGCTCTGGGCTGCAGATACCCTTCAGGTACAAGAATTCATGTTCAACTTCCTGAGAGACCCTTTGAGGGAGATTGACGAGCCTTATTTCTCCCTGGATGAAGTAAGACATTGAATGTGGTGTGAGTGGAGTGGGGTGACACATGGGGTGACATACCTGGTGTGATGTGTGCTGTAGTGTGACATCTCTGCTCTCTGTGCTGTGGGGTGGTGGTGCCTGAAGTATCAAAGCTCCTGTGAGCTGCATGGCCCTGTGAGTTGCAAGACATGGGCCACTGTGTTACATAAGAGCTGGTTGGCAAAGGGGATGATTTCTGGGCTTCTGCTAAGTGTGTGCAGCTGGAAGTACTCATCAGGCAGTTGTCTGGGGGAGGAAAGGGGCTGCATTTGGCTTGATGCTGTTTTGGGGCATGTAAGGATCTTTTCAAAGCAAGAAGAGCTGAAAACAAAATAATAAAAACAAGTAGAAATGGCCATGTCACTAGCACTCTGGACCAAGCCAAGGTCCCTTGACCCACATGGCCTTAGAAAGCTATTGCCTGTCATGCGAGCTGCAGAATAAAATACGGAGCAATTAATTTGTTTCTGGCTGGATCAAAGGATCTGGCATGCAGATAACTGTCACAGCTCAGGGGGTAGGTGGCAATGCCCAAGTTGTGGTTACTCAAGCACTCTGGCTCAAGTAACTTGTGTGCTGTGTGGGCGGCCCCTGGTTAGTCTGTGCCACTGGCACAGAGTGGGAGATGCGTGTGAAGCTAAACACAGCAGCGGCTCCTCCACATCATTAACACTCTTCTGTTTCTTCCTGAGCAGTTTCTCACCTTCCTGTTTTCCAAAGAAAACAGCATCTGGAACTCACAACTGGACATGGTGTGTTTGGAGAACATGAACAACCCCCTGTCCCATTACTGGATCTCCTCCTCACACAACACGTAAGGACTAGGGGAGGGCTCTCTTCACCCAGCTGCTCCCAGCATCCTTTTCCCATGCCAGGATGAGATTCTCCTGATTTTGCCTGATTGCAGAGATGGGTCTAGTAGACTTTTCCAAAGAGGACTCATTATATTGGAGACCTCTGTCTTGGTGCCCTAGTTCTCCCTCTGTTGTTTAACCATCAATGTTTTGCTCAGACATTGTCAGCAACACACATCTGCACTGACCTTCAGGTGCCTTCACATCCTGAGCTGTCACTCTGGTAATTTCTCACCATTAGCAATGGCATCTTCCACAGTCTCTTGGGACAGATGTGATAAAATCTGTCAGGCTGAAATTGGCCATTTTCCTTCTCTGCTGCTAGAAGAATTTTGCAGGAACCACTTTCTGTGAAGACAGGCTCTGTCTGTGCTCCATATTCATGGGGTGCAGTGGCAGTCTCTTAGCCCATATTTGAAGGACTGAGAGCCTAAGCCAGCTGAGCAACCTGGAGGGCAGGCAGTGAGCCCCTGCCTGCCTGCAAGAGCTGATCTAACCCTACTTTTGAGTTCCTGCCTGGTACAGGATCTCTTTGTGGAGACAATGCTGATACTGCTATTTGAGCTCATCTCGGGAGCCAGCAGCAGGGCTGCACCTCAGAGTAGTGCTGGCAGCCCCTTGCAATGGGGGCAGAGCTGAACCCCTCACCTGGGGGGCTGCTCTTGCCGTTCCCTACATGGCAGAGACAGATCCACAGCAGACGTCCCGATGTCCTCTGATGTGTTGTCTCACCTGAAAGGTACCTGACAGGGGATCAGTTCTCGAGCGAGTCCTCGCTGGAGGCGTACGCCCGCTGCCTGCGCATGGGATGCCGCTGCATCGAGTGTGAGTACTCGGGGCTTCTGTCTCCATTCTCAGGATAGCTTGTGGTGCTCAGGGAAGGCATTGCATGGAAGGTAGAGCTAGTCAACCTTTGTTGACATGGCCAGTGGCAACGTTATCATGATGTGAAAGGGTTGAGCTCTGTGGGGCTAGGTGTTAGGTGCCTGCGCTTTCTGGTCCCTCAGGAAGATCTGGGCTTTCACCTCACTCCTGTATTGCTGTTCAGTGTGGTGCCCAGCAGTGATTAGTTCAGTCCATCTCGTGTCCATGTCCTGCCTGTGTTCCAGTCTTTGGGCTAAGATTTTCTTGTGGATCTCTTTCAGTGGATTGCTGGGATGGTCCCGATGGCATGCCGGTCATCTACCATGGACACACCTTAACCACCAAGATCAAGTTCTCTGATGTCCTGGTCACTATCAAGGAGCATGCCTTTGTCACCTCTGAGTGAGTACAGCAGGACTTCAGGTAACAGAGCAGGGAGAGGGTAGGGCCAAGGTTGTAGTATAGTGAAGCTCAGCTTTATCCAGAGATGCATCACAAGGCCTGAGATTTGGTGGGGAAAAAAAAGTGTCATGTCTCAGCTAAAGGGAGATTTTTCCCAGAAAAAAAGTTGCAGGAAGGAGGGCTTTGGATAAACCCCAGTAGTTTGCCAGTCCTTCTCCACCCTGCCGGCAGTGGTGGTTACACTGGATGCTCAAGACAACTCAGATTGCTGTTCATGGAAGCTGCTCCTGGTGGGCACAGAGACCAGGTTTTGAAACCAAGCTCAGAAGTCCTTGGTTCTGTCCAGACCCAGTGCTGGCTCTGATGACTCTTCTCCATGTCCCAGTTTTCCTGTCATTCTGTCCATCGAGGACCACTGCAGCATTGCACAGCAGAGGAACATGGCTCAGAATTTCAAGAAGGTCTTTGGGGACATGCTCTTGACCAAACCAGTTGATATTTCTGCTGATGGCCTTCCCTCTCCAAACCAGCTCAAGAGGAAGATTCTCATCAAGGTGAACTTCTGTCCCGAGCAAGGCTCCATAAGTGAGAGACTGAGGGCAGAATGGGGTGAGGATGTGGGGCCAAGGGCAGCTGCCTGCCTCTGGAAGGGGGTGGTTGGCAGTGCAGGGTTGGAAGTAGAGACCTGATGCTAAAACCTGCTGGAGACAGAGCTCTCTTGCTTCAGAGGAGCTGCTGGATGCATCCTTTCTTGAGAGCACAGAAGATTTTGGTATTTCTGCTACAGGAATCATTTCTGGGAAGAAAGGGTGGAACTTCAGCACTATTTGATGATCTCTGTGGCATGGGTCTTGGTCCTTTTAATCGTAAGGAACCCATTGAAGCAGACCTGGAGTTTTAGGGCTGTCTATCAGAAAATCCATGTTGCTTTTTTGGGTGCCTGCTCCCCTGACCCACTCTCATTCCACAGCACAAGAAGCTGGCAGAGGGCAGTGCTTATGAGGAGCTGCCCACGTCCGTGATGTATTCAGAGAATGACATCAGCAACTCTATCAAGAACGGGATCCTCTACTTGGAAGACCCCATCAATCACGTATGTTTCTGCTGCTGTCACCCTGTCCCTGCTCTGTGGGCTCCATAAATGAAATCATGGCTCTGTCAGCACTGTGTGTGCTGGAAGGAAGGGCTGTGATGAAAATGACCAGAGGCTCTTGGTCTGTCTGGTTTCTCAGGTGTCCCTGAAGGCTGGAGGAGTTTTATGCTGGCTTGCTCCTGTGCTTTTCCCTAGGCATCTCCTGTGGGCCCTTGCTAGAGGCAGAAGGCTGAGCTAGAGGGAGCTCTGGGCCAAGGCACTGCAGCCTGTGATCTGTGCTGCAGGAAATTCTGGTGATGGCTGCGCTTCCAGCCCTGCCTCCTACCAAGTGCCTGCACACCTGACACCCCTAAGTGAGCATTCTGCTTTGAAAAGCACTGAGCATTCATTTACTGTGTGCATTTACTTACACACAGCTCCCTTCTTCAGCAGCTTTGCTTTGCTGAGGGTCTGTGTAGCAAAGCCACGTGCGAGTGAAACAGGATTTTTTGAGAAATAGGAAAGTTCAGTGGTAAATTCACATAACACCTCTGCTGTCCTCACCTCTGATAGTCCCTGTGCTGGGTCCATGCAGTGTTTCCTTCTTGCATTGATTTGTTCTTCATTCGGTCATCTTATTTTAATACATGCTGGGGTGTCTGCAGGGTGGTCTGCAATCACTTTATATGTAACACCTGTCACATGCTGGGTTTTTGCTCCTGATAAATCCATGCTTCAGATCTGTCCTTCACAAACCTGATCACCTCTCCCTGATTGTGCTGGTCAGGAAGAGACAATCCCATGGATGGTTGATGGGCCAACTTGGTGCTTCCTTGGGGGTCTCTTTGCCAGAGTTTGTTTCCTTGCAGGAGTGGAACCCGCATTACTTTGTCCTGACCAGCAGCAAGATCTATTACTCTGGGGAGACAACCAGTGACCAAGGAAACGAGGATGAGGAAGAGCAGAAGGAGGTGAGGGTTCCCCTGTGTGACAGTGAGTTGTTCCCTAAGGAAAGGACTTGACTAAGCATCACCACTACCACCTTCCTTAATGGAGAGGTCCTCCAGTGGAAAGGGTGGGAGCTGCTTCAGGAACTCACTGGTCCCATTTGGAAGAACCCTGAGCAGAGCAGACTCCAGCACCATGAGCCTGCCCTCAGTAACCCAAGATGGTGGGTTTTCCCCCTGCCAGGTGAGCAACAGCACCGAGCTTCACTCCACAGAGAAGTGGTTCCACGGGAAGCTGGGAGCGGGCCGTGACGGGCGGCACATTGCGGAGCGGCTGCTGACCGAGTACTGCATCGAGACAGGGGCCCCTGACGGCTCCTTCCTCGTCAGAGAGAGCGAGACCTTTGTGGGGGACTACACCCTCTCCTTCTGGTGAGGGCCTTAGGCGTAGTTTCCTCTTGATACACTCTTCAGTGGTGGGATTGCATTCCCCAGTGGTCTGTGAGCAGTTTTCCCCTCCGTTTCTGTGCCCCAGCATCATGTCAGCTCCCTGACCCAGTACAGAAGGGTCAAGTCTCTTGGGACCTTTGTATGATGAGACTGCTGTGGGGCAGGAATTCCATGTCAGGCTGGAGCTGTGCCTGAGGTAGGTGCAAAATTTCCATGGGTGACCCTGGTTTGCCCCCTCCCTTTTTTGCAGGCGCAACGGGAAGGTGCAGCACTGCCGGATCCACTCACGGCAGGATGCTGGTAGCCCCAAGTTCTTCCTGACAGACAACCTGGTGTTCGACAGCCTCTACGACCTCATCACTCACTACCAGGAGGTGCCACTGAGATGTAATGAATTTGAGATGAGGCTGACAGAGCCAGTGCCACAGACCAATGCTCATGAGAGCAAAGAGTGAGTGTGTGTTTGGGGAGTGGGGGTTGTGCCCACTGGGCACCTGGGATCCTGTGGAAAACTCTTTCAGAGCTCTCCTCAGCCATTCCTCTCTTGCTGGGACTTTATGTAGTCCTCACTTTGACTCCATAGAGCTCTCACAGCAGTCATGCTGGCCAGCTCTGTTGTATATGGAATGTCATGGAAGCTCGGTGCAAATCACAGAGGTAGTGGTTTTGGGCGGGATGTCTTTGCCTATGCTACACATCACTGAAGGGCTCTGCCCCATTCCATTGTCATGTATGTGATGTTCTCTGCTCTTGGTCCTCCTCTTGAGTATTCAAGCAGCCTTTTAGGGGCTGGAGGGGAAGCCATATGCCACAGCAGAGGTGTGGGATGAGCTGGGTGTGTGGAGGCTTTTGCACAGCGATGTGTCTTTCCTGAAAGGTGGTACCATGCCAACCTCACCCGGGCTCAAGCTGAGCACATGCTGATGCGGGTGCCACGTGACGGAGCCTTCCTGGTGCGCAAGAGGAGTGAGCCCAGCTCCTATGCCATCTCCTTCAGGTGTGTCCCTGGGGGAAGGGTGATGGGTGTGAGAGGTGGAGCCGGGATTCTACAGTATAAAAGGGATCAGGAAAGGGGTCATCAATCACATATGAGCCCTCCCAGAGCTCCTCTTGTTCCAGAATGGCCCTGGATAAGTCCCTTGAGAACCCATAGGACCCTAGTACTCCTCCCATTTTCCAATGGGAGGTGACTGAGCTCGGATGCCAATACAGGGGCACTTTTTCCTTGAGTGTCTTTATTTTGGTAGAGACTTTCTCTTGCTGGGTGCCAAGTGGCTTCTCTCTCTTTTCTTCCTTCCAGGGCAGAAGGGAAGATCAAGCACTGCCGGGTGCAGCAGGAGGGTCAGACTGTGCTGCTGGGCAACTCTGAGTTCGACAGCCTGGTGGATTTGATCAGCTACTATGAGAAGCACCCGCTGTACCGCAAGATGAAGCTGCGATACCCCATCAACGAGGAGACACTGGAGAAGATTGGGACAGCGGTGAGTGTGGGAGGCCATTGGAAGAGCTAAGCCAAAGGATGATGGACAGGTCATTTTTTAGCTGGTGCCTGGAAGTGGTGGTGTGTGAGCCATCTCTATGCTCCACAGCCCTCACTTCTTGGGGCTTCGTGCCACTTACTAGCTTGAGTGAGTTTTATTGCTGCCCCTCTAAGCCAGGATGGCAGGGAGTATGGGCTTGGGCTGCTGTCTGGTGTGTGTGCAGCATCATCTTGGGTCTTGTGCCTTCCCTGGGGTGCTTTCCCTACCTGCCTCAAGGCAGGGAACCTGTTCTTCTGCAGTCGCTGCTGTAACCACTGGCCCTTTGCTTCCACAGGAGCCGGACTATGGAGCCCTGTACGAGGGACGCCACCCCGGGTTCTATGTGGAAGCCAACCCCATGCCCACCTTCAAGGTATGCTGTAAGTGCCTGGGATGGACCAACCTGCAGGGCCTGGGGGTTTAGCAAGTGCCTCTTCATTTTCCAAGGGTTGTGTTATTTTTCACCCTCATTCCTAGACCATGAAGTGAGAGATGCTGGAGGCTGAACCCGTAGGTTCCTAGGCTGGACTCTCTCTTGTTCCGAGTTCCCCACACTAAACCCATCAGTGGCTCTGGGACAAAGGAAAGTGCCTGTGTGAGGCTGTACCAGACTTTTGAGCTCTCCTTTGGCATAAGTGGGAGCCTTGATTTGTCCTGCAGGGTGTCAGTAGGGTCTGGCAGCAGGGCTGGATGCTGCCTGCACAGCATGTGCCTCACAGGCCTCCGCAACAAACACATCTGCGGTGGGAGGTGATCTGTCATCCTGTGGGCTCGTTGTCCATGTGTTTGTCCCCTATCTGGCCTTACGTGACCCCTCCTCATTTCAGTGTGCAGTCAAAGCCCTGTTTGACTACAAGGCACAGCGGGAGGATGAGCTTACCTTCACCAAAAATGCCATCATCCAGAATGTGGAGAAACAGGAAGGAGGCTGGTGAGTTGATCCTGAACTTCCCATTTTCCTCGGGGACATAGTCAAACCTTGCTGTCCCTGTACATACAAAAGTGTGTCCCCTCTAGGGGTGGGTCTGTCTGGGTGTTGCCCACAAGCTGCACAGTATCAAACCCTCACAAACCCTAAAAGCAGGTGATGGAGGAGCTGTCTGTCTCCCTGGCCTACCATTCAGGATGATTTGGGGTCTCATGCTGGGTGCTGATCCTGCCCCTTCCCTCCCTTCCAGGTGGAGAGGAGATTATGGTGGCAAGAAGCAGCTGTGGTTCCCTTCCAACTACGTAGAGGAAATTACTAGTCCCAGTAGCCTGGAGCCAGAACGAGAGGTGAGTATGTCCACGAGTGGAGCAAGGAGGGCTGGTACCCCTCGAGCTTGGCTGCTCTGCCCAGAACCATGCCCAGCACCATTCTGCCTGTGCTTCCTTCCCAGCAGCAGCTGGATGAGAACAGCCCTCTGGGAGACCTGCTGGGAGGTGTTCTGGATGTACCCTCCTGCCAGATCGGTGAGTGCCACAGAGGAAGCATTACAGAGGCCCTTTGAGGTTTCTCAGCCCTTGGGATACACTCTGCATCCTCACCTATTGCTTCCTGGGCTCCATCTCTCCAGTGACCAGAAATGGGAGCTTGTTGTAGCTGAGGAGTCCTGGGGCAACCATGAGTGCCTGTGTCTGTCTTCTCCCTTCCTTCCTCTGCACTGTGGAGGGCTTGGCTCAGCATCTGCTCTGACCTTGCCCTCTGCTCCCTCTCCTCACACAGCCATCCGCCCCGAGGGGAAGAACAACCGCCTCTTCGTCTTCTCCATCAGCATGTCCTCGGTGTCGCGCTTGTCCCTCGACGTGGCAGCCGATACACACGAGGACCTGCTGGACTGGGTGAAGAAGATCCGTGAGGCTGCCCAGACAGCTGATGCACGGGTGAGTCTGGAGAGCCCATGGCAGGGGAGACATCTTGCCAAGTCCTGGGTTTTCCAGGAGCTGAGGAGCAGATGGAGACTGGCAGCAGAGTGGTGAGGTGGCAGCCTGCAGTGACTGGCAGGGCACTTAAAAACATGCTAAAGGCAGAGCAGTCTTTGACAGCATGGCAAGGGGTGGTGGCCACATGTTATGGCTGGGGAGGTTCAGGCTGGATATCTGGGAAAATTGGACAATTGGGAGGCTGTTGCAGCCTTGGAAGGTGGGGGATCTCCATCTGTGGAGGTTGGCAAGGCCACAGCTGCCCTGCACTGGTACTGGTGCCAGTCCTGCTCTAGGTATGAGGTAGGACCCTTTCCATAGGGGTTTTGTGGTGTCCCTCCATGCTGACCTGCTGGTGGTTCTCACAGTGCGGGCAGGAGCAGACACACCAAGCAGTGTGGGGCAGTTCGTGAGCTGGGTTGTTCAATGCCACTGCTCCTACCTGGCTTTGACCCCTCTCACCCTCTCTTGGCAGCTCTCTGAAGGGAAGATGATGGAGAGGAGGAAGAAGATTGCCCTGGAGCTTTCAGAGCTGGTGGTCTATTGCCGACCTGTGCCCTTTGATGAAGAGAGTGAGCATCTGGAGGAATGGGGGCCATCACAGGCAGTCACTGTGGCACTGCAGACACTGTGGTGTGCCCCAAAGTGCTGCTTTGGCTAAATCTTAGCAGAGGCCACATGTCCAAGGTGTCCAACCAGTGTACCTTGGAGCTCTGGAAGAAGGATGGAAGTTCTGTTCCCCATCCTTGTGTTGCTTATATCTGTCCCCATCCAGAGCAGCTGCTGAGGGAGTGGGGTTGGAGAACATTGTGCCTGATCACAAAGGGGGTGTCAGTGCTTTCAGCCATTGGTGTTGGGCACCTGGCAAACAGCCACCGGGGTAGAGCAGGGTCTGCGCAGCCATGGTGGCAGGATAGTGTTAGGAAAGGGCCCGGGGTGGTTGAAATGTCTGAAAGGGAATATTGTGGCTTACACAGTGCTGTCTCCTCCCAGAGATTGGCACAGAGAGGGCCTGTTACCGAGATATGTCCTCCTTCCCCGAGACCAAGGCAGAAAAGTACGTCAACAAGATTAAAGGCAAGAAGTTCCTGCAGTACAACCGCCTGCAGCTCTCCCGCATCTACCCCAAGGGCCAGCGCCTCGACTCCTCCAACTACGACCCCCTGCCCATGTGGATCTGTGGCAGCCAGCTGGTAGCACTCAACTTCCAGACCCCAGGTGAGGGCAACGGGCAGGGAAGGTGGGTGAGTTCCTGGGGTGCCTTATACTTCCTCTGAGCCACCTGCCTGTACCTCTGCTAACCTGCTCCTGGCAAATGGGGGGCTCTAGGAAGGGCTCTGCAGACGGGAAGTTCATGTCCAGGCATGTGGTTGCTGCAAGGGAAATGTTCTCCAGAGGGCTGGATTGATCCAGGAAGCTAGGCTGAGCCTGTGGATTGTGCCATGAGAACAAGATGAAATGGAGAGGAGGCAGGGAGTTCCCCAGGTCCCTGATGAAAAGCAGGGCAGGCAAGAAAGCTGCCAAAGGGGACAGTGCAGCTTCAGCCTTGAGACACCAGCTGGTTGCAGGGTTGGACACCCATCTGGTTGCACAGTTTGAGTCCAGCTGGATGCTCTTCTCATATTTCCCCCCCCTCGCATTCCTGCTCCTGCCATGCAGTCCAGTCTTCCTCTTTCCCTGGCCTTTGCCAAACCCTGCTGTGAGCCTGTTCAGCTCACCAACACACCAGCAAATGACTTGCCTCTTTTTTTCCTGCTGGGTTTTTCATTCCTTTTGTGAATTCAAGCATCTCACAGGGTGGTTTGGCAAACACTAGAGTCAGCACAAGGAAAGCTGAAAGGAGAGGGAGGAAAATAAGGAGGTAACCCATGGAGCACTGGGTAGCTGGGCAGATTGTGCATGAGAAAGTCACCTCATGTCCCTAGCATGTGTACAGGCTTCAGTGAGGTCATGGAGTACAGGCATTGCCAAGGGATGGACCAGGTCTCCTTGCCAAGGGCTTCCTGTGAGGCACCAATAATCCAGGTGATCCAGCTTGTGGGAAGGGCAAAGTGTCTTCTCCATCTCCTCTGTCTCCTGCCTGTGCTCTCTAGACAAGCCCATGCAGATGAACCAGGCCTTGTTCATGTCCAGTGGGCAGTGTGGGTACGTTCTGCAGCCAACCAACATGCGGGATGACATCTTTGACCCCTTTGACAAGAGCACATTGCGAGGCATCGAACCGCTCTCCATCTCCATTGAGGTCAGTACCTCCCCCTGGTGTGGGGAGGGATTGGATCCAGGCAATTTTACCAGATTTTGGGTGATAGAATGTATTTCTGGGTTCCTGGCTCTGCCTGCACCTGCTTCTCACTAAATCCCTCAGTCCCTGCCCAAGAGCTGTCCCACACCACAGGCTTGAAGAGCCCTCACTAAACAGGGAGACCTATGGGTGCTACTGCGGATGCCCAGAGAGGAGCATCAGGAACATCACTGGATGCTCCCTCCAGGACCTCTCCTGTGCAAGGCCCAGTGCCAGCAGGTGGCATCCATGAGCTGCTGAGGTGACATCCCTGTCCCTAGAGCCTGCCTGGGACTGCCAAGCACCTCATGGTTCCAACAGGATAACACAAGAGCTGCACCTTGTCTCCTTCTTGGCACTCAGTTCCTCCAGGCTCAATGTTTCCATGACCCCTTGGCCCCTCTTCGGAAGATGCTCAAGGGCAGAGCAGACTTTTCACCCTGTTTTCTGTGCTGTGCTGCTGGTGCTGATAAGAGGCGGCTGTGGGTGGGGGGAGATAAAGGATGGACTGTGGATGCTTATTGAATCTTTTTTTTCCTGGGTGATGGGACTGGAGCTGGATCATTCCCATTTCAGCTCATGGAGCTGCATCACAGGGGCTCTGCAGGGGTATTGGACAGCTTGCCAGGCAAAGCTCCTGGAGGGTTGTGGCAAGCCAGGCAGCTCTCATGTTTGGACCAGTGATGTCCCACTAGCCTGTACAGAGATCCCTAGTGGTCTCAGAGCCGAGTTGTGGGTCAGCAGTCTCCTTTACCAGTACCTTCAGCTCATGCAGACCTCGAGGAGGGTGCAGTGGAGTTCCTGCCTTTCTGAGGCCACCTGTGTCAGAGTGATCCACCTAAGAAAGACACAGACCTTTCTCCATGAAGACCCTGTCATGTCCCATCTGCACCATTTCCCCCATGTCCACTATCTCCCTAAAAATCCATGGCACAGTTTCCGTGCCCCATCTGTTTTCCAAGCTCTTCCTGCACCTCAGGATGCAGCTGCAACCACCAGGTGTCCAGAGTCATTATGCCTTAGCCAGTCACTGTCACCTTTAAGAGACTGGCTCAGCCTGTTGTCCTCTGGCAAAACTGCCCAGTGTCCCCACCAAAGCCAGCTTTCACGGATGGAGAAGCCATCTCAAGCCCAGCATGACTCAAAGCACATGATGCAGCATTGGCAGCATGTCCTTCCCCTGGAACAGCAGTGTGCTGACAGCACAGTGGAGCGACATATGGCCACCGGCAAGAGGGAGCTGTGATTGCTTTCTCCTGTGAGGAAGCAGGTTGTCATTTGAGTTGAGCACAGACTCAATTAGGGGGCAGAGCAGTGTGGAGAGCAGCTCCTTTTTGTCCTCACATCAAGGCAGGAGGGCTGAGAAGTTTCAGCAAAGAGGGTGTCCAGTCTAGCAGTCCGGGCAGGGAACAGCACTCGGCTTGGAGCCCAGCTCCAGCTCAGCAGGCTGGGGGGAGGGATGCTGTGGCCCAGGCCTGGATGTGCAGGCAGCAAAGGAACCTGGGGCAGTTCAGCTGCCTTTTTTAATGGCTTCCAAGTCAACCTGGTGATTGGGAACACCAAAGCAGCTTCCAGGCGTGGGAGCTGTTTCTCTCCGAGAGGCTGTGCCGGGCTGGCTGTCAGCATCACTTGTCTCTCCAATTAGCAGAGCCAGGGTGATTTATTTGGAAAGAAAATGTCTTGGTATGCAAACATTTTTTTTTTTTCCTTTTGTTCCCCTCTCTTACTAAGTCTCTCCTGCTCTCTGCCCAGGTCCTGGGGGCTCGGCACCTTCCCAAAAATGGCAGGGGAATTGTTTGTCCTTTTGTGGAGGTGGAGGTGTCTGGTGCAGAGTATGACAATGCCAAGCAGAAAACTGAGATCGTGGGTGAGTGGGTTAGTGAAGGGAAGGGAGAGGGATATACCAGTGCTTCTGATCTGGTGTGAGACATGGGCTCTGCAACAAAGGGCTGCCCACTGACAGCTGTGTTTTGTGAGCAGCAGACAACGGCCTGAACCCTCTCTGGACCCCAAAGC
Organism: Serilophus lunatus; assembly: GCA_013399895.1. Lineage (NCBI taxonomy): Eukaryota > Metazoa > Chordata > Aves > Passeriformes > Eurylaimidae > Serilophus > Serilophus lunatus. Next base: position 255,146 of record VXBA01001826.1, on the reverse strand, counting down.
AGTTCCACTTCCAGGTCAGCAACCCTGACTTTGCCTTCCTCCGCTTTGTGGTGTATGAGGAGGACATGTTCAGTGATGAGAACTTCCTGGCTCAGGCCACTTTCCTCGTGAAAGGCTTAAAGACAGGTAAAGCACTTGGGGAAGCGGGGGAGTTGTGATAGTCCTATCATTTGCCAGGGAGATACTGAGTTTCACTGGCTCCATCCTTCTTATCCCCATGACAGGTCATGTCCCCAACCAGGTAAAGAAAGGCAGAAGCCATTTACTAATAGCCCTTGGGGCTGACTGCACCTTGATGGGAGCTGGAGTGGGTTGGAGAAACATGGGATCATAGAATGGTTTAGGGTGGAAGGGATCCTAAAACCATCTTGTTCTAATCCCTCTGGCCATGGGCAGGGACACCTTCACTAGACCAGTTGCTCAAAGGCCGCCAACCTGGTCTTGAACACTGCCAGGGATGAGGCAGCCACAGCTTCTCTGGGCAGAAAAGAAACGTCTGGGGGGAGGACCTTCTTGGATTCTGTTTCAGGGAACTGATACATCACCACCTGTGCCACAAGTGACAGCAGGGCTTTCTCTGTCACAGGGTTCCGAGCTGTTCCCCTGAAGAACAACTACAGTGAGAACCTGGAGCTGGCTTCCCTGCTGGTCAAGATAGACATTTTCCCTAGCAAGGTGAGACTGGGCTGTACAAAAGAAGGTGACTGTACCACAGGCAGTGAGCCCTGCCCACATTCCTGCTGTGGTCAGGGCAGCAAAGCTGAGTGGTGCCTGGCCTGAATTCCCAGTGCTGCTCCATGGTGATGAGTGATGGGATGGCAAGTGCTGGATATGCCTCCTGCAGAAGTTGGAGTGTTTCAGACAGGGTCATGCTTGGACTTTATTTAAATTGCCTGGAACTCCCTTCAGTGAATTTGCTCCATCCCAGTGCCTATCCACTCTCCAGGGAAGTTACAGCTCAGTATCACTGAGCTGGCTGGCCTGGGGCTGTCTGTGTTGGCATAAGCAGAGGGCAAGGCTCCTTCAGAGACAGATGGTTCTTTTATTTCTTCATTTAAAATTATACTGGAGGGAGGCAGAAGTGGTTGTTAAAGCAGTTGCATATTTCAAACCCCAAGGCCCTGTGAGCCCTGGACAGATGATGTGGCAGCTCGTAGGGCTGCACCAGGGCTGCCCTTACTATAGGACATACCCTGAAATCCCAATCCCTCAACAACTGCATTTTTTTTCTTTCTGATCCAAGCAGGAGAATGGCGAAATAAACCTCTTCAATGCTTCAGCCCTACGGGAACGAGCAGGGGATGCTTCTAGTCAGCTGCTGTCAAGCAGAGGCAGAGAGGGGTCCTTTGAGTCACGGTACCAACAACCTTTTGAGGATTTCCGTGTGTCACAGGAGCAGCTCACTGACCACTTCGAGAGCCGGGAGCGAAGGTAGTGTGGTGCTCATTGTGCTCATCCCAGCATGAGATCCTGCCCCCCAGCATGTAATCTCTGTGTTGGAGGGAGATGAATGCAGCCTCCTCATTACTCTGCATGGAAACCCTAAATTTAAGCTGAAAGTTGTGCCAGTGCTTGGGGGTGTCACTGCTCTGGGCTCCAGGGGAGTAGGGTGGGATGCTGCAGCTGGTGGGACTAACCCATTGTGGGGGGAAGTGGCTGAGCCCCTGCTTTCCTCTGGTGGGGTGTGACTTGACCACAGGCAGCGCTCTGAGATCTAGAGCTGTGTCCCCTCTCTGTGCTCCCCTGCAGGGTACTGCGGAGGACTCGGGTCAACGGGGACAACCGGCTGTAGCCCATCCCAGCGGGCAAAAGCACCTCCAGTGCTTGTGAATCTCACAGCACGCTGTGAACTGGTTTCTATGGAAACGGCACTGCTATGGCCTACTTTCAGGCAGCTTTTCCAGTTTCTCTGCTGAAGTGTGTTCAAGTGGAGAACTAAAAAAAAAAAAATTGGAAAAATACCCCACCCTTAACCAACCCCAACCACCCTCCAACCTTCACCACCAAGCCCTTAACGAAGCACATCGGTGTGGCCAGGCGCCGAGGTGAGAGACCAAACTGTCTATAATCACAAGGAGAGACTCAAAACAACCCCCTCCACCCTCTGTGTCATTGCTCTGCCTGTGTTCTGGAGATCCTGTGCAGCTGCTTGGAGGCCTTTGGCAGCACCTGTTCCCAGCACTCCAGGCAGTGGGGGGAGGACTTTGGTGATCAAGGCACCACGTACCTGTGTCCTGGGAGCATCAGATCTACTACCTGTATAGCCACTGCCTAAGGGTCCAGTAGTGAAACTCTACATTTATGGGGGTGCTCTAGCTTTAAACAACAATAAAAGTGACAGTATTATGTGTGTGGTGGTTCAGGTGTGTGGTGGTCTGTGCCCTGCACACCAACACCAGGGGTGCAGACATTCCTGAGGGGGGGTTGCACTGTTCCCTCCTTCCTGAAGTTAAGGGGTTTACAGCTGCTGGGGGGGTGGGAAGGGGGGAAGAAATAAGAAGCAGTCTCACTTTTAATGTTTTTCATTCAAAAGGGCAAAACCAAGGTTATGTGCTATAGCTGACCATGCTGTTCTGAGCCAGCCTGGGGATAAACATCCCAGGATGGAGAAGAGCTCCTAGGACAGAGGGGAAAACAAAGGGGAAGGTTGTAATTGAGCATTCTCAGCCCTCTCCACACACAGGCCCGTTCTTGCTGTGATGCCCTGGGCTTAAGGACACCACCTCAGGCTTCCCCCAACCCCAGTGCAAGCACCAGTCAACTCACGTTTGTCTTTTCCGCTCTTTATTTAGGAACAACCAAAAATGTCTGGTTTCATTTCAACAAACTGTACAAGCAAGCTCTTCCCCTCGTCCACCCTCACATCCACATATACAAAAGGAAGGGAAACTTGCCATTCACTTCTCAGAAGTGGCATTGTTGCTACAGGGAGTTCTTGCCCTCAGAATAAGAGCAGGTAAAGTCCATAGCAGGTACAAGCTACCCTAGCCCTAATAATAGCTACAGCCCACAATCACAGGCAGCTTCACTTTTGTTTTCCTCTTTAAAACCTTTACCAAAAGTAAAAACTATTTCCTGTTTCACACGATTGCCAAGGTGACCATTTAAAATTGTGGTCTTGAAAAAAACACAGTAACAACCCCACTGGAACCCCCCACACCTCCCCGGTACAAAGACTGTTTACACAGCAGAGCCCTTGCTCTGCTCCCTCACTGCATGGCCACCCTTATGAAAGGTGCCTTTGCAGCTACTATTACATTTTCCTTTGGATAAATCCAAGCAAAAATTCCAGGTCATTCAGCACCAGCATGATTTCTAAATAACAATAATTAAAAAAAAAAAAAAAAAAAGGCCCCATTAAGCTGACTTTGTGGTCTGCTGAGAAACAAAGTGATCAACACACTGTTCCCAAAGTCTCTCTTTTTAGTGCAATGTTAGTATGTGCAAGGGAAATCACAGCCACGTACCCATAACACCACCACGAGCCAGCTGGGGCAGCGAGAAAGTGCAATTTTAGCTAGAAGTTTTCTATGCCATGGATTCCTAGACAAACTTTCACTAGCACCAGTAAGCAAGAGTCCTTCTAACACCACCCTCCATCAGTATAGGGGAAAAAGGGGATTTAATTGTGCCATCAAAATATGGCCAGTATCAGCCAACAGAGCACTCAGGCAGTAACACAAAAATCCAAAATTTAATAAAACTCCAACATACCACTGCTTAGGGAACAGAGTTCCTTTGCTCTGCTTAAAGTTTGTGATGCCAGTCCAGCACTCCTGGCATGACCATTGCCAGTGAAATGTACAGCAGAAACTAAACTTCACAAATTAAAAAGCAAAAAAAAGGTATAGCCTGAGAGTGCCTCATCCCCCTCTGTGTGAACCGTTGCCTAATCATACCCTGCTGGTTTTGGGGTAAGTTCAGAAGTGACACCAGAGGTTAAAGGTGAGCTGAAGCACATCAGGCCCCTCCCACTGATCAATTTGAAGAGCGAAGCCAAAATTTTCTGAGCAACAGGAGAGGGAAGTTTACAAGCATTTTAAATACTGTCAACATGACAGGAAAGTGCAGTATCACATTCACTTTCTAATTTGTGCCTAAGTGCTGAAAATCATCTTTCTCTTCTGATTCCCATTGACCCAGCTTCTGATCAGGTTGTCTCTGTTATGTCTTTTTAAGAGAGGAGCTACAGGGAAAGACAGAACACAAACACTTCTACATGTGATGAAACTCTTGCTTTTGGGAAAAAAGAAAAACAAACCACAAGAACAAACAAAAACCAAAACCCTAAATGGAAAGCCAGCCTTCTACAGCTTCCCTTTCCTCCTGAACAATCAGGGAACACCTAGAAAAAAATTAATCCAGCAGGTATCTTGCAGCTCCAGCTCCTGTAAGAGCATCCCCCAGTCAGGTTCAGGACTACAGGGTTTCTCTCACAGCTACAGCAGCTACTGCTTTTGCTGGTGACTTCTTGTGGTGACCAATGCAAGCCCCTGGCAGGGAGGGGACATAAAGCCACACTACATACCTGCAAATACCCGTGCCCATCCCAACACGCTGCAGGCCTGATGTCCATCAGTGCTCACCTTTCAGACAAGTGGAAATAGGAGCCTGCAGATCATGGTTTGTTTAGTATTCTGCTTTAAAAAAATAAGAAAAAAGAATTATTTCCAAGATGCTAATTATGGACATGAAAAATAGGGTACCCAAATGAAGGATGGAGCCATGTCTAGGGCTGGCACACATCAAGGTTTCAGGTTATTAAGCAATTGGATTGTGCCCTTAATCTAAGCAGTCTCAGAGACATAAGTAACAAGATTCACATGGATTAAAAATGATGGCTCCTGCTGTGCCTGCCAAGCCTGAGCTCAGACACAGTGGATGGAGGTGGAGAATATAATTTCCCTTCCTTACTGATGCTGGCTACATCACCTCAATCTTACACCTCTCCTTTCAAGTCAAGACAGTCATCTTTGATTAGATGATGATGATAAATATTCACACACTGTGTAGAACTGTGGTGACACTTCCTTCTTAACACCACAAGAGCTGCTGCTGGGACTGTCAAGCCACCTCTCAGTTTTTCCTTTCAGTTTCAGATGCAAACACACTTCCAATGTCCTGCACCAAACCCCGAGTGTTTGGAAATGGCACCTGCTTCTCCTTTTCAACAGAGAAACAGGACCACAGAGCTAAACCCTCAAAAATTTTCAGCTTATACTTTCATGGAGATTTCAAGTTAACTAAAAAATGCAGATAACAAGGAATGTAGGAGTTAGAAAGGGAGCTTGATCATTTTTGATTTTTTTTTTTTTGTCTATAAATCTTACCCTCCCCATGCAATGGTGTTTGCCAGCCCCATCGCCACATCCAAGGGGAGTCTGCATGGAACCACTTTTTAAAATTCCTCTGACCCAAAAGAAAGAAAACTCCTGCTGTGCTTGTATGAATGCATGGAGACAAAGCTCAAAAACCTCAGCAGCTTCCAACCCTCAAGGCTGGTTTTTCTGTGTACACTGGGAAATTCTCCCTCTAGCTCACTAGACTTTTCAATTTTTCTGGAAAACTGGCTGAATATAATCCAAGTGCAAAATATTTCAGCTACTGCATGGAAACATGGTTTGAAGGGACCAGTTCACACCATAGTCCTTAAGCATTTCTGTAGATGGAGCGGGGATCACTCTTCCAATTAGCCATAGGCCTTTATGTGTACACCAAAAATCCCACAGAAAATCACCTTGAATGGGCAAACTACACTTCCAACATATTTATATAGCAAGTAGTTAGTAAAAGTGTACATTTTCAATGTACATCTTAATGCAATAAAGAATCAATGGCATATCTGAACTGTATATATGTGTACTTAAATAAACCTGCATGTACATAGACACTACAGAGTAAATTGACCTACCTGTATTTGTTCTCTGAAGGTGACACTGTACATACACCCATTCTTTCAGGCTGCACGACTCCCAGATCTACTTTCCAGCTCTAGCACCACCCAGACTCTCCCATCACCTGTGCTATTTTGGGGTGTGCAGGACTGCACCCATGAAAGTGGAGCCCTGGGGCTCCAGCTGCCCCTGCTCCCCAGGCAGAGCCATGGGGATGGCACCTGGCTGAGCTGACAAGAAGGCAAGGTGGGATGGCTGCTGGTCACAGCTCCAACCACGCCATGACCATCAGTCGTGCTTCTAGAGAGAAATTTAGGGAGCCTGGTGCCACAGCAGGGTGCTCTGGGTCAGTGCCATCCCTGCTCACAGCGTGGTGATGGTGGTTTGTCTCACCACTACTGCATGGGTGCAGTGCTGGTGGCTGCATCCAAAACGTCACCCCAGCTCTCTTTGGGGTGCAGATCATCTCTCTCTGAAGCAGATGGTCACACTTGGCCATGGGAATCATCCCTGTGTGCCAAGGAGTCCCACAAGCCCAGGCACAGGCACCCAGCATGTCCTGCCTGGTGAGGAAAGCTCCTCTGCCAAAGCACTAAGCAGTTGCAGCCACTTATAGCAGCAGAGCAAGGCAGCCTCTTAAAAAGGGGAGGAAGAAAGAATTGCAAAAGCAAGGGCAATTAAAGGTAGAAATCAGACACCATCTTTGGAAGAGGTTCTGAAAGCTTTTTTGTTTTTAAACCAGATTTTTTGTAAATCTCTGGATCCAATCCTTCAGGGTTTGCTACCCACCCTCCTAATAAATATCATTTACCACCAACAATAAAAAGTCTCCCACATTAAAAAGTTCTCACTAAATAAAAACCTTCTACTGAAAAAGCTTGGCTGAGTTGGCTTGACAAAAATAAGGAGCTATGACTATTCTCCATAAATACATCAGTGGATAAACACCAAAAACTATTTAAGTTAAAGGACAATGTTGGCTCCAAAACAAACCAGGAATGAACCAGCCATGAATTAATTCAAACTAGAAATTTAAATAAAGTTTCTAACCACTCAAAGGCAGTGAAGTTCTGGAATAGCTTTCCAAGTGCAAAAGTGAAGGCAAGACATGGAACCAATTTGGAGCTGCGATTTGATTAGTTTGTGACAGAATGGTCTGACACAGCATTTGGCTGGACTACTCAGCTCAAGAGTTTCCCTTCTAAACCTTGTTTTCTATTAGAAAATATTTAAAAAAAGAAATCTTCAAGCAGTTGCATCATACAGCAACCACCCAAGACAACACACATTAAAAAATGTACAGGTACCGGGCAGCAGGCAGGTTAACTGAAATTTATTTTGCTATTTTGCCAGAAATATTGCACATGGCCTGGAAGGAAAAAAAACCCAACAAAAAAAAAAACCTGGAACAAACACTTGAAGTCACCAGCAGTGCTGCAGGAGGATCTGCCATGTAGGGCTGCAAGACTGCAGCAGAATCACTGCCTTGCTGATCCCCTGGAGACAAAAATTACTTGAACCACTCACAGCCACACTGTGATTCTCTGTGTTTGTTCTCTGAAGAACAGCCTGTTCTCTCTGAACAATGAAAAGGATTCCAGGTCAGGATGCAAAAATTATTATGTGCTAGTTCTCAGTGATTAAGGAGAGACTTGGAGATTTAATAGCCTGCTACAGTCAGCCTCCAGGAGCACAGGGGAGAGTGTTCTAGCAAGCAAGGGACAAAATGACACCAAACTCCATCTCCCAGGCTGCCTAGGTCTGGGAACCAGCTATTTATCAGAGCAATATTGACCCTAACCTCATCTGTAGGGATGAGAATCTCAAATTCAAGACTAGCAGTTTTCTTCTCAGATCCCTTTCCTAACACACTTACGTGCCCACAAAGCCCTTCACCACCAGAGCTTAAGGACCAGAAAGGGCAGAGAGGATATATGCAGCCATGTCAACCTTTAGAGAACAAACACCTTATCAGACAGATGAAAAAAAAAAAAGAAACAAACAAGTACTATGCCATGATAGTCCATATCTAAGCAACGACCTTGTTTACACAATGTCTGAGATTTGTTATGCTTGTATAGGCAGCTGTAGGCATCGGTATATGAATATGAAATCTGAAAGTCTGTCACTGGGAAGCAAACAGGAGCATCCTATTTCCTGGGTGTGAGCTGAGCCCCTGCCTCCACCAGCCCTCAGCCATCTCCTCGGCCGGGCCACCGAGAGCTGGGCACTGAGTGCCCCGTTTTTGCACATGTGCTGTCTCGTGTGCTGTGCTCAAAGGTCTCATTTATGGCAGTGCTTCATCACCACGTCCTGCTCCTCAGGTTTGGATCAGGCCGGCCCATGGGTTTCTTAAAGATCACAAATTTCTTCTTGAGGGTAAGAGCAGATCCTCCGGGGCTGGTGGTTTCAGTTCACTCTGTTTCTGAAAAAGAGCAGAGGTGTCAGAGATGCTCTGGAGCTGCAACACGGGTGGAGTGCTGAGTGGGGAGGAAGGGGTGCAGAAATGCCTCAGGAAGGACAAAATTGGAAGCCATGATAAAGTCAGTTGTGGAGAAGGCCAGGAAACCCAAAATCTTCATGGAAGTGGAGCTGGGCTTTAGCCTGTGGCAGGGCTGAGGAGGGATGCAGCAGCCTGAAGCTGTGCACCCTTGCTGAGCACCTCCTACCTCTGTGCCATGAGGGGTGACAGGACCACCTCGCTGTGGGTGGCATAAAGTCACACTTGGAAGGTGCCTCGGAAGGGTCCCAGCCATCTCCCTGATGCAGGCACAAAAGCTGGCCCACCACTGGTCCCCAAACCCACCACTCCCCAGCAAAGCACACAGGGTGATGCACAACCGGACCCTGCAGCTGCAGGAAGGGCATCCAAACTCATGCTCCACCTACTCCAAATTAGATAGGGGAGGGAAGCAATGAATTTCACTTGAC
>VXBA01001826.1:207821-246298 GCA_013399895.1 Serilophus lunatus | reverse complement strand
TTTTTTAAGGCCTGCAGCCATGGCAGAGGTGTGTGGGAAGCTCCAAAGCAAGGTAGTGCGGCTGGAGAAGATCCCAGCTGGCCAGAGAGGGGCTGTGTGCATGGACCATGGTGGGATGGGGCCAGCACTTGGCCATCCCCATGTGGTGGGAACTCGGCCAAGGAGGAAACAGCCCCCAGCTGCACTGCAGGATAGCCCACAGAGGGCTTGGAAAGCACCTCTCCTCCACACACATGCACATACACACACCTTCCAAAACTGAGTCCTGGAGAAAGGGTAGGGCCAGGAGCTGGAAACATCAGCCCTCCATGTCCTCTCCCTCTTTGCAGCTGCCATCTTCACTACCCGAGCCTAGCCCCTTGCCAAAGAAGGCTGCTCATTTCTGGAGAGCTGGCAGTGGGAAGGGCAAGCAGGGATTGTGTCTCCTACCCAGGACCACAAAGGGGCATGGAAGTTGCTGGTGGCATGAGACAAGTAGCCAGGCCCTTTCCTTCCCAAATACACTCATGGGCCACCATCTCACAGGGCAAGTAACAGGAGTGGACATTCCTGCTGTTTTACTTAGGCTTGAAATAAAGACAGCATTTAGCTTCTGAGTAGAGCCAGCACCTAATGAGCAAGGCAGGAAGGGGCAGGCAGTCGCACTTGAGTCACTGTGCTGGACCCTCTTCATTCTCCTTCCCTTACTCCCTTCTTTCAGAGAGGGTTCCTCACTGCTTCTTCAGTTCAACCTCAAACACAAAACCCTTCCCTGAAGCCTGTTTCCCAAACGGGAGAGACCCAGTGCCGCACGTCCACCCCAGCCCCTCCACAGAGCCAGCCCTGCCTCGGCAGGGACCTTACCCAGCCTTGTGGCGGGTGGTGGGTTGGAGGCATCAGGGGTCCCGGCACCGCCCTCGTGGCCGCCCGGCTCCCACGCCTCGCTGCTCTCCGACGCCTCCGCGCCGGCTTCGCACGGCCCTTTCCGACTCCCCGCCGCCTTGCCAGCACAGGCCTCCTCGGAGCCGGAGCCCCTGCCCTCCTCCTCCACCTTCATGGCAAACCACACCTTGAGCTGCTGGGCACCGAGGCGGGAGCGCTCACAGAGACCGGGCACATCCTCCTCCCGCAGCCCCTTGTGCTTCTCGTAGTAGTCCTCCAGCACCTCCCGGCTGGCAGGGCTGACCTCCACCAGCCCCGGGGGAAAGACCCCCCGCCTGTAGTTCTCATACCACTTCAGCTGCCCGTTCTTGTAGCCGTAGCGGCTGTCCCCGAACCAGCGAATGACCTCGGCCCGCGGCAGGCCCGTCTGGGACACGATGGCGTCATACTCCTGGTTCGTGGGACGCTGGGTCTGCACGAACATTTGCTTCAGCAGATGCCGCTGCTGGGCTGTTTTTTTGAAGTTCAGTTTGGTTTTGGGAGGGGTGGGCGGCCGGCTGGAGCTGCCATCCCCCTTCTCATTTGCGCCAGTCCCCGGTACCTCGTTTTTGCCGTTGGACTCGGTCACTCGCAGGTTCTTCAGGTTGATTTTGATGGGACTCACCTTCCGCTCTGCCGAGTTCAGGTTGTTGCCAGAGGCGTCAACTGAGCCATTTTCACTCGAGGCCCTCTGCTCATCCGAGGAGTCCTCCCCTTCCCCACCGCCATTCTCCGCCTCCTCCTCTTCCTGCTGAGTCGCCTCCTCCACTTTCTTATTTTCTTCTGCCACCTTCTTCCTCCTCTCTGAGAACCAGCTGTCAATCTCCCTTCGAGTCATCTTTGTTTCCCCCCTCAGGCGGTTCACCTCTTCCTCTGCAGGAAGGGGATTTTGGGCAAAGCTGCTCTCCAGGGCCTTCAGCTGCTCTGGTGCCCGCTCCTTGTACTTGGTCGGGGTGAAGTCGGGTGCCTGGTGCCATGACTGCCGCCGTGGCGGGGGCTGAGGGGCCGGTGTGGCTGCAGCTGCTGCAGGGCTCAGCTCGGCTCCTCTGGGTGGGACATCGAAGGTGATTTCAGGCAGGGAATCCAGAGTGCTGTCTCCAGGGAAGACAGCCCGGCCGCCTCTCACATTCCTGTAGTGGTACCTCCTGTCACTGAACCATTTTCGAACCTCCTTGGTGGACAAGCCCGTGATCTTTGTCAGCCGCTCGACTTCAGCTTGGCCAGGGAACTGGTTTCTGCAGAAACTGCCTTTCAGGGCTGAGAGCTGCTCGTGGGACTTCTTGTTTTTGTAGACATTGGGATCCAGGAAGGTCTGTGAAGAGATGGCAGGGCAGGCAGTGAGCAGCGACTGGGCACTGTTGACCACCTTCACCCCTGAGGCACTGCTGGAGCTCACTGTGCTGTGCTGTCCTGCCAGCTGTGTCTTGGGGACAGAGGTCACTGCCAAGGTGAAGGAGGAGCTGGTGCCCTTCAACCCATTTGCCATGATGGGCTGTGTGACCAGCAGCCCCCCTGTCCCTTCTGGCTGCCCTACCACATGGCCTGGTAAAGTTGCCTGGATAAGATGGGGGACACTCCCAGGATTCGCAACCAGCGGCGTGTTCAAAACTGTAATGGTGGGTTGTGGCACAGACTGAATAACAGTGTTGAACATCTTCTTCCTGGCATCTTCGATCTCCTCCGGTGACCAGCTGATGCCCTGTTTCAGCCTCTGAGCAGTGAACCAGATCTTCAGCTGCTCTTCTGGGTATTTGGTCACCACAGTCAAATAGCAGAGCTCAGCTTTGGTGGGATAGGGAAACTTGTGGAAAGAGTTTTTCAGGAAGCTGTTGGAGTCCATGGCGGCGTTGTACGTTGGAATGCTGCTCAGGGGAATCATCACCTTGGGAAGGGACTTGGATGTAGGAAGCTGCTGATGCAACGGGGGTTGCTGTTGCAGCGACACAAGTTGCGCAACACCCGCCTGCAGAACAGGCACATTTCCGATGATGGAGCCATTCATTATGTGGGATGACTTTGTTGAACTTGCAGTGGGCTGGCTGACTGGCACGGACCCATTTGGGAATGAATGCTCCCCGTCTTTCACCTCCGACTCACCGCCCAACTGACTCAACACAGTCTCCTTCAGCGTGTGGATTTTTTTGGCCTCAGGTTTACCCTTCATTATCTTCATGATGGGGGTTTTGGTAATGATGATTTCAGACTGGCCATCTGCCCCTTCTTCAGGGGCCTCTCCCGGAAGGTCGTGGCTGCTGGTGGCCTCACAGAGACTCTGCTCCACAGCTGTACGACTGTCCTGCTTTGCCACCCTCCAGACAAACCCCGTTTCACCCGCGTGTGACTCCGTGTTGTGGTGTGAGAGCCCTTCGTGGCTGTTTGCCAGGAAGTTGCACGGAACACATGCAAACGTGGGGTCTTTGCTGAAGTCTGAGTGCTCAGAGTCCAAGTGCCCAAAGAACTGATGCACGTCTTGAGAGCCAAAGTCGCAAGACTTGCAGATGTAAGTGTCACTATCGGCAACGCCGCGGTGCCCGTTGGACAAAGCTCCATTGTTACTGTTACTGGCACCAGCATCACTCGCTGCCTGCCCTTCTGCAGGAGCTTCTCGTTGTGTTCCTTCATGATCATCTTCTACAGCATCCTGTTCAGTCTCCTGAAGCACCAGTGTTTTCACTGGTATCATGCAGGGAGTTGTGGATTTTCTTTTGCTAGCCATCACTACAATTGATCCAAATGATTATTTTCCTTTCATTTAAGTTAAATTCAAATTTAAAAAGTGCTATTGTAAGTGCTCTCTGGTCCAGATTCCAGCAAATTCATGACGTCCCAAGGAGCTGTTGTCAAATGTTGACAAATGTTCATATCTGCCACTGAACCTGAGGAAAAGGAGAGGGAGGAGAGGTTAGTTCCTTTGGCATTAGGCAAAGCACAACTGTCCCAGTATTTAACTGCTTGCCTCAATAAATCATTTTCAGCCTCTTTCCCTTGAAAAAATTAATTTGACTTTGGATTTACTGTATTTTCACACCTACAACCTGTGAATTATCTATTTAAAAAAACTCACAAACATGCCACTTTTACAGTCCACATCAAATTCTCATTTGAGAAGGAAAACCACTGAATTTTCCCCTCATCCTACCCCGTTATAAGCAGGCAGGGAGAGCAGTTCCTAAGCTCCCTATGTGCCCAGGCTCCCAGCTCAGCTCCACGCAGGAGGTGATACCAAGCAAGGTCACCTAGGAAAGCTGCCCACTTTCCATCAAAGAAACCCAACGAAAAATCCACACGTTCCCCCCCAAGAACAATTCAATTCCTTCAAAATCAGCATTTTTCATGCATCCTGTCAGGAAGTTTCTTGCCAGCTCAAAGCACCGTCCCTGTGCCAAGAGCCTTTGCTTGCAGACACCCGGGGCTCTGCTTCAGGGAGTGAGGAGGCTGCAGACAGGAACACACATTTTAGCTCTCCTTGCTCAGCAAGCCTACAAAGCATTTGGGAGATTCCCTTCCCACCCTGCGCACACTTCATTACAGTTTCAACAGCATCTGTGAGTCCTCATCTGGAGCTGCAACAGAAGGTAAAGGCTGCAAAACTCAAGGGCAGCATCACAATGTTCCCAGCTTTCCTCTGCCACCACCTCTGCAGCTTTTGGCATTCACACCACTCAATGCACTGGGGATGTTCCCTAAGAAAGCATAGTTTCTCCTCAACACAAATCCATCTTGCCGTGCTTGGGGTGACCAGAGATTTGTTACACTTAAAAACAAAAAAAACCCAAGAAAACAAAGGAATCATTTTCTCTCCTTCGTTTTGTTTTGTTTTTTTCCTGAAGCTAAAGCAGATCCTGAACTACTCCAGCCTATGGAAGGTCGGGGCTAGCTGGGGCGTTAGCCACAACCTTATTCCTGGCCTGATGTAGCCTCCCCATGTGCATAGTGAATACTCTGTGTCTGAAATCATGACCCCAGGGCAGTAATGTTGCTGTAGTTGGCACCAGGAATCACTTGCCTGGTGACACCCTTCTGTGAACTTTTTCTATAGCAACTCTACATTTTCTTTCCCCCTTTAAACAGAGGGATAAAAAGATATTTTTCCAGACTGCAAGGTCACTAGGAAGCATATGGATGCACCGATTCATATTACAAAGACTCTGTGCCAGCTTTTTCTGGGATTTACAGCAATGTAGCTTTATAAAAACACTCATAAAACTTGAACCTAAAAAAAAAAGATCATCCTGTGAGATGACTCACAGAGGTAACTCCTATCAGTTACAGCAGTTGTGCACCAGTAGCTTTCTCAGATCAGATATTTGGAGCTGATCTCATGCACTGAGAAATGAAGATCAGGCAAATTATTTGGTGGTGTTTATGCAATACCTCCTGTGCTTAGTTTTTTCAGTAGTTTTTAGAACAGAGGAATGAAAGGTTCTCATGAAAAGAAAAAAAAATCAAATGGAGGAAGTACAATTTGACCTCTCTAACTTTATTGGATTTTTTTTTTTAAAATTCTGAAAGCTGACATCACTTTTTCCAAATGGGAGAGCCTGGATGGCCAGCTCTGGCCTCAGCAACTCTCAGGCACCATTTGAAGACTGATGGGAAAACGTTAACTTCCCGTTAATGTGGGCTGATCTGAGATTACAAAACGGTCCTGTAAATAGTGTTAGTCACCGTTGAACTTGGCATCAGAAAAGACTGCTTGCTATGCTAAAGCATCATGAAGAGCTAGAAATTATAACTTTTGAAAAAATATCTATAAATAAAACAGGTATTTAAGCTGTGAGCTGGATTTAGACAGCAGGGTCTGCACATCTCAATACCTGCTTTATGCCACTCTCATTCCACCTTCTTGTGGTTAGTCCTTCCCACTGCAGAGGGCCAGAAAGTTACCCATTAGCATTAGCAAGTGGAATACTTGGATGACTATGAATGGGCTGTGCTATTCAGAGGAGAACAGCATCCATTTGACACCAATCCTGAGATCCTCATTTTTGATGCTAAGTTAAATATTACACAGTCTAGCAGGGTGCAATGACCTTTCCAAGTCCAGTCAATTAGGGAAAAAAACAATAAGACCAGCCTGAAAGCTGCAAAATACAGCTGAGAGAAGTTTCATGTCAGGGAAGTGATGGTAAAAGAATTCTTATTTCATTTTATCCTGCAGCTTTAACACAGGGAGAAGCTGCTGGGCCCTCTGCAAGCTTTTTCCTTTGTAGCAAACTCCAGATAGAGATCCAGTTCCAGAGTCTCCATTACTGAGACAGCTGAAGTCCCAGACAGATCTTACCTAGTGTTTATGGAGTCACTAGATATCAAAAAGATGATTTTTATCTGTCAACAGAGTAAATTTGATACAGAGCAGCAGCAATACACAAAGACCCCTATTGTGCCCCATTAACAAAATGCCTCTCCTGAGTACTCCATCACCATTATTTTGGGTAAATGTGAATGGCTTGACCCACCTACAGAGAACCTAAAAGCTCTGCATTTCATTTACCAGCACATTTGCATCAAGCCCTGCGCTCTCTCCAACAACTTTCCTTAAAAATGCAATCAAAGCAGCCCCAGCCAGCACAGCTCTCCTGCAGGGCTCCAATATTAATGCCACCTGAGAACACAGATTGCAAATTTAGCTGGAAGTGAATCACAGTGGCAATTTACTGGAAGAAAAAAAAAATTAATCAAGTGTACTGTTTGTCCATTTCATTTCCATGGAACAGTTGCATAACCACATGTTGGGAGCGTGTTTTATTCACTGCTCACCTTCTGGAATGCACTTAATACTTTAATACACTGCTAATATATAACAGAATGGATAATTCAACTATTTCTCCATCATTAAAATAAGTGAGGCTGTTTTAATGGAGAGGGCAAATTAATGGCAGAAAAATTCATCAGTTGAAAAACATCCTTACAACTGATCTCGGTATATAAACCATCACTGCAGATGCCTCAGATCCATCTGCACAACTACAAGTGAAGAACTTTATCTCCTATGTATTATTTGATTATTAACTGGAGCAACAAGACATTAACTGAATGGAAGAGCTGCCTGGCAAGCAGGAAAACGAAGGGATTGTACTTAATTTCATGGTGAGGTAGCAGAATAAGCAAGACCAATCAACTGTGCACCTAAACCTTTCTCTGCTGTTGGAAATTCCAAGGAAAACTGAGTTAAAGCAGAGTCAAACCAATTCTCTGGGATGCTCACAGAGAAACTAATGCTGAAAGGTGGCCCAGAAGTTACTTTGGCCACGTGCAATTCAGAAAATCACAACAGAGGAGGAAGATGGAAGCTGTAAAATCCATGATTCCAATCTATGAGAACAACACAGCCCTTCTGCTAAAGACAGCCCAAAACCTACAGCACTGCTGTGATATCCCCCTCCTGCAAAGCTTCCAAAACAGCCATCCTTTCTCCAGCACAGGAGCCCTCCCATCCCCATTGGCAGCTCCAGGTACACACCACCAACCCTCTGCAGAGGGGCTTTGCCTCCACTGAGGGAAACAATGCCCAGACTGGTCACAGTGAGCTCTGCAATAGCAGAAAATTTACTTCTGTAGAGATTAACAAAGGGAGGTTTCGAAATCTGCACTGCTGAGTATGAACTTTCAGCTTTTTCCAGCTTGGCTGGATATAACTGGTTTGGTTTGAAATGTTTCACTGAATTAACGAGTTGAGGTTGTTAATGCAAAACATTCCTCCCGCGCAGAGCCAAGGTCCCCAGTTAGAAGATTAATTTTTGTGACCTTTTGCAAACCTCACCTAGAAACAACCACCAGAAAACTCACCAGGCAGCATCACCAGCCAGGACACAGCCACTCCAGTCCCACCAGCAGGCACAAGGATGCCAGGAGAGCTGCCCTCCTCTGCCCCCAGCCCAGCCAGCGCCTGGGTGCCAACCCTGACACTGGGGACAAGGCTCCAGGCAGACACAAAGGGTGGCTACGTGCTCTGTGGGCTCTGGTGCTCTGCTGAAGAGTGAATGCTCTTCGTTAAAATAAAATGAAATTAATAAAATTATATTTAAAAAAAAATCAACACCAAAATAGAAGTAAAATTACAGTTTTCTCAACACTTTCAGTGCCTGCTAGGCAGGCAGACACGCTCCCCAGGTCAGAGACAGAGTTGATGGTTCTGTCTCATATGGAGCCAAGCACAATATTGGCACTTTAAATAAAAGTGGTTTGTTTTTAAACTGAAAGTCTGCAAGCCCCAGCTGATAGCATCAGATGGGGGGTGGGGAAATAGTTAAAAAAAAAAAATCAAAGGAGGAAAAAAAAATAATCTGATGTTCTTGAGATTTTGTCTCTCCCCTTCAGGCTCTACCTCCAGCAAGGCTCAGAAGATACAAAGCTGTCTTTAGGAGTTCCACAGATGACTTCCCAGCTCCCACTGTAATTAGCATGGCTATTAAATAAATTATCCCCGTGGCCAACATCAGAGACCAAATGCACTGCTGCAGCACCCAAATCCAAGGACTGGGTCACCTTCCCCTTCCCACCATGTGCCACAGCTGGCCACTCCAGCACGGCAGACTCCCAGTTTGCTCTGGGCAGCACTAGGTGCCAGCTCAGTCTGGGACTGGGTACATTTATCAGGGTGCTGGGGAGGGAAGGAAAAACGGCTCCATGGCTGCCCTGCTGCCAGTCACGGCAGTTCTGACCACTAACATTTGTTCTCCATTTGGAGTCTGTTCAGGAGAAGTCATGGAGGAGTTTGTCAAAACATGCCCAGTGGATGTGACTGCTAATCCATCCCAGGGACACACTCTGTGGATGGACACACTCAGCAAACCTCTTTAGGCTACATCTCTGTCACTCAATATGGATGGGCATATCTCAGGGGAAAAGATCACCTTTCCAGAGAAACTTCCAAAGTGTGGATGGGATATCTCTGTTAGCTGGGCCAGCACAGCCCTCTGACAGAGAACAAAAGGCAAGATTTGGCAGGTCTGAGCTCCTCTGTTCCTGGCCTGTGGCTGTGCATCCCAGCTACCAGGAGTCCAGCATCCTCCCTGAATATCTCTGCAAAGCCTGCAGCTGGGAGGAAGTCACAGGATGGGAACATCTCCAGCAGCCTAAAAATGCCAGCAGCAGAGCATCACCCCAGCTCCCAGCACACATACCCAGCCCTCTCCCAGGGCTGGCACCTGGAGGTAACATCTGTCACCCAGAGCCTGGTTCATAATCCATTCCAAACTCATGACACACTTAATTCTTCTGGGGTTTAACCCCATACAGGACTGCAATTTCCCTTTAATGAGATTTTCCCCTGCAGAGCAGACCGGTACCCCACTAACTGCAAGCACTCACATCTCAGGTGCCCTCAACAGGAACAAGGAGAGCCACCAGCAACAACCACAACCCCTGAGAGGCCACACAGGCAAGAAACACCTCTCCACATCTTATTGTTTCACACTGCACAAATGCACAAACACAGGCACAAATTTCAGCAGTTTCAAGCTTCAAGCGGCACCACAGTCAACATTTGTATTAAGGAACAATTTCTCTTTATACCAACTGGTCAGGGTGCTTTGTAGTTTAAGCCTGGCTCTGAAACCACGGGTACAGTCTAAATGCAGTGGGAGCCGGCTAACCGAACAATCGTATTCATTCTCCACTCCTTGGCAGGCCCAGAGCAGAAAAGAGTCTTTTCCATTTAGGCCAGTTAAACAGAGCTATTCATTAAAATTTCACCCTTCTCCAAACTGCTGGACTTCTCCATTTAAAATCTGCCCTTAAGAGGAGTTCTATCTTCTCTGCCCCACGATGCTCCTCGTTTCCCTGTCTGAAGTTATCGCCCATTTCTGAGCTGTTTTTGGATTGCTCTCATGCTCCCCTAGCAGCAGCACCTCACCTGTGTGGTGGTGGTGACTGGGCAGAGGCTGCCTGAGCACTCAGGGACTAATGGTAATAATTATCTCTGCTTCTTTTTTGTTCTCCAGACAAGCACAAAACTGAGCAAGATGGAAGGTTAGAAAGGGCTGGCTGAAAGAGAACGTGATTACAGTATAAAAATAGGTCACTGGGATAATATAACCTTTAGACTATTGGCAATGTGCCCCCCTTAGAGACAAGCCTGTGTGCTGTATTTCAGAGGAATGTGAGGAATAAAAAACAACAACCACTGATCATCCCTTGGAGCTTTGTGTGCTTCTGTTTGAACATCACTAATGTTAATTCACTCTTTTTCCTCTGCCCTCATCCATTTGATTGAGTACAAAATAAACCTTATGCAATCACACCATTAACATCTTCCAAAAAAGTAATAATCTCTTTTGGCACAGAGGCTTCATTACAGATTTGCTCCGTGTTACACTACCTTAGCATACAGTCCCAGCATCCCAGGGACCCACCTCCAGAGCTTCAATCCTCATATTTTGTCCATGTTGCAAAACATTTCTGGCATTCCCCTAAAGGAAAAGGTCCAGCAGAGAGATAATTGTGTCTTGACAGAGCCAGGGTTAGCACTACCAGCAGAGGATACCCTCTAATGGAGCTTCGAGAAGTCCCTCAGCTCATCCAGATCTGAGTCTCCCATCACCTCACACTCAGCTGGTGAATGCCAGCAGGTGGTTTGTGCCTGAACAGAGTATGGTCATGCTTATGAACACACAGAAGGTTCCATTCCAGTCCCTTGTGCTTTCTCCAGGAGATTCTCTCTTTGCTTTCATTGTTAGGGCTCTGATTGTGGTTTCAGCTTGATCACAGCCATCTCAAACAGCCCCTCACGGGTCACCAATATCCTGCCACACCATCTCTGGATGATGATCCCACCCTTAGAGCTTACTACCAAGCAACACCATTTAGGTAGGGCAAGATCAGCTTTGCAAGATGCAGCCTTCTGGAATGCAAGTGAAAAGGGGCAGGTTATGCCTAAAATATACTTCTTTCTGCTTTTATTATCAGAAATTGCTGAACCGGCTCCAAGCCAGAAATCTATCCGGGAGTTTCCAGAGGTAGATCTTTGTCCATGTCAAATTTCTGACAAGGATACTTGAGTCTTTTAAATCAGCAGGGAACACCTGGCTGAGCTGGTGAGGAGCTCACAGGTGTGAGCACCCGTGGCACCAAAGCCCACTGTGCCCTTGGCACTGCTGCAGCCTGCCCTGTCCCAAGGAGGCATTTTGGGGGAAGCCGCAGAGCCCACCTTTCCTCATCCCAACTCTACTCCCAGGTTTGCACATCCACCTCCGTATGGGTGACCCTATTTGTGGGCCATCATTCAAAATTCAACTGGCTCTAAATGTCAGCATAACATTTACTGTTAAAAGAAAATCAGTGTCAGCTTTTATAGCAGCACTGAAAAGATCCCGCTGCAGAGCCACTAACCCAAAAGCCTGTCAAACAGGTTTCTCACCAAGCATCCAAGTCCTTTGTGGAATAAAGCTGGCTGAAGCCAGGCTGATCACCAGTTACCGGGCAGCCACGCAAGGGACAGACCCACAGCAATCCCAGGGAAATAAAGAGTGCCCACAGCTTTAAAACAAGATATGGGTGGGAAGGACTAAACCAAGTTCCTAAACAGTACCAGAGGCACTTGGAGCTGATCATCTGCAGCATGGTCACACAAGTGCTGCAGCCCCTTCCCAGCTGAGCATTTTTGGATTCCTTCATCCCCCCTGCCCTTTTGCAATATGCAGCTTTGAGAGCTGCGTTACGTTCTGGCTCGGCATCAGCTCCTATTCCCCCACGTACAGTTGCTACAACCAAAAAGACAACTGCAAAATACTTTGTCTGAACGCAAAGAAAGGGGGTTTGGCAGGTTGGGATGGTGGATTATTTTTTTCCATCCCCATGGATCCTGCTTCAGTCTTCCTTTCAGACCCTGCCCTGCGCAGACGATGGCTTTTGCAGCTTATTGAGTCCGCTGGTTTATGGCAATGTTTTTCTGCTCACTGAACTGGCTCATTCTTTCAGCAGAACAAACTGTTCCACATTGAGGCAGGAGTTGGCTGTGTTTTAACAAAGGATTTTTCCCTTCTGACAGTGTTTTGCAAAAGACCCAAAAAAAAGGAGTTTGGAGCCAAGTTACAAAAGGTCAGGAGAGGCGAGTCAAGCACTGGGTGTAGTTCCTGTATGTCACAGCCAGACAAGGAAATGGGTGGGGAGAACAGAAATGGCATTTTGAGCAGTAATAATATATATAAAGTGATATTAATGAGGAATGGGCTTTTGAATGAGGATGGCGAGCATGCAGGCACTATAATTTTTGCTTTACAAGAGCAGGCTTGTTAGGTAGGCTGAGGCCTCTGCAATCATTTATCCATGTGAAGCAGGCATTTGAGAGAGTTCAAGTAGCACTAGCAGTGAGAAAAAGGCAGTCTTATTTGCTTCCCCTCCCCAAGCTGATTTCAAGGAGTAACCGTACTCTCATCTCCTGACAGCCAAATGAATATTCAAAAGGCTTTTGCCAAGCCAACTCCAGTCAATCACTGGAACAATGCTGCGAGAAAGAAACACTGGGCTGAGAGACCTGTGTGAGACAGGCATCTTGTGTCCCCTTCCTGGCTCTGCTCTTGCATCCCAACCATCTTTAATGTTTTAAGGTGCTCCTGCAGAGGTCTGCCGGGTGCCACAGCTGTTCTGCCTGCTCCATCCCCTGCCACCCTGCAGGAAAATATGGCCAAAACAGAGCTGCTGGATGCAGGATGAGCATCCCAAGCCAGAGTGATATGAGTGGGAAAGAACCCTGGCACTGTGATCCCAGCAACACAGCTTTCCCAAGGGAGCTGATAACTCTTCCCTCTTCTCTGCTACAGGCTGGGATCACAAAAGTATTTGTCATGGGATGGACAGGTTCCTGGTGAGGCTCCACATCCTGCTCAGCAGCAGCAGCTGGTAGGGTCTGGGTCTTTCTGCTCTATGCATTGTACAGGGATAAATCAGGATGGCCAACTCTGCCCTTGCAGATGTTGGAAGGAGGAAGCCAAGAGGATCTGTAACAGTTGTCACTATGTCATGCCTAATACTCAAGCTCTCCCAGGCCTCAGAGGATCCCTGAATAGAAAGAAACCACCCACCCCTGGAACACAGCCACTTTTGTGGCTGGAAGGGGCAGATGTTCAACCCCATACAAAATGCAACACAACAGTTGAGGCTGTAAGTGAAGAACGCCACATCCACTTAAAACTGAAGAGGGAAATTAGGGACACCATCTAACTCCAGAACTACCATTTGGTCCTGATGCTTACAATTCACGTACCTACTCTGCAAGAGTGGCACAGGGTTTTCCTCCATTGCCTTAAATAGACAATACCTTGGACTAAAGGGTTGAACCACAAGAACTTCAGAGGCATATGGTCAGACTGGTAAGTGTTCTGCTCCTTCAGCTGGAACACAAGTTCTCAAAAAACTTCAGTTCATTTTCAGTACCTACATTAAGTGACAGACTTCCAGAAGTCCCAGCTGGACAGGACAGGCCCTGCTGGTAAAGAGAAGGGCAGCCCATTAAGACAGCTCAACATCCTAACAGCCAAACCCTTTGTGAGAAATGCCTGAGGAGAAGCTGAGTTTCAGAAGTCCTCCTCACCCCAGCGAGCATTAGATCCTCCACCAGTCAGTGCCAAGAAGAGCTGGGATGAAGAACTACATCATCTCTACCACCAAGACCTCATCCACTGACCCCCACACATGCTCCCATGGGACAATCCTATCCCTTCCTCTGAAATACTATGTCTTTTAGGATTTTAAGTAAGAAACAAATGGATTTGGGACTTGATTAGAGATCTCTGTGGGCAAGATCCACATGTCCAGATCATGCACCTGCCAGCCAGAGGCAACCCTGGTCGTTTGCTCTCTGGTTTGGAACTGTATTTGTCCAAAACTATTTGTCAAGACACTCTGGACAGTACGCAGAGACACAGAAGTTCAAGGGTTATTTATTATATGAACCATGCTAGTCAGGACTCTTCCTCCAGCTGTTTAGTAACACTTGGAATGGATTGTCTTTACTGGCGAGTCAATTATTTTTTGTAGCAGAAAACCCACCATCCTCTGTAGGTCAGCTGTGACCTGAAAGCATCCCAGTTATTTACTGCTGGAAGCTAAAGGAATTTCCTTATTCTCAGAAGACAGACATTTAAAATTAGTTTCAAGTTCAGTTATGATAAACAAATCACGTTCTCCTCCTGGTTTTTTGTGTTGTTGTTTTGGGCTTTTTTTAAATCATGCCTGCTGGTCCACTCAGCCTTTTCCTTCGCTGCCCTATGCAACTGCTTATTTAAAACTTCATTCACAAGGACGCAGAGGAACATAGACATCTGAGAAAAATCAGCAGAGCCAGATCCCTGCTTTCAGAGCTTTCCATTTGGCACTGGATTCCCCAGGAAGGCATTAAATTAACAAACCACCATGCATTTGGGCTTCCCCCCCGCCCTTTCCTATGAGGAGCAGAAGGTTGGGAGTTGGGTTGTCACCCTCCTGCTGGGTATGAAGGTTCAGAACCTCAGCTCTCTGTTGACAACCAGCCAGTGGAGCCTCTGCCTGGAACCAGCCCACTCCACCTACCCTGCCCGACAGCTGGGCATGGAAACAGTTCCCAGCAGATGGATGAGGAAGACAAAAGGTGTTTTAAAATGATATGACGGCCCAATTAAAGGGTTTAAGGTTTCAGACTGAGGTCTCCTGCAAGCCTTAATTCAAAATATTGATGTACTTATCAATTTGTGGGTCACAAGGCCTCGATACAAGGCGATTCTTTTAAAAAATTCAGGCATGCTGGGAGAATTGCCTCCTTGCCATGTTTCAGCGAGTCTACCCATCAACTGCCAGCAATTACTAAGCCTCTACTCTGTATTCAAAGCTCTATACAATGGAGTTTATTATTTTTAAGCCTTTCAGACATCAATGTAGCAAACTTAAAGAGAGCTATTTGGAAGATTAAGACACAAACACCATCATATTATTCAATTTAGCTCCAACACTGAACACTTATTTCTGTAAAGAGTCACAGCTAATACAGTGCCAACTGCCAACAGAGACAAATACTTAAAACTGTAAGTCACATTGCAGCATGGTCTTATAAACCAAATTTAAGATATAAGAAGGAGGAAATTACTATCATTATGCAAATTACTGCCATTATGCCCATTACTGCCAAGCCATATCTTCAGGTCTTGGCCACAGGCTTCAAAAATACACCCACAGAAATGACAACCTGAGAAAATCATGCAGCCAGGTGTGAAGCTACTAGCACATCTACAATAATAATAGATGAGTTTTCTAAATATGTTATATGTTCATATAAGAGCAAAGAGACTTCCTACCACCTCACCACCCCAGCTCACTGCCTGCCTAGGGCAGTCCTGCAGCACAAAGTTTACTAAAAGCTCCTTTATTTGATCAAATCAGAGCTGCAGACAGGACAAGAGGGGAGCAATGGGACTAAACAAAGAAAGGCTTTGTGCCCATTTTCTATCATTACAGTGCTTACAGGAGAGCTGACTGCTGCATTTTTCCCTCTTGAAACCATCCCACCCTTCACAAAACTGTGACTTAGACAAGATGGGGTGCAGGATGGGAACAACATCCTTTCATGGAAATAAGGCAAAAAAATGAAATAAGAATCAATTAAAAAAAATCAGTTTCCCATATGAAGGCTGTCATTTCATTAGGGCTGATTTTAACCTGAAGCCTTTGCAGAAAATCCATCCATCAGGAATTTAACATTTCCCAGCTCTTCAACTGAACATGGAAAATTTCTCATTGCAAAGTATGCCCTGGATAACAGAAATATATTCCTGGTTTACACCACCAAAGGTATCACAACCCATGTTATAACCTCAGAGAGACAGAAACCAAACCTTCCTCCTCCTTTTTCAGAAAGAAATGAAGGGTGGTCTCATTACACCAGTCCAAAACATTCATCATCATCATTAGGGTGAAGGGCACAGCAACATTATTAACTCTGTTTCACAGAACTAAGAAAACAGCAGGATAAACTAAACTGCAGGAGTCAGCATGGGGGGATGCTAAGGTAAAAATGACATTTATGCTGTGTCAGCAGGCAGCCTGCAGACACAGGAACGAGGATGACTGACTGGTAATGGCATGATGGAGCCTTTCACTTCTAGGCCAGAAGTCCAAATCACAGTCAGGTTGGGATAACATGGTCCTCCAGGAACCTGCTTTCTTCCTTGGACTGGGACTGAGCAGACTTGGAAGCATCTTAACGGTACTGCACCAAGGTGACAGTGTGGCACACTGGATAGAGCTCAGGACAGTGGGAACTCCTCACACACACAAGCCCAGGAATGGAGATGAAAGCAAAGCTTCTGTTCAAAAGGGGTGGATTTATTTTCCCAACTGCTGGACCATGCACAGGTGATAAAAATTTCACACAAAATACTAACACCCAAGATGAAAGAGTTGGCCTCAATTTACTCTGCTTAACAGCCTGCACAAGCCACTGAACCCAGCTATGTGACCAGAGGGAAACACAGAGCAATGCTAAGGAAAGCTGCTCTGCACAAGGAGCAACCACCTTGATAGTGCAGTTATGCTGGGAACCCCAGGATCTCATGGAACATATTCTCTGGGCACTCATAAAGCCTTTTAAATGGATCATCCTGTTCTGGTTTTCCCAGGAGGACAGCAAAAAGGCCCATGAGACAGTCGTGCTTTCTACTCCATCTGTGCTCTTCACACATTAGCTATGGAAAAGGGTAAGGATCACCTTCCCACTGACACAGCTCCTGGCTGGAAGGGAAATGCTGTCACTGGCGTGTTACAGAAAGGGAAATGAGGCACAGAGCAATTTTAAATAACTTGCCCAAGGTCACAGGAAGCTTAAAGTAAAGTAAGTAATTGAACTCAGGACTTGTGAGTTCCCAGTCTAGTTATTTATCAGAAATCACCTCTTAATGGGTCACCTTTAGTCAGAAACTCTATTTTACGCTGCCAAGAGATTACACTGAATTATACTGGCACAGAGAATTATTATGAGTTTCCCTTGCAGCCCAAAATGCTCAAAGGGCTGTTTTGGAAATGAAATAAAACTTGCAGCATGCTCGGTGTGCTGGAACAGACAACTCCCCAGTGCTGCAGATAGCTGAACCACTGAAGTGCCCACAAGCCTCCAGATGAAGCTGGGAGATAAGAAAGTGTTTTTCCTCTGCAATGAATCACTCTGCTCTGAAGGGTGGCCCCCAGTGAGCATGAACTCATCATTCCACCTTGGATTTGCATCTTCATTCATAAATACCTCTAATGAAACAGAATATTTCAGCCTTAGCACTGAGCCAGACATCCAAAAGCCTCTCCCCTTCCATGAGACTTCTCTTTGAACCTGATGGGGCATCAGTGTGTGTTGCTACAAAACAACCAGCACGACTTTATCCAGGCTTTCAGAGGCCACGGGCACAGTTATTTTGCTTCCTGAAGAAAACCTGCCTAAGCATCTCTCAGCACACCCCAGTCCATTCACAGAGATTAGACCCAGTCTCTGCCAGAGCCTTTCATGCCCTCAAGACACTCTCACCAGGAAGGGCTGGCTGGAGGCATCTCAGCAGCATCCAGCCTGGCAGAGCCCAGGCTGCAGCACCCCCGTGCATCCCAAACCTCTCCGACCTCGAGCACTGGGAGAAGCCCTTGCATATGCAAAAAAGCAACAGCAAACCCAAACCCTCCTGACACAGGATGACCACAGATGTGGTTATTAATACAACAGACAATCAAGCCATATCTGTGGGTATCTACAGTGCTCAGATCGTTTTCAGCTGATGACAAACAGTGAAAGTGGCTTGGAAAGGGCCACACAGAATGGAATTTGCCTTCCCTGAAATACAACGTGGAGGGAGTCAAAACTGCTAGTCAAGAAGTTCATGCAGCATTTAGGCATCCAGTGGTCTCATCTTTCTGAGCACAAGCAATTTCATTTATCACACTGATACTGTACATGTATCCCAAGCAAATAGGTCAGTAAGAAAGAGGAGTAGGAAGGCAGGGATGAGGGAGAGGGATTCAAAGGCAATCAGAAAACAGCACTTGAGCTGCAAGTTGGGAAACTTTGCAGTTACATACTGGCTGGGGAGACAGGAAAATGAGAGATAAGACAGGCTTCACAGCTCCATGCTCAGGGCTGTGGCCACTTGTCTGGGAAATGAGGAGCTCTATTTAGTGCTAACCCCAAACCATCGTCTTCCTAAGAAGCACCAACCACCACAGGCTTAACAGGAAGAGAGAGGAAAAAAAAGGGAAAAAAAAAAAAAAGAAAAAACCTCACCTCCACTAAGATTCTGCCATAGTAAAAAAAAAATCCCAAGCATTACCAAATTGCATGGATAAATAATAATTCTGCTTTGCACAGCCTTTGAGTGGGGAATTCTTTGCTTTGCACTTTGTTGCAGATTTGCAAGTGAACATTTGCTCCTGAGAACAATTCATTACCTCTGGATCTGGAAAGTAAATCTATCTTTTCCCTATCTCTTCTTCACAGCAGAGCAGAGGCTCTGGATGGAATGGCTGATACCAGCTGAAAGAGTGGGATAACTGCTTTAAGGCTGCTCACCAGAAGACCTTCCTATCACTCCACACCACAAACCCCAGAAAAGTGCACACCCAATGCTGCAGCTGGGACCAGAGGTTTCATGCAGAGCACCCAGTTTTGTGGAAGCACCACCTCTCTCTCACCATGAGTTCTACCTTCCCTAACAATATCAGATCAGGGCAAACCCCTCAGCCCTCTGCAAGAACCAGCTCAGCAGATGCACCTCCAGAGGGTTATAAGCAACAAGACTAAACTAGCAGCTCTGGGCCTCCAGATCCTTGGGCCCTGAACACGGGGCTGAAGAGGCGTGACATCAACTATGTCAAAAATTTGCTTGCTTTGAAATCCTACTCCTGCTTATTTATATTACAGGAGTATCCAGAGGCCTCAGCCAAGCCCTACAGAGCAGGGCCTGGAGAAGTGCATTTGCACATGTAATGGCCATAGAATCACAGAATGGCTTTGGGTTGGAATGGGCCTCAAAGACCATCCAGATCATCCAGTCAAACCCCCTTGCCATGGGCAAGGAGACTTTGCACTAGACCAGGGCACAAAGCCCTGTACCTCCATGTAGAGCTCCTGCCCCGTGACCAGTCACAAGCAGCTCATAGTTTTCAATAGAAATAACTCATATGCAGCAGCATGGGCAGGCTACAGTAGAGACCCAGCACAAGGAACCAAGCCAGCAGTCAAACACCCTGAACCCTGGTGTCCCTGGGGCTTCTCTGCTGCTCCCACAGCAGAATTAAGCTCTGCCTGGTGGAAACACTGCACATGGAGCTCTGCACACCCCCACGAGGATGTAGAAAAGGTTGTTAACCTAAACAGACAAGTTTGAGATTGATTCATAGGAAGGATGAAATCAAGAGGTAAAAATAACATCATTTCCAACACACCAGTGACATACCAAGCCCTTAATCCAAGGGACTATTTACAGGCCAAGAGCATTCCTTACTGCTCTTCCCTTCAGCTGCAAGGTCTGGGCCAGCAGCTGCTTTGGAGGGGCCTGTTTGAAGGTAACAGGCAGCTCAGGGAACAGCCAAGCTTGATTTGCAGGAGGAGAAGTAAATAATTGAAGGGACAACTGAGCACAGCTCGCTAAATCCTGCTCCACAATCCAAGCACTGAAAGTGGAAAACGCAAAGCATTTCCTCCTCAAATTCATTAAACTCCAATTTTGCTTATTCAAAGTCTTCTACTTGCTTTAGCTTCCAGATAGTCACTTCCCAGACACACTGCTAGGAATAGGGTCTTGTAAATAAAGTTTTACAAAAAAAGGAAGGTTAACACACAACGTATTTTTCCCATTACTTCAGTACATCCTGCAAGCTCTGCAAGCTTGGTAAAGAAATAGTCTATTTAAAAATCTAGGGTGGGGAAGAATTAGCTCACCAAAACCATAAACAGATTTGCTTTGCACTTTCAGTCCAAGAGAAAAACAAGACAGGCCATGTGTGTATTGATGCACACAATAGCACAATCGTTTAAAAACAAATAAATTGAGAGAGAGAGGACAACAAGAAGAGAGTGTGGGGAAAATGCCAAGTCCTAGAGCAGAGATCCTCAGTTTGGTTCTCAAAGCTTCCTCAGAAGATACTGAAAAGCCTCCGTGGGCCAGCACAGGGCCATGAGCAAGTGAGGGGGGTAGGGTGGCTACAAGGCCATGATCCTTATCTAGTGCAAGCCCTTCAGTAATGAACAACATGATTTTCTGCAAATGGAACACAAAGGAATCCTTCCCAATTACCAAGGATCTTGCATTATTATACTTGCATTATTACTGTCTTTCATGGACAGATACCAAGGGATATAAAATTTAATTCCCTTCTCTCTATTCTCCCTCCTAAGGGATCCTGACTCTGCTTATGAAGGCAGAGAAGCTACAAAAGCTTCACCCTCTTCCTCCTTTCCAAATTCTCCAGCTGTAACAGTCAGACAACCCAGGGAGCCACAACGTTCACTGCATTTGCACAATTATTGCCACAAGGTGCTGAGGACCCACCCACAGGCAATTAATTCAGGGAACTTCAAGGAGGACAGCACCCAGGGGGCTGCGGGTGCACGTGGATCCCACCACGCCACGTGCTGCAGCAGGGTCTCTTAGTTTATTCCTATCAGTTTAACAGGCTGCAGAACTGGAAGTACGTCAGGAAAGCTGCAGCAAGGAGCATTAGTCCAGTCACTGTACTCCCAATGCTGATTATTTAATAAAGTCTAGAAAAAAGCAGTCTCCAGATGTGGCACAAGCTGGATAGATATCACTCCAGGGTTTGAAAATCCCCATTTCCATGGGGACACTGTCATTTATCACACAGCCATGAATCGGGTGAACAAATTCCCTGCCAATCTGCTCACTAAGCTCAGCCGTAGAGCTTCGTTTTGTACAAATAAAATGGCTTGGCTCTACTATGAGGCCCAATTTCTTCTTCAAAAGTCTGGAACAGCCTAATGGAAAACTGGAGTGTTATTTCCAAGCACACTTCTTCCATCCACAGAAGCCAAGGGAGAAAAGCATCGCTCTCCTGACCCCTCATCCACACCATGGGACAGATGGACATTTAGTAAGTTACACTTTGGGCTTCTCACTAGTGGGGAAATAAAATAAATCAGTGTCTAGCACACAGATAGAGGAGCCCCAGCCAGGAGAAAAGTACAAACATACATGACATCTCAACTCTATTCTGTTCCCGGGGTGATATTCAGAACCAAAAATAAAAATGGTTCCCTTCTCAAGGACACCTGGAAGCACAACCCAAGACCTGTTCTAAGCACAGAGCAGAGTCAGGCTCAAGGTAACAGAGCCAGCCCTGTTTGATCCCTTCCATCAGGCTCCAACAGCCTACACAGGAGAACCCTGGGATACACTGGAACAACACCACATTTCTCTGTCCAGGCTGCAGAGGACAGAAAGGTGCATGGCCCACATCACACAAGGAGCCTGAGGTGGCAGCAGTGACTCACCTGCACGAGGGACCACGTCCTCAGCCTGTCCTTCTCCAGCTCCTCCTCTGCACTCACCCACATCTTTAAAGTGCCTGCAGTCACTTCAACTGTGCTGGGATTCAGGGCTGGAAGAGAAGACATTAAACCAAAAATTACTGCTGCAGCTCCACTGGAGAAGGCAACCCTTGGTTAGCAAAGGGTAGAAGTAAAAATAAAACATGATCAGTTCAAGACATCTCCCAGCTCATGCCACCCACCCTGCTGTGCCCCCACAGTACATCCTCACTGAAGCACCCCAAACACCCATCTTTGATTAGTCTTCACTACACAATTAGAAAAGACATTATTTATCAGAAGTTAACCAAGTTTGCTGAATTAATCACCAAGCACTCAAGCTTGCTGCTCTCAACCCAGTAAAAGTAAACCCTCCCCTGGTTGTGGCGTGCTGGAAACCAGTGACACTGCTGTCCAGCTGTCAGTCACTGCTCGTGGCTTTGGTCCTTTACAGGGCTGGAAATCCCAACTGGCCTGAACATATTTAGAGCAGCAACCACAGCACACTGACAGCCACAGCCACAGCCAGCAGCTATATTTAACCTGCAGCTCTGCTCGTTGCTGTGGCCTCCCTCCCTCCCCCTCATTTTGCCCCCACTGTCACCCAAACCCTGTTCCCTCACCCCTGGAGAAGCAGCAGAGCCAGCCCCGTGTATTTCATCATGTCTAAACTTTACAGTCTAAAGAGATAACCAGCCAAGTGGATTTCTGGGATTAAGTTCAGTCCAGGGGAGAAAACAGCATATTGAAAAACAAAGAGTCACCCTGGAAAAAGGTGAGCCAGAGCTCATAACAAGGATGAAAAATAGGAAAATTACGTTGTGACTGCCCAAGTAAAGGAAATTTTACACTTGTTTGCTGCTCCTGCCTGAGCATGGGCAGTGACAGGTTCTCCTCTCCCAGCAGCACGTCCCAAATGTCCCTGCCCACAGCAGGGGGGTTGGAACTAGATGATCTTCAAGGTCCCTTCCAATCCAAACCATTCTGTGATTCTATCAAGTGTCCCTGTGCTTCAGCCAGTGTGTGCTCCAGTCCCTAAAGTTCCCTGCCAGTGACCCCCCTTCTCAGGTTAGAACCTGCTGACCAGGCACTTTGCAAGTAAATGTTGAGTTTCTCGGATTAAAATTAATGATTAAGTAGCAAATAACTGGCACAGATGTATTCAGGGAGGTGATCCCCAAACCCATCCAAAATCCTGCACACAAGAAGTTTCCAATCTGGCTGTAATTGCACAGCCTAGATTCAGCATGACTTGAAAGTAAAAAAGAAAAATAAAAAAAAAGGGGGAAAGGAATTGGACAAGGGTAGAAGGTTTTCCCTCACTAAGCACTCAGGTGTCCCAATGCTCCCTGCTGCAGAGCTGCACTGGGACAAAGCTTCCCCCAGACCTGTAGTGTTGGCTGCTCTGCTATTTGCTGAAATATTATTCACTGTATATTATCTTCACAATTAAATTAATGGGAAAAGCAAAGCAAGCCCAGAACTGGGGGAAAAATCAGCCCCAAGTCTGGCAAATCACAAGAGTTGAGAGAATAAGAAAAAAATGCTTTAAATGCCTGCTAGATGCCACAGCTTTTTCTTTTTTCCTCGCTTCTCTTTTTTTGCTGTCCTAAAATGAAGGGAAGGCTTATCCCTCACCAATTAGGCTTCAGCACACTTGGAAAGATCCCAGCACTGAATGCCGAGACCTTGACATAACAGGTGACAACCTTTGCTATGCCAGAAAAAGTTTAACATATAATAAGAAACAAATACTAGACTGCTGATGGAATGGGTTTTTATTCCAGCAATTTGTGTAAACGTCCTGTATTGACTTGCACAACCCTACCCCTTCCCAAATGGAGTGATAACAGCATGGCCCTGCTGCTTATCTGCCATTTCTCCCTCTGCCACAGTGGGTTTATTATCATTCACACACTCCTTTAGGGATTCAACATATGCCCAAGACTTTAACAAACAAGATTTTGCATTCCTTGGAGTGCCCAAATTCAAGAGTGACCTCGATCACAGCAGTCTGAGCAGTCTGGAAATTAAAAGTGGCTCAAATAGAAACTTAAGCTGGAAGCAGAAAAAAAATCTGAGTCTCCCAAAACCTTGTTCTGAAATATGGAGTAAAGCCCCTGCAAATTTGGCACCATGAGCCATGATTATCCTGGCAGCTTCTCCTTGAATTCCCTGGAGCTGCTGCTTCAAGTGGAATAATACCCAGAGAGCTGGGGTGAGGGGGCAGGGACTGGGGTTTCCTCAGAGCAGCACATGCAAAACCAGCTCAGCTGCTTATCACTGAAACTGGAGCAGCAGCAAGGACAACTGAGGCATACTTTTTTCCCCTAACTTCTTTCAGATATTAAAATCCCAGCATCTGACAGCCAAGATACACTCAGGTCCTTCTGTCTCAGTTATTTACACTGTCTGCCAGAGCCAGCCATCATTACAATCCTTACAGCTTCCTCAGGCTTGACTGAGCAGCTCAAAACCTGCAAGCAGTTCCAGAATGGAGAATATCTCCCCTAAATACCAGACTCAACACGGAGAACAACTCATCCTCCTGTGCCTGGGGGTTTAACACCGTGACATCTGAACCAGCTGGGCCAGTGGGCTTGTGATCCTGCACCCCATGCAGGATCCACATTTCAAAGTCAAAACCACTGCAAAAGCTCAAAGCCAGAGGTTATTCTGTTTTCCTTTCACCTGGCAATTCCACCTCAGATTTAGGTTTTTTTGTTGTTTTTAACAGCTAATAGCTCTCTTTTGGAAGTTTTCCCTACAGAAAAAAAAAAAAGGAAGTTGGTGTCAAACTGGCACCTTTGATAAGACTCAAGAGGAAAGAGGGTGCAGAGGGTGCTGCAGAACACAGCTCTGAGCTGCAAAGATGCATGTGAGACCTTCTGACGCTGCCCAGCAGAGACCATCCAACCCTGCAGCCTCTGCTGCCTGTCGGACACTGATTATAAAAGGTTCCAATTACCAAAATACAACTAAAGGACCAATAAGTTACCATTTAGAATCAATAAAGTGGCTGCTTTTATTTCTCCAGTATTTATGCAGAGCTAGAACTGTGGTTTTGCTGATATTTCTTTAAAAAGAAATAGCTGCACTAAAGGCAACACCACTCAACCCCTCTCCATCTCTTCCAGCTCCAGTGAAGCAGTGTCCTGGAAAAGCTGTGCCATCAAGACAGGCAAGTTGTACAATTTAACATCCATAACATTCAGATTTACACTCAAAGAACATAAAATATTTCTACCCAACATCTGCTTTTGTAGAGGGGCATGCAAACTTACAGGATGTTTAGTCACTTCGGTCTTTTCAAGTGCTTGAAAATTTAAGCCCCAGAACATCACTTCTCATCTCTTTGGTCTAAGAAGACCAAAACCAATTCTCTCAAGCCTCACCTCTCCAGGCCAGCACTGCAGGAAGAGAGCACTGGAAAGCAGAGAGACAATAAACTGCAGGACAATAAACTGCAACTTCATTGTGCAAGAATGATCATCAAGAAATATCAGAAAGATATTTCCAAGCCATTTCAACTTCCAAGAACTGATACTCCACAAGCTTTTCAGACCATCAAATCCTGTTACTTCTTGGGAAACTATTGCCTTAATTTTGCCCAGTATTTAATCAGAACTTTTTTCCCTACAATTTTAGAACCATGACCTCTCGCTCTACCCACTGTGAATGCAGAAAACCACCACCACCTTCCCTTCTAGGCACCTGAAGATACATCTCCTGCCTCCCTATTCTCCTATCTAGAGCCAAACAGCTCAGGTTTGTCCAGACCAGTGGTTTCCAGCCCTCCAGTCTCCTTACAACTCTCTGCACCTCCTCCAGCCAAATTCTTCTCCTCTCTCCTGCCAGAACCAGAAGAGGACACCTTCCTCCATCCTTCTGCATTAGCTGCTCCTGATGCTGATGATTATTTTCAGCTGAGTTTTATGTCCAGTCTACAAGAATTTACAAGCAGCTAGAGACACAGTCCAATCCATGTCTACTGTAGTAATTTTTTCCATTGCAAAGAGAAGGAATTATGGAATATTCTCGTTAAGCCAAAAATTCCTATTCAGAGTTGTAAAAATTTCAAATCCTATTCAGGTTGGATTTCAAAAAAACAGGTATACACAGCATGGAGCATTACAGCTCAAACAACAGTCAGCCTCTCATCCAAGAAAAGGAAACAACAGATTCCCACTCCTTTCATTTTCACTGCCCAAAGGATGCTCCGAGGACCAGAGGGGACACAAATGGTTACATTTTACTATCTATTATTTGAGAGCAGAAATCATCACTTTGTTCCATGTTTTATTCAAGGCCTGACAGAGCTCTGATCATCCATGTGATTATTCAGCTCGCTGGAACAGAAGAGCACTGGCTTCCCTTTCATCCAAAAATCCCAAGCCTAC
This sequence comes from Serilophus lunatus, assembly GCA_013399895.1. Classification (NCBI taxonomy): domain Eukaryota; kingdom Metazoa; phylum Chordata; class Aves; order Passeriformes; family Eurylaimidae; genus Serilophus; species Serilophus lunatus. Next base: position 220,513 of record VXBA01001826.1, on the reverse strand, counting down.
AGCAGGACGTGGGAAGCGGCGGCTCCGTTCCTGCACTGCCTGGAGGCTTTGGCATCTTCAGCTCCAGCTCCTGCTGTGAGCTGGGATATTCTGGGATGGAGAACTCTGTCAGTCCCTCTGGATCTGCTTTCCATGCTGAATAACATATTTAAACAGTCAATACATCCAGTAACACAGCTGAACAGTTCCTCTGCCCTTATCTCCAGCCTCTCCCAGCTGCATTAACTGGTCTCATTCACACACAGTTTATGGGAGCAAGGAGACAACAAAAGCAAAAATATTTTTTTTAAAAGAAACCCAGGCAGCCCTGCCATTAACTCAGGGATAAAAAAAGCCTGGGAGCCAGCAGTGACAATGCTATTATAATACAAATTATTAATATGAGGGACTTCATTGCTCTCAGCTTCCACATGCAGCTTGGCAGAAGCCAAAGGTTCCCATTTTTTTGTGCGCACAGTCCTTGCAAACTCCACAGTTAGGACAGAAAAAACCACACTGACAGTCTTTACACTGTCCACAATATCTTTTTAAGGTGATTGGTCATTTAAATTGTCAGCTTGAAATCTAATAATTTTAAAAAATGAATATAATATTATGTATTACACTCACAGGCTACAACCACTGCCAAATTCCTCTGACAGTTTTTACAGGATTATAATCACATTCCTCTTCTAATGTTTTTTGCTCTCACTTCTGTGCCAAAGAGATGGGAAGGAGAGTAAATGGCTACTTAAGAACAGTGTATGACAATCCAAACCAAAACTGGAAAAGGAGAGAAGCACCACATTGCCCCTCCTTCCTTGGGGGATGCTCAGCAGGAGCATCCTCGGGTGTAACACAGCACCCAAAACACTTTCAGACACCAGTGTCATTTTAAAGCAAGTTTTCCCAGGAAAAATCCTTTCTTTAAAAAAGGAAAAGCATTCAGGATTGTGAGGCAAACATGCAGGAGGACAAGCTTCATGTTTCTGCCATTGGGAAATGGCAGGCTCTTGCAGAGACCAGACACAGCTCAACTCAACAGTGGCCCCAAAGGGAGGGTCAGCAGGACCCTGAGAACAGAGAAGAGCTGATCCCACCACAGCCCCCTCCCTGAGGCTGCACATCCTCCCTTACTACTACATTTGCTGCTGACAAACCTTCCTGCCTTGCCTCCTCCTTAAGCTCTCCCTCTGCTGAGGGGGAACAGAAGAATGGACCCATCTTGGCTGTTCCCAGTTTGCTCCCCACGCTACAGACAAGCCCAGTCAGAGCAAAGCACCAGCTGGGTCCTGATCCCAGCTCCTGCAGGGACTTGGGAGGGTCTCCAGCCTTGGGAGAGAGCTACAGAAAATAAGAATTTCAGCATTTCTTAACAGAACCTATGTGTCTTTCTTCTTTTTTTCCCCCCCAAAAATGCCTGGAGCACAAAAGTGCTTGTTTGTACAAAGAGGACAAACAAAATTGTCTAGAAATAGAAGCAAAACCTTATTTGCCCAAACTAATGGGCAAATTTTACAACATGAACACATGAAAAATGTTGGGCTCGGGATTTTTTGCCTGCAAGGTCCTTTTTTTTCTTTGCAGGACAGTGTTCCTTTACAAAAGCATTCTTCTAAAAGCATTTCTCCTGTGAAGCTCCCCTGCAACAGCTACTGTTACAAATCTTCTATCAAAGATGTATTCAGCAGGGTCTGGCACACAAACAGAGCCCAAAGGGGCACTGCCAAAGCTTCACAATTTTATCACAAGCTCCAAAATACTTGGAGACAGAAAAGATGCTCTTGCTGGGAGCACCAGCTTAGGAGAAGCTTCAGCTCCTTAGGGTTGTGAGAACCTCAGATTTGGTCAGGATGGGGAAAAAAAAAAAAAAAAAAAAAAAAAAAAGAAGAAAGGAAGTGTCTTGACACAATTCCGGACAAAAGCTCTAAGGAGGAGTGCAACCTGACCCAGATTTTCAAGGACTGATGGCCAAGCAGAAGGAATTTGATGGATTACCCCTTGATTTGATCCAGCCTTTGATCTCAGTGTCCCTCTGGTGACTTCTGAATATTTTGAGGGGAAACCACAGTGTGACCTTCAGCCCTGGAAGCACCATTAGAGCACATGCTTTGCAAAGCCAGGAGAGCAGCTATCCCCAGAGACTGTGTTCTCCCACAACCCAGGTGGGAGCAGAGCCATGGAGGTCCTGGAGGGCTGGAAACTTGGACTTCAGAGCTCAGCTGAACAGGGACACTTTGCTTGCCTAACCAGGGTATGTGGCCATGATCCAGGCACTCAATTCTGCCAAAAAAACCCCAGAAGGTCTTGCTCTGATCTCCCTCACTCCCCTCATCTCCCTATCCTTGCCCCCACAGCCTCTCACTATCTCTCAGCACATGCCAGACCTCTTCAAGGGTTTCTGCACCAGCAGAAAGCTGAGGTTATCCCTCAGCATCAGATCAGCTGTCTCACAAACCTCAAACTTAAGCTTACAAGGGGAACACAAATGGAAATAAGACCCCAGGCTGACTCAGCAAGGAAGGACCATCAAAGCCCAGAGGACAAACAGGTCCCGATGGAGAAGGACAAGCCCCAGTAGAATGGGCTGGTGGCTTTCCTGTTTCAGTGGAAGTGGAGCTGAGCTCACAACACGGGTGTGACACCTACAGGGCACCTCTGCAGGACACTCACACACCTCAAACAAAAGCACAGCTCTGTCCTGCTGCTCCTCCCTTCCTGCCAGAAACAACCCACAGCCAAACCAGACCCCTGCATCCACAACACAGGGGAAAAGACACATCCCAGGAATGAGCAGATTTCAGCTGGAATCTCCCGGGAGATGGTATTAAAATGAAGGAGGGAATAAATAAATGGAGGAGAAAAGAATCAACTTACCAGTGTCTGCCATGCCAGCTTCTAAAACCATAAATCAAGCCCTGAACCCCATGGCACTGGCTCCCAGTCTGGAATACTGGGAAAGAACCAGGCTAATGCATCTCCCTATCACTCTCTGTCCAAGAATTCCCATTTTCCAGCTTTTCTCCATAACCACAAAGCTCTGGAGGTTTGGTTGGTTTGTTTTTTTCCTTTAAAAAGCCAAGATTTTCACTGAAGTCCCTGGTTCTGAGTGCTGGGCTTTAATCCAAGAGCCCCAAGGGCCAGACACCAGGAGGTAGTGATGGGCTGCAGGACCAGCCAAACCCTTTTCCCAAACCAGCACAGCTGGGGTCTGGATTTGGGAATCCACACTGATGCTTTCAGGAAGCATTTCCCAAAATGCAGAGTTTAACCCCAAAATTGTATCATGCAGCAGCAGGAACAACTCTGTAACACACCATGAATACATTGCTCTGTCCCACACTCGCCAGGTCCAGCTCTAAATCTGGTTCATCCATCAGTCACAGAAAATATAAATATTCTCCTTGATTTCAGTGCAATATTCCCAAGTTGATCCAGACAACCTATGCAGTCACTAAGCTATAATTAGAGGTTTATTATAAAATGTGTTTGGGATGCCTGTCAGCACTGAAGGACACTGTGTATTTAAGGTACCCTTAACACACAGCACCAATGGGCCATTTTCTGGGCTTTCACAAAAAAAATGTCAACTTGTTTACTCACCTCAAATGACTTTTCTCAGCCTCTGCTTTGTGTATTTTCAGTCTCTAACTTGATTAATGGCATTTTAAAAAGGAAAAAAGAAAAAAGCCATCAGTGAGGTGGATATACATGCATTTTTATCCACAGCTCATAATGTGATTCCCTGCTAAACCTTGCTTTTCACAAAAGAAAAAAAATTAATTGGGTGCAGAACGTGCATATTTACTCATAGGTTATTGTAGGGTTGTTGACATTAGCTTTTATTTTTAGTAAAACATCAAGTGTGGAGGGGAAACAAAACAATGTGATACTTTCTAACATTGGGAAAAGATGCAAAGAAAATCCCAGAGCTTGCAGCCCTTCCCCCAGCACACCAGGCCTGAATTGATAAAATAACAAATACTGTTTCAAAGTACTTGGGCTGGCCTGGCTTTTTTGGATATTTTATTTTTAAATAAAATATGGCAGTATCATACACCACCGTATCTGGAGCCTTAGGGAGGGAGAGGAGCCGGGTGCCACACACCAGGGATGCCCTCTGGGGCCTCATCTCCCTCCTGGCTGTCCCACCACAGGTGGCTCTGGGCAGCTGCCATCCCCCACCCCAAAAACAGGGAGCACACTGGATCCCTGGCTTCCTCCCAGAGTGAGCATTTCACATCAGTGAAGAGGTTGCTCCATCACACACACACTGGGGTGTCTCACAGCTGCTGTGGCACACTCAGACCCAGTGCCTGTAGGGCCAGGTTTTCACCAGATCATCCCTGCACTTCTAAATTAAATATTTTTAAGCCCACAAGCACCAAGCAGTGTTAACAGCTTAGCAAATGCTCCTAAAATAGAGTTTAAACCGAAGTGATGCTCTGGTCCAACACCCGGTAGCAGCACCACCTGCACTCTGCTGTTGGAAAATAACTCCTGAGGGTGAGGTGGCCAAAGCCAGGGGCTGCTTTAGGAGGAGAAAAGCATCATTAGGAGATAAAATCATCTCTGCTCATCCTGAATGTGAATTCAGGTGTGTAGTTACACCGGCTGCCAGGTGCAGCTCTGCAGAGGTGACCCTTCCTGGTGTCGCCTGGAGGTGACAGTGTGGAGGTATGAAGGCTGAGAGAGGATTTCTCCCTCCTCCAAACACCACCCACCTTCAGGACAGAAGCAGCCCAAAAAAAGCAGTGGAAGAAGGCAGGGCAGAGCAGGGCTTCAGATCTCTGTACCAAGAGGGTGCTCAGCTCCTGGATGCTCTGAAATTGCCCCTTCCCAAACACCAATTCCCACTCCTCCCTCCCAAGCACAACAACAAACTATTTGAGAGCTGGGTGGATGCACAGTAAACATATTTCACTATTAATGGTCTCCAGTGGACTTGTTTTTGCATCCTGCAGCAAATCACCACAGTGAGGGAATGTTTTCCTCTTCAGCAGACTATTTACTGTCACACACCTACATAAAATTATGGATATTTGACTTACAATTCTATTTCTTTCCCTAAAAAAGCAGAAGAAATGAAGCTTCTTGGTTGCAAAATTAGCAATACTTTTTGTCCCTGCAATTCAGCCTCAAGAACCTCCCTCATCTCTTTTCTTCTAATCACACACAGAACAGTTACACTGCACATACCATTTTTCACTACATTGAGCTTGAGGAAAATTTAAGACTTCCTCCCCACCCTGTCTTCTTTTTAATAGGAGATGTGATTATTGAAATTAATTTGGAAAACAGTCAGCATTCACCAACCAGCTCAGCAGTTTGGGTTTTCTTCATCTGCTGGCTACATGCTAATTATTGTACTGGTGGGATTATTTCCCATTCACATTTGGAATTTACAACACAGTAGGGAACTGATTAAATTAGAAGAAAAACACCAAAAAATAGAAAAATAAATCAATGACATTTTAAATTCAACATTTTCTTCTTTTTTTTTGGTATAATTTTCTTCCCAGTCTCACGCCTACAATGTCCTGACAAACTCAGCCCCAGCAGAGCAGACACACAGGGAGATGTTTCCCAGCATGAAGGGGCAGAGCAGATATTTTGGGAAGGCGATGCAACCTTCCACATTCATCAACAACTCTGTTGCTCCTCCCATCCTCTGCTGCCTCACACCAACCAGACCCTTTTCCACTTGGCAGACATTTGCAATTAAGAAGGAAAACCTCCCCACGCGTGGGAAATGAGGCCCCCAAGGCTCCAGCGAGGCCAAAATGCTCGTGCTGAGGTAGGAAGGATGTCCCCCTGCCCCATCAGCAGCTCTGGGGGACGGGGGTGCCTTCATCCTCACCCCAGAAGAGCACAAAGGACAGAGCAACACCAGTCCACAACACCCAGCAGCAAGGACCACTTTATCCTGTTATCAGGTCTAAGAGCTGCATGTCAGTCCCTGAAAGAGACCCCTTTTTGGAGAGAGTCATCAAAAAGATCCCGAATTTTGCTATGTGAAGCTCAAAATACTATTTACCACCTCATTTCACCTGGACAAGCATGTGTACCAGTGCTGTCAGCAGCAGGGCTTTGAACACACAAGGAATGTCATGTCTGCTCTGCAGTGCTGCTTATTTGTAGTTACCCCTGAAAACAAGGGCTGCTTCTCACCCCCATCCTCCCTGCTTTAACCACCCCATTGAAAACCACAATCCAAAGAATCCCTCCTAAAAAACAAACCCTATCCTAGGTGCCAGAGAAGATCAAAGTAGAAGCATCGAAGACTTTGCAATTCCTTTCAACATCCCAATCTACTGCTCCCCACACTCTGCTGGGCACCCAGAAACTGCTCTGAGACCTCCCCAGAAGGTGACAGGAAAAGCAAACGTCCTGCAAGGCCAAAGGGAAACAACACCACCCCAGAAAACACACAGGTGACCCCAGAGCAGAACATAAGATGGAAAAAACATATCTAAAGAACTGACAAAGCAAGAGAAGGATGCCAGCAAAATTAGGAGAGCATGGAGGAGTTGCAAAAGGGGCTTGGGGAAGGGTTGGGAGTGACTGTTCATAAGAGAGGGGCTTTGCAAAACTAACCCCCAGTACACCAACTCCAAAGATGCCTCCCCCAAAGCACTTTAATTTCTAGTGTTCTGTTAAGCACTCCCATGGCCAAATTTCCAACCTCCAGAAATTATGCTGGCACGTGGCAGAACAAAGACAGCTCAGCAGCGTGAATCTGGGCTGGGGGAGCAGGACACCACCACTCCACTGACACACACATCAACAAGGGAGGGGAAAACACCTCAAAGCAAACGACCTGCAAACCTGCAGCTACACATCACCCTCGGTGTCCATTTTTCCTGCCTATAAAGCAACATGGAAACAGCAGACACTGGAGCAGGGAGTGCTGGCTGCCATTTAAAACATCTGCTGCACTTCCCAGTGCACGCAAGGCCAGGGAAGCAGAGCCCAACAGGTGGATTACTGTCTAAATGAAATATTCACATTCATCTCTTGCTCCCAGCCCAGACCACAGCCTGCCTGCCCCCCCTGCTAGCACAGCTGAGGGATTCTGTGCCTGGATTTTTGGTTTTAAGTATAGCTCTGCCTCTATAAAACAGAGATGCTCCCCCTCGCCTTAAATATTTTCCGACATGGAAATGATTCCCAGCAAAGACAGAAGGAGCAGGATACACTTCAGGACAGGAGTCTGCTTTTACACCCTGTTTAACTAACCAAAGCACAACACACACCAGGCTCCAACAACCTCCAGCACACACATTGGGGTGACTGACCTGTTTTCTAATGACCACCCCACACCCAGAAACAATGAAAAATATGAGCCAATTAACCTGAATGCAAAGAGAAAACACACCTGTCCCACCAGGGCCAGGAGAAATTGCATCACATGCAACCCATCAACCACCTTGTTTGAGATGCTGGTTGAGAAGTGACCAACTCTGCAAGGCTGAGCAGAGCCTGAAGCTTCCAGAAAAAGCCCACTGCTTTCCATCATTGGAAGCTGGAATGCTCCTTGTGCTCCTGGTGCCCTGAGTACAAGCACAAGGATCCAGCAACACAGTTGGATCCTTAATGCAGAGACCCAAGACCTGAGTTCATTAAATATGCTACACTTCAAGGAGCATCTAAAACAACTCCATCTCAAACATCCTCTTCCAAAAGTAAACTCCAGAGCATTACAGCACAGACCCTTCCTGCTCCTGTGCTGAAATCTGGAGGTGAAGAGCTACAGGATCAAGCATCCAAGACCTCAAGTCTAATTTTGGTCCTCTTAAACTAAACCCTTTATTTTTACAATATACAACAAGTTTCAATCCCTCTTTGAAGACAGATACTGTCTGATCCCTGATTATCTGGGGAAGACAGAAGGAGCTCCATAAGACATCAGGCCACAACCTCTTGGTGGCAACCACGCTCTCCATCTGTGGGACAACCCAAGCATTGGACTAATTTTCCACAGCACCAGCAACACCGTGGCTGGAGCTGCAGGACAGGAAACTGAGACCCCACTGTGACCATCTTGTGGAGATTTCCTGTATACTGGGAGTTTTTAAATTCATTCAGGCAGCTGACCCACCACTGACCTGAAACTCCTCCAGAGAGCTAAAAATACCCCCCCCTAGATTTCTGACAAGCACCTGGATATAAAGAAAAAAGTGTCACAGCTTCCAAATTGCAGCACTGCAATTGTACAGCATGAGCTCATAGGAGATGCACAGACTTCCAGCTGGAGAGAGGGACAGGACTGATTACATACAACTATTAATGCGTGTCTCTACCCCCCTGGCAAAAAGCACTGAATGTGGTTAAGAAGAAACAAAGCAGGAAAAATAAAATGACTACCCATTTAAGTATTTGTGCAACATTGGCATGACACCTTACGGAAATAAATATTTGCTTGACCTATTTCCAAAAGAGAAGTTTTTCATAAGTTCCATGAAAACCTCTTTATTTATTGAGACATGAGAGGAGAGCATCCCACACACCAAGCTGAGCTCCAGGAGTGACAAGCTCCCTTCTTATCCTTCCCAGAGAAGCAAACTAATGCCCTTTACACCAGCAGGACAAAATTAGCCTGGAAAAAACCATCAAGACACTTATTCAGGAGAAGAAGAGACAAAAGACACCAACACAAATAGCAAAAAGCCACCTTACCTCCCTGAAAGCCCCTTAAACCAATCCATCCACCTCTTGTTCTGTGAATTTTTGAGTTAAACCTTCCAGCTCAGGCTCTTCATTAAGAAGCCAAACTCCAGAGCTCATGCCCCACCCTATTCTGACATGGCCCTCTCAAGTAAAACAAAAACCAAACGAAAAGCTCTTCCCCTTCCCCCAAGCAGCCCAGGAGCAGAGGCAGCCCCATCATCCAGATTGAATTTTCTGAGCATTACTGGGCAGGAGTGTTTGGGTGGAGCCATGATGGAAACTTTTGCAACCTCAACACCATGTTATTTTATTTCTTTTTTTTCCCCAAGCAAATGCTAAAACACATGAGGGGCCTGGCTGGAGCAGTGAGGGCAATGCTGAGCTGCAGTAGGAGGAACATTACAGAAGCCATGACTGCAGCTGGAAGCACAGTTTAGAAGGCTCATCCTCCAATTTTTCTCTTTTTAATGAAATAAAGTAGGAATAAGGAGAGGAGAGCACACATACAAAAGGGTGTTCAGTTAAACGTCCCCTTATTGCACCTTTAGGACAAGGAGAGGGCACCCTCACACAGTGTCCCTCTGAATGGGGAGAGGAAAGAGAAGCCACAAAGCCTTTGAAGGGCACGAGGACATCCTCCACGTGGAGATGAGCCATGGCTGCAATGGCTGTGACTGCTTCTGGTGACAACCCAACTGCCTCAGCTCTGCTCTTGTGCCATGTGTCATCACCAGCTCCTCCAGATCCACCACAGACCAGGCATTCTCAGTCACTTCACACACTCACCCCATTTGCAATTTAGGCATTGTTATTTAGAACATTTGTCCAGAGGAAAAAAAAAGAAAAAACAAACAAAGAAGGGAAGAAGCAAAAGACTTTTTTTTACTTTCTAATTAGAAGCCTCACCCCTCTCCTACTCAACAAAGCAGAAAAGCCCTCACAGCTGCCAGAAGGAGGGAGGCTGCTGACCTTCACCACAAACACCATAAAGCACCAGCAAGAAGGATCTTCTCCAAATTAGCCTCCATAGCAGGTTTAGACTCCTTCCACCTGGAACAGGTGCCTAAGTTACAGACACAATCATCCTGGGCCCCTACCTAGTTAACCCAAAGAGAGGCAACTCAGAGGGACTCTGAGTCCTCACAGGGCAAATCACCCTTAGGAGACAGGCAGGGTGAGGGGAAACTGGACCTGGCTCTGCACTCCTGCTCTCCCAAACAAATCCTTCTGTTCCAGGGTCACACACCAGGCTCCCTGCAAGAACAAGGGCAACAATAAAACCAAGGACCTCTCCACAGGGTGAACCTCCCTTGTGCTTTTTTACATGCAAATCAAGTGGAAAATACAGAAAGGAATAATAATATCAAGGGACCTGCTGCAGCAAAGTGGGAAGCAATGAGCCAGCCCACAGGGGTTTGCTTGCACAAGCTTGGGGGAGCTGAACAGGGTGGGGGGAGATGTCTGCTCCCACCTTCTGCCTCTTGTTTGCACAGATTTCCACACACCCTCAGCTATCTGTCTCCTCTCCCAGCAGTTTTCCGGGGGAGCTGATGCCCTGCCAGCATCCAGCAGGGAGCAGGCAGCCCAGTCCCTGGAGGGGATGGATGGGAGCAGGTCCCCCAGGGCTCATCCCTGCCCAGGAATAGCCAGTGATGCACCCACATGGCAGCCTTGCATGGAGCAGAGGGGTCCTTGTGCCTGGGACCCTGGAGGAGGCTCCCGTGGGACTGAGCCACAGCCATGCCCTGCAGACAATCCTGCCTCCGGACCCTTCCCACCACACAGACAGGGAAAGGCTGGACAAGGGACACGCACAGCCCTCAGGTTGGGCTGTAAAGCCAAGTTGTAGGTAATTCCAGGAGCTCGGAGAGGAGCTGTTTTTACATAGTAACACCATAGTAACCACGGCAGATAAAGCTCCCATACACAAGGGGACTGCGTTTTTGGAGAGGATGAAAAGAACTAACCAAAAATAAAAGGAAAGCCCTGTGGAGCAGAGGGACACACTTGTATAAAGGAGAACCAGAACCACATTGCTGCTTAAATCTCCCCACACTGACAACCCAGACAGCTCTCACTACTAGCCCAACTCACCTGCTCCAGGCTCTCAGTGCTGCCTGAATCCATCCTTGTACCTCCCCGACAAACACCAGCGGCCCCCACGGGGCTGGTTTCACTTGGCTTTACAACAAGGATTTTATTGACAGGGATGTGCTCCCGTGAGTGACTTTGGGGCTCAAGTTACCACAGCTTTTCTACAGCAGCAAGAATTGCAGAGGCTGAGCCCTGCTGGAAAAACCTATGCTAAAACCCCAACCCATCTATAATATAACTAACACCAGCTACAGATTAGGCTGTATCTGAAGCAAAACAAAACCCCACAGCCTCCTCTTTCCCACCCCCAAAGGTGGGTCAGGCCTCCAGAACTGTGTGGGCATCCATGTACTGCAAGTTACTGGGATGAACTAAGAGGAAACAATAAACAGACTAGAACAGTCTGCTCCTTCTTCTCAGCCACGCATCCTAAGTTGTAAAACATATCAAGGTCACAGACCCAACCTAGTTAATAGTAGCTATCATTAAATTGCTGTTTTCTTCTACGGTAAATAAAATGCTTCTGAGCATCTGGGGGTTTTCCCCTCCTCCTCATCTCTTCTAGAGAGATTAGTTTAGAATAAGCTGTTCCAGATAATGAAGTAAATTTCTGGCTTCCTATCCACGGAGAAACGTTCCTCAGGACACTGGGATCCTTGTTTGGAGACCGCAGTCAGAGTAGGTGGTCAAGGAGAGGAGCAGGGAAGCCCTCCATGCCCAACTGGAGCCACCCTACAGCACTGGGCAGAGGAAAAGCCCACGGCTGGGCAGAGCTCTCACCATCAGTGGGGCAGAAACAGGAGAACACGGGCTAGGATATTAATTTTCCCAGGTACATCACGAGACACATCACCTGCATCGCCTACCTCTCTCCCAAAAGTTTCCCATCTTGTAATCAGAATAGCAGAAAACTCCTTGGGAAAAAAACCCTTATTGCTTCAGCTTCGAGGGCACAGACTACGCGTGTCCTGAGCCAGAGCATGGGGTCATTTCTCAAACAGGCCAGCTGGCCAAGCCAATGGCACACCCGAGGAGCACATGCCCACTTTCCGCCTCGGACCCACGTCCCATCCAAAGGGACAAAGCTCTGCTCTCCCAACCCGCCGCTCGGGGCGCAGAGGCCTCGGTGTGCTGGCACCTGGCCCCGCGCCCGGCTGGCACCGCCGCGGCCCCGGGTGGGAGCTGGCACAGCCCAGGCAGGACTTTACCCCGGCAGCCCCGGGGCGTTCGGTCAAAGCACCGTCCCCAGCCAAGCAAGGGAAGCACCGACCGGGGGGAATCTGGGCTTCAGCCCCAGCCCCACCAGAGTTCCTGTGCGGCCCCGGGCAAGTCACTGAGCAGCCACCCGGTTTTCCTACCTGTGCCAGGAGGGAGATGCCGTCTGCTGCCATGGCAGTTTGTCCCGAGGCCAGGCACACTCAACCCGGCATCGCCTCAACACCTGGAGCCACATAAACACCCATCCGTGGCCAGCCCTCCAACTGCAACACGAGTGGGCTCTGCTGGCACACTGTCCCTGGAGCGAGCAGCCAGCGAGGGCTGGGAGAAAGCACTTTTCTACCTCTAAAAACCCACACTCAAGAAAAGACAACCCGGACCACCCCGGGGGAGAGGAGTCCCGAGCCGCCCCACGCAGCCGGGTGGGTCCCGGTCCGCCCCACGCAGCCGAGCGCTCACACACAGCCCGCACGGCGGCGGGACGGGATTTGTAAATGGATTTCTTGCAGTTTTAATTGCTGGGGGAGCCCGTGGCAATGCAGCGCAGGGCAGGGCAGGGCTGGACTGGGCGCCCCGGGGCGGCGGCGGGGCGGGCGGGGGTCCACGCGTGTCCCGACCCCCGGGTGCGCTCCCGGTACGGGCATGGGGGACGCGTGAGCGCCTCGGCCCCGCAGCCCCGCACCTGCCGGGCCGCTGCGCTCCGGGGGCAGCGGGTGCGGGCGGGACCGAAG
>VXBA01001826.1:178490-207691 GCA_013399895.1 Serilophus lunatus | reverse complement strand
CGCGGGGACACCGGGGGAGCCGGGACAGCCCCGGGGTCGGGATGGGGATCGGGATTGGGGGCGGGATGGAGATTGGGATCGGGAACCGGCACGGGGATCAGGCACTGGCACCGGGATCGGGATTGGGAACCTGCACGGGGATCGGGCACTGGCACCGGGATCGGGATTGGGAACCGGCACGGGGATCGAGATTGGAATTGGGATCGGGATGGAGATCGGGATGGCGATCCGGCGCGGGGATCGGGATGGAGATTGGGATCGGGATCGGGAACCGGCACAGGGATCGGGCACTGACACCGGGACCAGGATCGGGATCGGGGGTGCGGTGCTGGCCCCCCGAGCGCTCGTGGGGTGCGCGGCCCGGGGGCAGCGCCGGGCACGGAGGGCAGAGGTGCCCGGGGCGCACCGGAGGGGCTGGAGAAGGGCGGCCGGTCCGGTCCGTCCGGGATGCCCGTCGGTGCTGCCCGCGGGCAGGCAGCGCTGTGCAGGGTCCGGGCACACACCGGGGCAGCCGCCAGTCCGTCCCACTCCCAGCCTGTGCCCCCTCGGGCGGGCGGCTCTGTCCCACCCGGGGAAGGATGGGGGGGTTCGGGGGTCCGGCCGCGGGGGGAGCGGCGCTCGAGGTGCCCAAACCGCTGCACCCCGGGGCTTTGGCAGCGTCAGGCACAGCCTGGTGGGAGATGGAACTGAGCACCGAGTATTTGTTAAATAAAGTGTGCCTTGGAAAGGTCTTGTCTTGAAATCAGACACTGGCTTTGGACAAAAGATAAAAGGTTTTCCAGCTGCCTAAATGTGCACGTCATCCCACTTTTCCTGGATTCAGAGCTGATGGTCGGACTCTGCTCGCAATTACACTGATGTAAATGCAGTGTCGCTTATCTAAAGCTCTTGGCTTTAGAGTGCAGATCGTGACTGGATTATTGGCAGCTGGGACAAAAAAGCTGAGTGCTCTCAGTTCAGAGCCTTCGTTTTTCAGGACCATTTTGTGCTGGGGGCTCTCAGCTCTCCCAGTTTGAGAGCGTGGCTGGATTTGTCTGCAGGCTCTGGCTCTTGGAGCCACACAACTGCGTGGGAATTGCAGCTTTCTGTTTTTTCTTTTTAAGTAAGCTTGAACCCTTTGTGTTTACAGAAGAAATGTGAACTTCCAACAGGTCAGAAACTAGGAGCCAAATCAACAGAGCATGTTTTTAAACCAGAATGGGTGGTTTCAACCAGTCCTGCGGCCGTAATCCAGTTTTTTCAATGCTTTTGATTGGTAACTGAGGCTGGCATTTCCTCCTCTCCAGGCAAAATGGCTTTCCCACCCACTCCATCATATGCCAGGCCAGTCTGACTTGATCTTTCTGGGAATGGGAAAGAAAAAAATAAAACCAACCACTGTTTTCCTGTTGTATTCCTGGCTCCAAGGCTGGCATGCAGAACAGCTGGACTTCCAGGCATTGCCCCCATCCCTGAGGGAGTAGGACACCTGAGCCTTGCTCCCAATGGCTTTCACAGGATGGGAATTTCACCCCATCCAGCTGTGCTGACTTGGTGTTTCTGCCTCTCCTCTCATCCTGTTTTGCTGAATCACCCCTTTCACAAGCTTCTGGAGCTCTTTGTTGATCCCAGGGAAGGAAATGGGAGCCCCAGCCCAGGCAGCTGAGGGTCAGGAAGCTCTGCCAACCTTCCCAGAGCTCCCTTTGCTCTTCAAAGGCTATTTCTCCCTGCTGGGAGACAGAGCTGTGATAACAGGAAAGCCCTTTCACATCCCAACCTCTGGCAGGGATTCCCTGGAGGGTCACAGCAGAGGGATATCAGTCAGGGATGACAGCCCTGCCAGCAGCAGGGAGCTGCTCCAGAATGCTGATAAGTTGATTGACTGCTGTCAATCCCACAAAGGGGTCACCCAGCCCAATGGCTCTGTTCATGTCTCACCAGACATGGTGCCTGCAGCATCCTGCTCATTGCACAGCATTCAGGAAAAGGCATCTTTGCAGCTGTGCCTCAGCCTGCCTGGCCACTGCTTGGATTTTGCTGGCATCTCAGGAAACTCCTGTGTATAGAGCACAACCAGGAAGAAAAGAGCTAGGCTAGTGGCCACCAGAGGATTATTTAACAGAGCAGTGAGGTCCTGGAGCATCTTTCTGGTGTGGGGAAGGGAGTAGAACAGCTTCTTGGCTCAGGGTGGGAAAAGGATTTGGATGCTGTGGGGCCTTGCAAGGTGGGCTTCCAGCCATCAAACTGTGGTGGTGGTGTCTCCAGCTACTGGCTGAGCACTGTGGCTGGAAGGATTTCTCCAGTCCCAGCCCCAGTGTTGTTTGTCTACACAGCAAAGTGAGACCCTTTTTTTCAGCTCAATTCCCCTCCTGTTCTCGGCAGCATCTCTGATGAGCTGAGTTGTGTCAGGTCTCAACCAGCATGGAGGCAGGTAGGTTTACCAGCTTCCCAAGTCTGTCTCACAGTTGGATTTTCCACCCTCCCTCCAGACATTTCACCCCAGGCCCATGAAGAGGCAGAGCAAGGTGGGAGCCCAAAGAGAAGCATCCCAAGGGACTGCCAAGCTGCTCAAAGACGAGACCAAGAAGCTGGCAAAATCGCTGTCTGTGATCCAGGATGGGTAGGGACTGCTGGGATGCAGGACAAGAGCTGACAAGATGGACGCAGGTATGAGCTTTTTGGAATCCAAGGAGCTGAAAATATTGCATCTCCGTTGACTAATATAATCTGTCTTGTTTTGCAAAGGTTCATTGCAAACACCTGCGGGTAATGGAGTTCCCAAAAAGGGGAAGAAAACTCTCCCTGCTGGAGCAGCTCCCGTGGGAGGATGCACAGAGAAATTGGGATGCTCAGGGTTACAAGCTCAGGGAATGATAGGTCTGCAGGGCTCATCTTCCTAAAAAGAGGAAGGGGGAGTAAGAGGGAGTATGAAAAGCAACTGGCAGGAACCAAGGATAATTTTATGGCTCTGCAAAAAATTACCATGGCAATTAAAAGTGCTTTAAGCTTTTTGGAGGAGAAAGAAGTAAAAGGCTTTGGGGCTGGATTGCAGGGTAGGATGGAGGAAAGAACAGCCATCGCCCACACAGCCGTGGCACAGCTGGGACTCTGTTGCAGGGGCATGGAGGGCAGAGGGACAAGATCAATGTGTCAGGAGCTGGGTGTAAAAGGGTTGGTAAGAAAAAGCAGTTGGACAAGGAGCCTTGGAGTTAAGTGATAGGAAAGGTACTTCTGCAGAGTGCCTGAATGCCAGGAGGTCATTCCTGTGTCCAGAGGTGGTGGCTTGCAGCCACAGCAAGGCTGAGCTGTCCATGTGCTCCTGCTGGCTTTGCCTCTCTGTGCTCATCTGAGGATGTGCTCTGCTGGCTGAGGAAGAAATGGAGAGCCCCGTTACCTCTCTGTGCCTCAGTTTCCTCAGCAGTGCCATACTGGTAAGGCTGATGGCATGGAGACCCTCCCTGTGCCCATCCAGTGCCAAGCACGGCCTGGACACGAGGTCCCAGACACAACATGGGAATCTTCCTGAAGGCTGTGACTAATCAACTGAGCAAAGAAGTCTGTTTCCCAGCAGCTTAGTGTTTCTGAAAGCTCTGCCCCTCAGTGAAATTGGACTGAAAGCAGCTATTGTGGGTGGCCAGGCATGGCTGTGGTCCCCAAGGAGAGCAGTGGGCTGGCACTGCCAGTACTGCCTGCTGGCCCCAGTGGGGCAGGCGACTGTCACCAAACTCCACAGCCCATGAGCAGATCACCAGGCACTTGTGCCCAGTGGGGAAGCAGCCCACTGGAACATCCATCAAGACACCTTAGGACACTGGAACCTCCATCAAGACATCTTGGGATGTGACACCTCAGGCGCTTTGTCCTTAGACTAGTGCTCAGTGATGCCACCGGAGTGGGTCTCACCCAGGGCAATGGGTTACACCCTGGAAGCCCTGCGGCTGGAACACAAACCCCAGGGTTTGTGGAACACAAAAGCAAGGACAGATCTGGAGAGCCTCAGTTTTCTTAAAGCCGCCGCTTTCTTATGCTTGTCTTTCACAGTGCTCTCATCGCCCATCCCACCCCTGGAGATGATACGGGGCAGAGGAGCCCCCGGGCCTTGACCACCCACTCCCTCCCTTTATGTTTTGTTAAGGCTCCACCGTGTCCTTGCAGGACGGTGCGTTGGAGAAGGAAGGGTCTCCACGAGCAGCACAAAGCTCTGCCCAGAGCTGCTGGAGCAAACGAGACTGTTCAACAGCGAGAGACAACGAGGGCCCATCTCGCTCCCCGGCCCCACCCTGCGCACCCCCAGCAGCTCTCAGGCTCAGCGGGAGGCGCCGTGCGGGGCCTGCCTCTTGTTTGGGAGACCGGCCCTCCCCTCGCTCAGGTGAAAGGAAGGAAGCAGAAGGGAGAGGAGGAGCCCAGGGTGAGTGTTAGGGGCAAAGAGCAGCCCCTGGGACCAAAGTCGAGGCGGTGCTGAGGCTCAGCAGCTGCCCAGGCAATGGGAGGGGTGCCGGTGGTTTGCAGCGTGCGATGGATGGGAGGGTGGGTGTGGGGAGGGTGTGTGGCTGGCGGGGTGGCCCAGGAGGGGAGCAGGCGGGTGTCAGCAAAATATCTGGCTTATTTTGGGAGGGTGTTTTGCTGTGGAGGTGAGTGTGAGCTGTGTTGCCTTCACAGATCTTCTCTTCACCCTCACCCAGAGCTGTGGGATCCTGCTGGTTTGGGGGCTGAGGGCTGGGGATGCCTTCTTCCTCCAGAGGGTTTATTTGTTGAACGTGTCTTGGAAACCCTTTCTCTTGCCCTCTCCGCCTGTTAATCTCTCTCCAGTGTAAAACTTCCCTTTCAGCTCACTAACAGGCCTGCTCCATCTGTGGTGGGGCCGAGGCCTGCTAAAGGAAAACCCTCTTCTCTCCATTCCCTGCCTTCCTCCAGCTGTCCTGGATGAGCCCCACAGGGACTTGGTGAACTGAAACCTGTACCAGAACCCCACTGAGTGTTCCCAGCAATGAGATACTTGGGGAGGGGGCAGCCCAAGGGGTCACAGTGGCTCTGCAGAGGGGATGCAGCCCTGGGACATGTTTTGCTGTGTGGCTGCAGTGTTATGTTGAGGTGATGTTCCATGTGGGGCTGCTTCTGGGGACAATTTCAAAGCTCCCACCCCAAATCCTATGGGCCATGCAGGTTTACCTGCCCAGGATTTTCCCTATTCACTTTCCAGGTCTGTGGCAGTGTATATCCCAGCTGGGAGCCCATCAACACTGTCCTGGGAGCACTGGGATGAGCCTGATCATTCCTCCTCTCCAAAATTGCCCCCCTGTGCAGTGAGGAGCTCTGTCCTGTTTGCTGCCAGGCCCTGCAGCACAGCAGGGAAGGCAGCTGGAGGGCTGCCCATCCTGGCAGCGATGACTGGGAAAGCTGGGCTCAGCAGGTTGGTGGGTGGCCCCGTGACCCTGGCCCCGCTCACAGCCGAGCTGATGGAGACACGGAAGCTTCGGGAACTGGCTAGCCCTTCCCTGCCATCATTCCCCAGGGAGGATCTGGGATTTGGGCTTACTCCCAGCTGCCAGGGAGAGGTGGAGGACAGAGCATGGAGCGGGAACTGTGTCTGCCCACACAGGCTGCCTTCCAGGAGGGATGTCTGGGAGCAGGACAGGGCGCAGCTTGTGCAGAACGGATCGCAGAGGCTGGGTACCTGCTGGGGCAGGGGGCTCGTCGGGTGGCACATGCTTGTCCTCATCCCTTTGGGTAAGGAACCAAATCTCACCAGCTGCCTTTTGGGTTTAGTGTGTGGTGGGGGCTGTGCTGAGAGCCCCTGGGTACACCACACCATCACCCGGCTGCGCTGCCGGCACAAGAGCTTTCCTTTAGTTCATCCATGGTCATCCTGTGACCTCCTGCTCTCCCTGGGACAAGATGGGGTGCAGAGCTGGCAGCTTTGGGAACTGGGCTCAGCCTTCGTGGTTCCCAGCCCCTGGTGTGATGTGCTGACACCACAACTGCTGTCCTGCTGATTCTGCTGTCCTGCTGATGCTGAGTGCTGAGCAAAGGGAGCAGGGGGCTTCTCTGGCCCAAGGCCTGGGAACAGCATTCAGCACCCTGACGTAGATCTGCAAGGAAATACTCCAGGGATTTAATTGTGTTGACCAGAGGTGACTGCCAGCATTGGGCTGCAGGAAGGCCGTGCTGCATGAGAGATGTTTGGAGCCTGTGTGCCACCTTGTGTGGCTGGAGGCAAGGCTGGGCCACAAACCCAGCACGGGCCATGTAAATCTCCAGCTTTGTAGCCAGGCCTTTGCTCCAGCATGGCAGAGAATAGTTGTTTTCACTCAGGGAGTGAGCAACTGGAGGACATGAGGGCGAGGGGATGAGCAGGAAGCAGGCAAGGCTTTCCTTCCACATGTCCTTGCCAACGAAAACCAAGAGCTGTACAACCTCGGTGTGCAGCCTTGGGAAAAGAGCGTGGCAGAGCTGTCCGAGTGTCCTCCAGGCAGCACAGCCCCTTTGCTGGGATTCCCTGGGAAGATGGATGATGGTGGCAGGGGCCAAGATGTGGAGACCAGGGAGTTCTGGCTTGAACAAGTGCCATGTCTAGCCAATTCCGCAGTGTCTAAGTGGGATGCCTTCCCTTCCAAGTGGGAAATGTTAGGTTTGGACTTCGTTCAAAGTGAGTATATGCAGCAGCTCGGACTTCCCACCTCTCTGCTCCGAATTGTTTGAGAATTTTTAAGGACAGTGCAGGGCAGGATGTCTCCTGCCAACCAAATTCTTGCTTGAACAGGATGCTGACAGCTTGATTGCACAGTGTTGCTGTGAGGCTGTATTTGCCCTCTCAAGGGGCAGATGTGTTGGTGTATCCCAATGGCAAAGGCATCTCTCCTCCAAGCTGGATGCAATAACTCATGCTCTGGCTTCTGTCCTGTTTTCTGTTGCTCACAGAGGCCCTGGCTGACAGTCACTGAGGCCCTTCAGGTGTTTGCCTCAGTTTCCCTAGAGCCTTACCTGTGCCCATGGTAGGGCTGTGTTTGCAGCTGTGGCGTGACTCTCTTAGAGTAAACATTTAGCTGCTGGAGTTCTCTTCCCCTGCCTGAGTCTATCCCTGTCTCTCACTTGCAGTCTCAAACCATGAACTACGTGGGACACCTGGCTGAGACCGTCTTTGTCACGGTGAAGGAGCTGTACCAGGATCTGAACCCTGCCACCCTGACGGGCTGCATCGATGTGGTCGTGGTGAGGCAGCCTGATAACTCCTTCAAGTGCTCCCCGTTCCACGTGCGCTTTGGGAAACTGGGTGTGCTGCGCTCCAAGGAGAAGGTGGTAAGTGGTCCTTGCCCTGTGGCTGTGCTTTCTTACTGGTATCTCCAGGCCCAGTGTCTTCTATAACCTGTGGGTTATGGAAAAACTTTGTTTGAGGGAAATGGGAGCCCACTGACAGGGATGCTTGCCAAGTTTTGGTAGGGAAATGGAACCCATCCTTTTCCAGGGGGGACTCTGCTTCCCAGGAAAACTGGGAGGGGTCACTTGCCTCAAAGGCCATGTGACTGTTGGCCCTGCAAGCAACCCTAACCTGTCCCCTCCCTGGGGAAGTACTTAAATGGGGGAGTGGTTTTGGATGGACTGGCTGCTTCTGCCCCTTGTTAGGTTGACATTGAAATCAATGGGGAGCCTGTGGATCTGCGCATGAAGCTGGGAGACAATGGAGAGGCCTTCTTTGTCCAGGAGTCAGAGGAGAATGAGGTTGGTGATGAAGAGGTCCTGCAGGTCTGTGTTCCATTGTGACTAGCTGGAAGTGCGGGGCTGAGGTAGAATGACCAGCTTTGGAATGCTGCTCTTCCCTGGACTGACTTCACTGTCCTCTCTGATGTTTTCTGTGTTTGGAAAGGTTCCTACTCAAAGGACCTTTCAACCCGTGTGGAGAACCTGGGCAATGGAGCACCCAGAGGAGTATTAGACCCAATATCTGCATCCCAAACTAGTCTCCATCAATGGGCATGGCTGCTGGCCAGCTGGGTGGATATCTTGGAGCTTGGCCTCTTGGGGAATGCTGTGACAGGGATGAGAATGAGACAAATGCTGTGGCAGGCTGCCCGCTCCACTGGGAAGTGGGATGGGACTAGTTGTGGCTTCCAGAAATCTTGGCAGCTCTTCTCCCAGCCCAGCTTGTGGTTGCTGCTAGTTTGAGCTGGGCTTGGGAGCAAGAGAGGGCTATAGAACTGAATCCCATTTACAGCCTTTGTAATTCTGGTCTCGTGATGCCATCTCCTGCCTGTCTCTCCTTGGCCATGTTAAAGATGTCTTTAGCTTGTAGCTGGATTGCCCTCCTTCTATTGCAAGTTGTATGTACAAACCCTTTCCTTTTAGGCCAGGCCTAAAACCACTCAAGAGCTGAGGGCTCAATGGTGTTTGCAATGGTGGAGTGTGTTCCATAGGTGAGAGCAGGGAGCTGCCAGGCTGGAAAGGAGGGTGCTGATGGACTCTTCCCCATCTCTTGCAGGACAGCATTCCCCCCTATCTGTGCACGTCTCCCATCCCCACAAAGCAGATCCTGGAGGATGCTGTCCAGCTCTCCCATGGGCAGGAAGCCACTGGTGCTGAAGTAACCCAGCACAAGAGGAGGCGGCGCAGGAGAAAGCCCAAGCAGAAGGAGGTGTCGGACTCGGAGTCTGAAAGCTGTGATGAGACCAAAGGCGAGATGTCCGGGGAGGAGCCAACCCCAAGGTGAGCTGCTTGGTCTGGGCAGGGTGGGTCAAGCCTGTGGGTTCACTTGGTGATGCACAACAGTACTGAAACAGGGAAAGTGTCTCCAAGTTGGAGCCCAGCCTCCCGTGGAGTAAGAAGCCAGTGGGTGTATTGCCAGTTTTCTGGAGAGGTGTCTGAGAGTAGCACAACTGACCTCTTCTCCCCCTTGCAGTGGTGCAGTGTGTTTGTCCTCCACTGATGTCCTTGAAGAAGAAACCAGGTTGTTGCAGTTGCCAGAGGTGCACCCACACTCTGACGGGGAGCTGGCCTCTCTGGACAGGTAATGGGCAGAGCCAAGGTGTTCTGCTCAGCTCTGGTTTGAGCAGGGCATGTTCCTCGTGGCTGGGAAGATGGTATGGAAAATGGACTTGGAGGTGGCAGGAGAGGACGGTTTTCCTGACCTGATATGGTGTGGCTGGAGGGAAGCTCAGAGGCCACACTTGTGACTATGGTAACGGATGAGAGAAGAGCCTCTTTTGCTGAGCTTCTCTGGACAACTGCTGGCATAGCCCTTTGCTCCCTTGGACCTCAGCTTCCATAGTTTGTGTTCCTTTCTGAGTGACAGTCTTATGAGACAGAACTGATTTTACGAGAAACCAGCCCTACAGGGTGCTTGGCCCTAAATAGTCTTACACTGATAGGAGAGCATGGAGCTGTAGTGTAGGTGAGGTCCCATATCACTCTCTCTTCTTGCAGCCTCATGCCGAGCCATCTATCTCCTCCAAAAAGTGATTCTGAACTGGAGATCAGATCACAGGACAGTTTTGCTCTAGGGGCTGAATCCCACGTGCAGTGGACCTGGGGAAGGCTCCCTCAGGTGAGTCCCTGCTCTTGCTCTTCTCTAGCAGCTGCTGGGAATGAGTGTCCAAAAGACCTGCAGAAAGTGGAGGAGGCTGTGGCCAGGCAGCTAAGGACTTGTCGTCTTCTGCCTGATGCTTTGGATAACTTTACATCCTCAAATCTTTCTTCTGCTTTCCTTGAGGTGAATAAATTGGAACAAGTTGAACCAGCCAAGTCCACAAAGACCACCATCTCTGCAACACTGGTCCCAATGGATGAGGCAACCCCTCTTGTGTCCACCTCTGAAAGTCTGGGAGGGGATTCAAGTTCAGCAGGACCTCAGGACATACCCAGTTCCTCAGTTGTGTCTCTTACTGAGCAAACACTCACATCACAGGATGGAAGCAGCATCCCCAGTGCTGTGGAGGCAGAGAGCTTGTTGGGGGCCTCCTCAGTCCCACAAGACAAACAGGAGGGAGACAGGAGTGTTGTGCCAGAGGTTCAGCCAGATGTGGAGTCCTTTGAGCAAGCCACTTCTCCAAGGCAGGCAGGCTCAGAAGGCCCTGAGTCCCAGCTGGAGAGGCAGAGGGGCCAAGGTGAGAGGGTGACTGGTGCTGCTGGAAGCAGCATGTGAGCCTGCAGGTGTGTCTGATTCAGATGAGGGCCTGAGTTGTTCATTCAGTGTAACTCATTCGTGACTGACCTGTGTATTCCAGGTGTGGTGTGTTTGCTTTGCCCTCTCTGTGTGCAACCAGGTCCCTTGCTTTGAAGATTCACCCATCAGGTTTTCACCTTTCAGTGACCACCCAGCTCCCAGGAAGGCTTTCTTGCCTTATGTTCTCTGAAGTCTATCCTTGGATATCTCTGCTTTTGCATGCCTAGAAGACTTCTCAGGAATACAGGCCATACCTTAACTTGAAATGTCTAGCAGCACCTGGCCTGATTTTTGCCTTCATTCTGAGCATGCCAAGTCAGGGGCAAAATCACAGGGAACCATTTATGTACCTCCCTTTACAGTGTATTTAAGGACCATGCCAGTGCAGGTGTCTTGAGGTACTTCTGCTGCTGTTGACTTGCAGCAACTTTTCCAGTAGGAAAGTGGCTGCCCTGTTTGTATGATACACAATTACGTTGGAGGAAAATGCTGTTAGCTTTCTCAAAAGATGTTGGGGTAGATGGAGAGGTGATTCAGCTAAGCTCTCTCCTGTCTGTGCATTGAGGATCCATCAAGAGAAGGCCTCACTTGGGTCCCAGTGACATTTACCTGGAAGACCTTTCCAACCTGGATGAGAAGCAGGTGGCTCTGTATTTCCCCAGGAGGTATGAGTTGTCCCAGCTGGCCAACCTCAGACCTTCTAGAGCAATTCCTTTGGCACAAAGGATGGAGGTATGCATAAAACTCTTGTCTGATGTCGCCACTGTTTCTTCTCTTCCTAGCAGTAACACAGAGCAGAGTTCGAGGCCTGTGACAGATCCCAGCAACCCTCTGTGTATCCAGCTGGGATCCAGCTTGCCTGCTGACATCTCCAGGAACTCTGACTCCATGCCCACAGTTGCCCTGTCACTGTGTGGGGGCCTGAGGGGCAGCAGGCAGATCTCTCATGGTAGGTGGGAGAGGGAACCTGCAGCCCTGGAATCTGTTATATCTACCAGTAGCATGACACAGTCTTTGTCCCACCAGAGAAGTTCGTGGAGCACATGGTTTCCTACCAGCAGTTTGCTGAGAATCCAATGCTCATCAATGACCCAAACCTGGTGATACTTATCAACAACAAGTGAGTGGCCTACTCTTCCTGCTACTTCATCCCATGATGGACAGTGTGGTCCCTTTGTTCCTACAGAAACCCTCCTGTAGGAATGTGACTCCATCCTGGAGCATGATTGCACTGCAGTAGTTGTAGGAAGAGAGCTGGCCATGCTGCAGGTTGGTGATCTGTAAATAGCCTGCACTCCAGGAGTGGTGATGTCCTTACCCTCTTGCTTTTTCCAGGTATTACAGCTGGGCTGTGGCTGCTCCCATGGTCCTGTCCCTACAGGCTTTCCACAGGAACATTCCTGAGGTCAGTGACACAACACATTTGCACATTTACTGGCTATTATTCTCAGCAGGGCTTGAGAATTCTGGGCTGATCCTCCACTTCATCCAAGTTTGCCATGTTCACAGAGCATCATTGACCAGCTGGTGAAGGAGAACTTGCCCAAGAAAGGCAGAAGATGGTGGTTCTGGAGGAGGAGAGAATTCCCAGCAGTGGAGGTATGTTTGCAGCAGTGGATGTGACAACCATGTCTCCAGGGGACAGGCATCATTCTGGTGACTGGCAGGGGTTGGGGTAGGGGAATAGCAGGGTCCTGGGGGTGGCCTGGGGCTGAATGTGAGGACATCCAGGACCTGACAAGGTGACTTTTGGAGGTTATTCCTGTCTCCTTGGGTCTGTTAATGCCTGAACAGCAGAATGACACCTGGTAATGCTGTAATGTGGACCTTGCAATGGTGAGACCTCCTGCCCCATGCCACTCATGCCAGGTCCCCAGGCACCATGTGAGCTTGATGGTCTCCCTGCCCCATCAGGCTGTGCTTCCTCTTCCCTGGGCAATGTCCTTGTGAAGCCAGGGGGAGCATTGTTACCTTTCTTCTGGCATCACTGCTCCAAGTGGAAGAAAAGCAAAGCAAACCCTGCTCCTGCCCTTGATTCTGAGTAAGCACTGCTCAGCAATAGCAGAGACGTCTCTCTTACCAACACTGTGTACAGCACAAATCCTGAACACAGCCCCATACCAGCCATTGTTAAGAAAATTAGCTCTACCCCAGCCAAAACCAGCACAACCTTCTCTGCCTACAGCAGCAACTGGGGCCAGGGAAAGCCAATGAGGAGACACTGCAGCCTGACACTGCTCAGCAGAGGTGAGTGCCTCCCTCCCAGGTCACCTTCAGGAGTCTGCGTGCTCCTGATCTCTTCTCCTAAGTGACCAATTATTCCCGAGTTTACCTAATGTAAGAGGGCAGAAAGCTCTGTTAAGACTCTGGCTGATCCCAGTCGAGACAAGCTCTTCCCTGCCTTGTATAGGCAAGAGGAAGAAGGACTGTCCAGTGATGATGAGACGTTGCACTCTGAGGATATGTTGGCAGTGGAGGCCCCTGCTCAGATACCTCAGCCAACCTACAAGAAATCCCTTCGGCTCTCTTCTGAACAAATTGTATGTATTTGCTCCTCTGCCTTTGCTGCCTCTTTGTGTAGGGAGAAGACAACCCTTAAACAGGGGTTTCTCTACTCCTGACCTCGTGTTTTTATAAGGCATGAAAGTGTTTTGCCCTGGGTCACCCTGTAGAGATTTGGGGTCTCTGGCCCAGCTGGGTGGCAGTCTGGCCTCTGGCAAACCTGGAACTGGTGGGAATTAGTGCTGGTGTAACATTGTTGCTACACCTCTACCACAGGGAAGGTTGAATCTGCAGGATGGCCCTAACGAGGTGTCATTCAGTGTGACAACTCAGTACCAGGGCACATGTCGCTGTGAGGGCACCATCTACCTGTGGAACTGGGATGACAAGGTGGTGATCTCGGACATCGATGGCACCATCACCAAGTAAAAGGCCTTTCTCTCCCCCCCAAATTCCTGTTTTCCCCTGTTAGGAGAAAGTGTCCTTTAAAAGCTTGCATAAGCAGGCAGGAAGGACCACAGGCCCCATTGTGGTGGGGGTGGACACCCACCAGGTTGGATCACATAACCTGGTCTCCTCTTTCTAGGTCAGATGCTCTTGGGCATATCTTGCCACATCTGGGTAAAGACTGGACTCATCATGGGATTGTTAAACTCTTCCACAAAATCCACTTGTAGGTATTGGATCAGCTGAGGCCAAGGGGAAGTGGGAAACTGATGGAGTCTGAGTTGGGGCTTTTTTCTCACTGATGCTGCCTAGAATAGCCTCCTTATCTGCTGTCAGTGATGGCTGATGCTTGCTGTGCTGCCTGCATGATGCTGGGGGGAGAAAGCAGGGGGTGCCCTGGGAGCAGATGCTGGTGTTTCCTTCCCTGAGAGGAGTGTGCTGGTGGAGGCTTTGCTGTGGAGATGTAGCTGAGCACCAGTGACGAGACTACCCAAGGCCACACAGGAGAGTGGGACCACGAGGGTCCCCAGCACTGCCAGCCCCTGGGTCGGTGCCACAGCCCAGGGGACTGACCCTGAGGGATAACACCAGCAGTGGGGCCCCGTGGAGCCTCCAGCTCTGTCCCTGGCCCCTGTGGCCACTGAGAGGCACTGTGGTCCCGTGGATGGCTCATCCCGGCCCCGGGAGGAATGTGGTCCCCGGGGCTGCAGGGACAGGACGGGTACTTCGGCTCTCTCTGGCCACCCCGGTATCACTTTGACTGAGCTTCCCCCTGCCCTGGAGGCCTGCGAGAGCTGGGTAGAGGCCCCTCAATCCCTAGGCAGCCTGGTGGGATGGAGGTGCTGCTTGGGGATCCCTCTGGGTGCAGGAGAATAGCTTGCTCAGGTTGCAGCTCAGAAGGGCTCCCTGTGTTCTCTCTAGGAATGGCTACAAGTTCCTCTACTGCTCGGCCAGGGCGATTGGCATGGCCCACATCACCAAAGACTACCTCAAATGGGTCAATGAACAAGGCTGTGCCCTCCCCAGAGGCCCCATCCTGCTCGCCCCCAGTAGCCTCTTCTCTGCATTCCACAGGTACTGTGTCCTCTTCTGCACCTCCTGTGTCCCTGGAGGCAGTACCCCCTTCCCCAGCTCAGTGCTGAGGAATGTCCCAGCCTTAAACTGCTCTGCCCTCCTTGGACCATGATGCCTTTCATGTGAGAGAGCAAGGGAGCTGCTTGCCCTCCCTGGAGCTTCAGTGTGAAAGTTCCGATGCACAAATCCTCTCTTGCCTTTCACATCACTTCTCTGAGCCCCAGCCAGCCTGGCTACCTGCAGTCCTGGCCAGCTGATGCCACTCTCACCATGTCTTCTGCTGCAGGGAGGTGATTGAGAAGAAGCCAGAGGTGTTCAAGATCGCCTGCTTGATGGACATCCAAAACCTGTTTGCCACAAAGTGTCCCTTCCACGCAGCCTTTGGGAACAGACCCAGTGTGAGTGGGTCTCTTGGAGTGGAGGGAGGGCTCAGGCTGGGTGGTGCCTTCCTGCAGCTCTCATGCCATGCCGGCTTTCCTTGGGCAGGATGTCTACGCTTACAAGCAAATGGGGCTGCCCGAGAGCCGCATATTCACGGTCAACCCCAAGGGAGAGCTGATCCAGGAGCTCAGCAAGAGCCACAAGTCAACGTAAGGGATGTGCTTGTTCCTCAGCATCTTTGGGACAACCTGGTTTTAACTCAGAGAAGCATCTTGTAGAATAGAAAAACAACCGAGTGCCCAATGACTCCAATGCCACTTCTTTCTTACCTCCACAGGTACGAGCGGCTGTCGGAGCTGGTGGAGCTCGTCTTCCCTCCCCTGGGACAGACTGGGAGTGCTAGTCTGATGTGCCCAGAGTACAGCCACTTTTCCTACTGGAGACCTTCACTGCCTGATGTTGACTTGGATGCCTACTCCTAACCCCATTCCCTGTGGAGAATTGAGCCAGGGCTCTCCTGTGTGTTCTTTGCCAGGACTGAGTGCTCCAGATGCACCTCCTCCACCCCAGTTTGCACTTGTAAACTGAGGTCATGGCACCCCTTTTCAGGCAGCAAAAGGGAGGGAGCTCTGACTACAAAACCTCTAGTTGCTAAATTAAAACACTTCTAAGCTAGGTCTTTTCTAATGTTTGTAACCTCTTGAAAGCCTGGCTCTTTTTTTAGAGTTAGTCACTGTTGTACTTGTTGATGAGCTGGTGGCCTAGCTATTGCAACCTCCAGTCTGACCAGTGTTCCCAGACAGTCCAGCTCTCTGGAGTTGGGTAGCTTGTAGAGTAAAACTGCCCATCAACTCCTTAAGGTGAATGGAAGATGCTGGGGTTTTGAGTGTTTTTTGACCAATAGCAATAATAAATAGTGCCTTAATCCAGACTGGCTCTTCTCTGCTGTAGCCCTGGGCTTAGAAGTGGGGAGCGTCCTGCTAACAAAGTCCTGAGGGAGATGGGATCAGCTTCTAGAAAATGGCTTTTTTTGGCCTTTTTTCCTTTGGCTTTTTTTTTTTTTTTTTTTTTATTTTAGCTTGCTACCAGTTGGTAAGGTAGCAAAATCGATTGAATAGAGGAAGCAAATTCTGGCTTTCTCTGTGAGAGTAAGTGGGACCCACGCTGTGCACAGGTATCTCCACCCTCAGGGAGGCTGTGCCAGGACCCCAACACACCTCCAGTCCTGAGAACCCAGAGTAAGTAGAAACCACAACTCTGCAAACACTGTGTGTACCCAAAGAAAATGGAATGAGAACTGGGGTGTGAAATACAAGGACTTTATTTACAGAAGAGCGGTAAAAACAACAAACTATAGAACATATTTACATTAGAAGGACCTATATAAAACCCCATGCTATAAAACATATTTACAGAGGCACTACACAACAAGATACAAAATGTATGTACAGAAGAACGACGGCCACATCCTGCTTCTCCAGTCCAGTCCTGCTGGGTGTCCTCAGCCTGGGCCACGCTGGGCAGAGCAGGACCATGCAGCAGGACAGGCATGTGCTCCCCATCCACTGCTCTGCCTGGCGCCTAGGTTGTGTGGCCTAAAGGCACAGTACAGGGTGGGGATGGAGGTTGTGCCACCAGAATCCAAAGGACAGGGCACTGTGTCCCTGTGTGGGGCCACCCAGCCCAGCCCCAGCCTGGGGACCCACCCTCCCTGTAGCAGTGGATGGGGAGCACATGCCTGTCCTGCTGCTGTGGGCTCTTTATCCCAGGACCATGTACTCCTTCTTGCTCATCCACTTCCATGTCTTCTATCCCTTCATCCATGTCCTCTTCCATATCAACATCCATCATTTCCTCACCATCAATTTTCAGATCAACTTCCATGGCCTCTTCAGTGTCCCTGCCAGGCTGCATCTGGGAGCAAAAGCTTAGAGTGGGGTCCCTGTCCCACACCATCCCCTCAGAGCTCCGGCCCACCCGGGCAGTCAGTGGGAATGTCACTGTACCTTGGTCATGACAAGACCTGAACAGCCTGCAGGGATGGTGACACAGCGCACACAGCAGATAACAGTCAGGACTGATGGCAGGATCAGGGAGCAGGCGAGGGCCACCCGCTCGCAGCAGGATCAAGGGTGGTGGCCAAGAAGGGCTAAGGGCTGTCCTGAAGCAGGACACAGGGTCGTCAGGGCAGAGGCTGCTCTGGCTGCAGGCAAAGGCACCGTCAGCAGGAGAATGTCTGCGCTGGGCTCATCAATGGGCACTGGCAGTTCCACGTGGAACTCTGGGAGCTGTGATGTCACAAGTGCCGAGGCCACTCCACAGCAGGGGATGGGGATCGTGGAATGATCGAACCCTTGAGTGGTTTGGCTTGGAAGGGACCCTAAAGATCATCTTCTTCCAACCTGAACAACCTTCCCTCACATCTGGTTGCTCAGGACCCCATCCAACCTGCCCCTGAATGCTCCCAGGGATGGGACATCCACAGTCTTTCTGCCCAGCCTGGGCCAGAACCTCACCACCCTCACTAGGAGAATACATTCCCTAAATCAAGCCTAAAACAACCTCCCTCAGTTTGAAGCCATCCCCCCTCCTCCTCTCCCCACAGGCCCTGCTGAACACTCTGTCGCTATCTTTTCTCTGGGCCCCTTCAAGTCCTGCCAGGCCACAGTGAGGCCTCCCCTGGGCCTTCTCCAGGCTGAACAACCCCAGCTCTCTCAGCCTGTCTTCACGGGAGGTCACAAAGTAAAACACAACAGGCAGAAGCATTGCTGCACTCCTTCCTCTGCTCTGACATCCACCTTGTCCTTCCCTGACCACTGTGTGTGAGTGTAAATAATCTGAGCCTGCCATTTCTGGAAGCCACACACATGAATTTTGATACCAGAAACATTAGGAAGAAATACTTTATTTTTTCTTTTCCAGTACAAACACTTTTTCAGCTTTTAAAATCTGAACAAATGTACAATGTTTTCAAAACAATAGAACACAGCCTTTTAACAGGATTAGTTAACCACCTTGGAAAGCCGCCCATGCAAGGACAACCCCACGGGCACCATTTCCTTCCTCTGTGAGCAATAAAAAACCCAAAATGCCCAGTTTTGAACAAAGTTCCTTTCACTTTTTAAACATGAATAGCTGAGAACTGAAATACAAACTGTCCATAGCTTCAAGTGACTAGTCAGGAATAGTTCAAACATAGCACCATTTTCCGGAAGGTCAGACTTCTTCCTTGTCCTAGTTTTGTTCTGGCCGATGCAGGCTCCCTCTGTGCTGGGGAAAGCTGTTTCTGTTCAGCCATTCTAACCCAGCCCTGGCTGGGGAAGGGGGAGCCTGGCCCTTGAGTTTTTTTCTCTTTGGTTGCTGCAGCCCTTTTTCTCCTTGGTGTGACAGAATAGGAAAGGGGTCTCAGGCAGGATGCTCATGTGGTGCGAGGGCTCCCCTGGCCCATCACAAAGTACTGAGGATTGACTTAAGACTCCTTCCTTGGGCTGAAGAAAACTAACTGGTTTTGTTTTCTAAAAGTAGGTTTGCAGGATGCCCAACAGCAGCTGGGAGTTGTTCTTCAGCAGTAGAAGTGCCTCAGCAGCTGCAGTGTAGCTCCAAATCAGCAAACCTAGAGTGAATTCTGCTGCTGTGAGTATCTGGTGGAGCTGGATGAGTGGTGGGGGGGCCAGGTCCCCTTCTCCCTGTTCCTACAGCTAGTGGCTTATACTCCTCTGACAGGGGAATTTGATTTTACTGTAATGGGGTAACATGATGTGGTTAGCTGGACTCCGTGATCCTTGTGGTCCTCTCCAGCCATGTTTCAGGGATTTCACAGTTTTTCTGGAGGTGAAAATGTACTGGAGGTGTAATGCATATCTGCTGGGAGCTGCTGCTGGTTTTTGCTGGTCAGAACACAGAGCTGCTCCTTTGTGCAGTCAGGGAGGGAATTATGGTGAAAAACAGCAGGGACAGCATGGTGAAGGTGACAGGCACCAGGTGGGAGGTGAAGGCTGGCTGGTGTGGAAGAGCCCATGAACTACAATGCTGAGCTGATAGAAAAATACGTTCCTCTGCTAAAAAGTACTAGAGCTGCTTGGATGGAGACTCTTTAATTTTCTTCTCATCCTAGTAATGAAGTCCCTGTTGTCTGATTAGTGGAGGATGCCCATGGTGGGCTCCCAGGGAGAGGCAGGTTCTATTTGCAACAGCTCCACAGGGCAAGGCTGGAGCTGCTGAGTAACTTGACATGAACCTTTTCCAGCCTGCCTGTTTGTGGGAAAACAGAGTCAAGCTGGTTAAATCAGTTGGATTTTTCATTCCCAAGCTGAGGTGAGAAGGGGTCTCCAGAGGTCTTCTCAAAGGTGCTCTGCCTTGCTGCACACCTATGTAGGTCCCAGGGCTACTGACATCTCACTGGGCTCAGAAGAACATGAGAAGCATGCAGGCTCCTGCTTCCCCACTGCTGCACTCACACACTGGAGTAGCTGGAACTCTCCTTCCCCTGGATGAGATGAGGGAAACCACATTCACAGTTTAAGCAATAAAAACTGAGAGAATCAGAACTGGAGGACAGGACTGCTCTGTGCTCAGCTTAGTCTCTGCAGAGACATATGGACACACATCTCCTTGGGGAAGACATATTTTCCATAACCTATCACGTCAGTCCAGGTGTAACCAGAAAGCTCAGAAAAGTGGGATTGCAAAGCACAGCAGCCCCAGAGATGGTTGGGCTCTTTCCAAATACTGCTGCTGCAGATTTTTGCTGCTCAGTATGGCTCTTTGGAATATGGCAAGGGACACAGGGCAGCAGAAAACTCTGAAATTAGATGAGCACCATGACAGTGGATTGTTCAAAAATACACACACACATACCATATGTATATATAGGCATATGAGTGTTTTCCTAATGCATACTCTCATATGCTCCAGAAGGCATCTGCATGGAGGAGGGAGCAGTATAAATGGATTTACCATACACAAGAAGAGCTGCCGTCTTGGAGAGGGGAAGTCAGTTCCCGGGAGGACGTGTGAATACGTGTGTTCTTTGAAATCCGCAAATCTCTGTGGTGAGTTTTGTTCCCTGTAAGGAGCCCTGGCTTTGCTCAGTCCCTGGATGAAGATGCAGGTGGTCTTTAGGTTAGAGAAACTATTCCTCAACTGATAACTACAGGGTTTTATTCTTCAGGAAATTATAAATCCACAAAAATAAAATTAAAAATATGTGTTCCCGCCTCCAGCTTCCTTCTGAATTGTCCTTCTGGGTTCATCAGGCCAGGAGCCAAAGCAACAACCCCAGCTAGGAGGCAGTGACACTGCTGCACCAGGGCTGGGACAGCTGCCGAGCAGGAGGTGAGCACTGGCACGGCAGAGTTATGGAAAAGTAGGGCCAACAAAATTAAAGAGGAAAAAAAAGTAGCAGCTTTTCATTAAAAAAATTATCCCACGAACTGTTGCCACCTTGGAGCAAGTCTGTGTGATATAAGTTAATCCTGTCCTTCACAGGAGGAGAAGGAAGACACACAATGGCAGTGTGGCTAATGCTGCTTCCCCTCCACCTTCTCTTCCAAGTGCCCGACTTGTTCCGCCAGCTCAGAGACCTTGGCTTGGCAGTCAAGCAGGTTGTCCTTCAGTCCTGTTATTTCCTGAGAGTGGGCAGCCAGTGTCCCATTCATGTGGTCCATATAGTCCCACAGACTGCCCGTGTGTTTCTCCAGTTCCTTCCTGATGTCATCCAGGCTCCCTGTGAGGATACCCAGCCTGCCACAGGCTCTCTCCACCCGGGCCACCCGCTCGTCGAAGTGAGAGATCTCCTGCTGCAGGTCATGGGCCACATTCTTGCAGGAGCTCAGGTCACTGACAATCCTGGCTTTGAGTCGCTCCAGGTCTCCCTTGAGGTTCAGGACACGCCGGTTGCTGAAGAAGAGCTGAGAGCCTTGATCATTGACTTTCTCTTGGATGGAATGCACCTCATCCTCAATTTTTCGCTCATGCTCATCCAGCGAGGAGTTGACATGTGTCACGGTGTCCGAGTACTGGGAGACGGAGTCCTTCAGCCCTGTCAGAGACTTGCTCACAGTGTTCAGGTTGATCTTTAGCAAGGTGATCTCCCCTTGCAAAGCTCCTGATGCTTCCTCCTCAATTCGCCGCTGGATTTCCAGGATGGTGGCATTCAGCTTGCGCAGGAGGTCATAATTGCTGTCCATCCGGAGGAGAAGGTCCTGGTTCTTGTTCTGGCAGTCCTCGATCTCTGTCCGGAAGGTTTCCACATCTTTAGAGGCAGAGGTGCAGCCCAGGGAACAAGTACTCTCCAGTGTGACAAGGCGATTCTGTAACACCTCCAGTGTCTCATCTGTCCGTTTCCTCATGCTGGCAAGCTCTCCTTCCAGCACGGGGACCACTGCTCCATCCATTCCCATGGGAGAACTGACATTGTTCAACTCCCCCACAATGGTCATGAACCTGTCCTCCAGGGTCTGCATTTTGTCTTCAAAGGCAGTCCTCATGCCATCCACTTCTGCCACCACCGTGCCTCTCATGCTGTCCTCTATCCCAGAGCAGCAGCTCCCCGTTTCCTTCTCTGTAGCATTGAGCCTGGCTTCCAGGTCCTCAAAGCGCCCTTCAAAGAGGTTCCCTAAGGTGACAGCGGAGATTTCTCCATCCAGCCGTGAGTGCAAGTTCTTCTGAGACTCAGAGATGCTGTGAAGCCCTTTCTCAAGGATGTTCATGCGATCAGTGAGGTAGTCCAGGTTGCTGCAGCAGCTTTCCACCACCGTCAGCCCTTGGATCTGAGTCTCCAGCTGAGAGATCTCTTTCTTGATCTCCAGCTCCTTCCCATCCAGTGTTTGCTGCAGCCGCAGGTTGGCAGCTTTCTCCTCCTCGCACTGCTGCCGCACCTCTTGGATCCGGAAATCACACGTGGTCTGGACCTTCCCCAGCTTCTTCTCGAAGCCATCGAGCAGCTCACCACGCAGGTTGCTCAGCCTCGTGTCCACGTACTCCTCCAGCAGGTCGATGGAGGTGAGGGGCGAGGGCCGGGCAGACTCCAGCAAATGCTTGATCTGCCCATCGTGGTCCAGGACCATGCCCCGAACCTCGTGCAGCAGATCTGCCTTGGTTTTCAGCACGTCGCTCACCTCCGTCACTTTGGTCAGGATCTCCCCCACGGGAGGGTACGTGGCGATGTCGGCTTTGTCCGCCACATCCACCAGGCCGTCGGGAATGATGCCGAAGCCCACGGTCGAGTCAGGTGTGCCCGGGCTGTTCATCAGGGAGCCGATCATCTTGCTGGTGTCCTCCTGGATGGCCAGACGCAGGCGGTCCCCCAGGCTGCTCACCATGGTGTGCAGGCTGTCGTAGGACTGGGAGAGGCGCCTCACCTCCTCCTCCAGCCGATCCAGGCGGTCCCCAAAGAGGCCAGGCAGCTTTCTGCCTGTACAGGGAAATGAACAGAGAGGGTACAGTCAGGACTGGTGTTCCTTTAACTCTCATCCATGGCTATTTTCTAGATTTGAGTCCTTTTCCATAAAAACTAGCATTAGCTCCTGCCCCCTCTTATTGCCATTTCAGCGAAATCTCAGCCTGCCCACCCTCCACATCTCTCCTTACACTGATCAGAAAACCATCTTTCCTCTTGGAATCCAGCCCTCTGCTCCCAAGTTCAACAGCAGGTGATGAGAATAGCCATGGGGAGCTTTGTCTTGAGACACCCTCTATGAACCCCCAAATTAATGGAAAAATGCTCTAAAGCAGTGAAGTAAGGAAATTTTGAAGCTGCATGTTTTGAAAGACCCAGTTAATAAAGCAAGTGGTCATCAGGGCAATCAAATCTCAGATCTCTGATCAGAAAGCACTCCACCTCTCCACCTCCACTTTTTGCCAAATTCATGCCCTGTGCTGGATCAGAAAGACCCAGGAGATTTGAGAGCATGCCAGAGGTGTGGTGACCTGGGGTTGTGAAGCAGGAGCAAGATCTCACCATACTGATTCTTCTTTGGTCCTGGAAACAGGTCAGGGTGGCTTTTTGGATAGGGAGGAAGTCTGGGCATCGGAAACATATTTTGCCCGGGAGGCATCTTCGGGCTGGGATGCTGGGGCAGAAGGCCAGGCTGGTCAGTTGGGCTGTCATGGCACCCTTCTCCCATGAAGCCTGGGCAGCACCTCCAGGACAGCTCAGTCACTGTCTTGTATCCAATCTTGTATTTGGGTCTGAAGAAGGTGCGGTACCTTTCCAGGAGAGGGGAGGGAGAGAGAAGACAATTTAGAGAAGCAACTTCAACATCAAGCAATAGAGCAGAGCGGGGTCACAAGTCCTGTCGGGTGTGGAAGATCTGTGCACAGGGGAAAGCCTGGCTGAGACCCTTGTACTGCACCTGCAGACCATGGTACACCTCGTCCAGGAGCTCTTACTTGCACCATAGCTTGGCGCAGCATTACAGTGGGATTTTGGTAGGTTTTTTTTAGCCTGGGACGCCTGTTGTTAGTTAAGAACAGCAGCTATAAGTGTATTGCTGTGGTCCCTGGCCTGACAGGTGGTGACTCTGACAGGTGCCACACCTTTCGACAACTTTTGGCCCAGGAGAGCACAAGGCGAAATGATGGAAGTGATTTCAAAAAGCCCTGCAAACTCAGATCACTTCCATGAGGGAAGTAGACAGCTTGTGGAAGTGTTTTGCACTTTGGGTTGACCTACAGAATTTCCTAGCAGGGTAAAAGATCCTCTTCTCAGTTGTAAACCTGTTCTAAAGCCTCCATGAGTGTTGAGATACCTTTGCAAAGGTGTTTTCTTGATGTGTGGAGGACACTAGTTTGCCGAGAAGCCTAAAGAGGCTTGGCTGGCCTGGTGAGGATCCCTGGGGCAATGCTCTGGGGCATGGACAGAGGGATAGCTCCTTACACTGCCTCCTACCCCAGCTGGGATGCCCAGGGAAGTTTCTCCAACACCAGTTTGGGCATTAAAACATCAATCCCCCCATAATCAGCACACAAGGTGCAAGCCCACCTCCCTGCCCGGTGGGACACACACACCCTCCCTCTCTGCTCTTGCTCTACATGGGGTCCCATCAGCCCATCTGGAGGCCTCAGCTGCTCCCTCCTCCTCTGTGGCACTTTGCTGTGAGATGACAGGGATGTGACAGGACCCTGCTAGCACCTGCGTCCTCCCACCAGCTGAACTGAGCTGTGCAGGGCTGAAGACGGCACGTTTCTCACCACCTTTGAACACCAGTGCTTTGAACCCCCCTTTTGGAAATTTCCAAATTGAATTTAACCAGGGCCTTAAAATCCTGAAGTTTGCTGTTTTTCAACAGCACACACAATCAGACCCTTGTTCTTCTCCAGCACATCCAGCAGAAGGTCTCAGAGAAGGCAGCAGAGCTGTCTGTGGGGCTGTGTCAGGCACTTGAACTTATCCATCTCTCTGGGCAGCACACGAGGCTGATTCTCTATCATCCATGTCTGTGCCAGAACCCTCAGTGTCTCTGGCTCAGGCTGCAGCTCCTGGCAATGCTGCTTCCACATGGCTCCCAGTGCCATACAGCCACCTCCATATGTACCGCAGGGAAGGGAGATGAAGCAAACCCAGATTCTCAGTTCTTTAACTCATTTCAAAATTTCTCAATGTCAACAATTTCCCAAAGGCACGGGACAGTTGCAAAATAATCTCTTCTTCTTGGTATTCCTCTTTACAGATGCTGCTGAGTTTCTATGATCCTTCCTTCTGTCACAATGTGTAGAAACATGACTGAATGTACCACGGGAGACTGCTGCTCCCAGCTACTGTCAGGGGATGAAGCATCCAGAAGACAGGGCAGTTTCTGTGTCATGCTGGACTCTGCAGAGGAACTCAGAGCCCTTGGGCACATCCAAACCCTTCTCTCCCTGCTCCAAACAGCAGCAAAGGGAAATACTATTTGCAGCTGCACAAACATTAGCTGATGGCCTCAGCATGTGGAAAAACCATGTTTCCCTCTCTTCTACAGATGAAGCATCCAAGGCTGTGCAGAAAGTTCAGCTGTGGAACCAGCTGCCTTCAGAAAACACCTTGGTTTCACCCCTGCTTTGTTTGAAGGGCTGGAGGGGCCAAGCAGAAGACACTGTAGAGATGGGAGAGGCTTTGCGTCTCCTCCATGGGTACCAGCAGCTGCAGGATATCCTGAAGTCCTTAAATGCTGCTAAAACACTTCTGGTGGAAAGAACAACTCAGCAGGTGGGTCCAACTGGCAGCTGGACTGCTGGCAGAGGCTGTGTCTGGAGCCTGTGGCACTGTCGGCACATGGAGAGTCCCAGCTGGCTGTCATAGGAGGGAGACCAGGCTCCAACAAAAGCCCCTCTCACCCCAGTTTTCCTCCTTGCTCAGCTCTGATCCGCTCATCAGGCCTGGGAAGGATGCAGGAAAATGGCATTTCCACATGGAGCAGCATCCCTGGCTGGAGCTGTGGAGGGTGGCGAAGCACAAAGGCCCAGTGTCTGTCCTGCTACGGCAGCAGCTCCGGAACAGAGGAATGTTTCCCTCCAACATGGACGAGGTGGCGGAGAGTTTTGCAAATATTTTCCTGGGGCAGGAAGCACTAAGCTATCCCCAGCCACAGGCTCCGTTTCCTCCTCCTCTTGGTCAGGTTCTCACCCAGCGGCCATCACTCTGCCAAATTGCTGATCAGTAACAAAATGCTTCCCTGCACACATGCACAGCTTCCCATGATTTCCTGATTTATTTCTGAATCATAGAATATCCCAAGTTGGAACAGTCCCACAAAGACCATTGTGTCCAACTCGCGTACAGGATACCTCCAAAAATCATACCACGTGTCTGAGAGCATTGTCTGAACACTTCTTGAAATCTGTCGGGCTTGTTTCCCTGGGGAGCCTGTTCCAGTGCCCAATTACCCCCTGGGTGGAAAACCTTTTCCTAACATCTAACCTAAACCTTCCCTGACTCCGTTTCTGAGGAGGGACAGATTCCATCTTGCCTCCTCCCAGCACTACTGCCCTACCATTGACTGCCTCATCCAGGAAAAGCCTTTCATCTCCTTTCACTGCCCTCTGAAAAGTGAGGTTTTATGGTCAGAAAAGTGGCACAGGGTCCTAGGAATCTCAGGACTGACTTTGTGAGGGGAAGGGAGCTGTGCCCTGGTGTCCCCTGTACTCACAATACTTTCCCCGGGCACTTGGGTCCCCAGCTGCACTTGTGGTACTCAGCCTTGACGTAACTCTCGGCCCCATCCTGCAGTGTGCACGTCACGTTGCGCTGCACCACATAGGCACAGTAGCTCCTAGGGGGAAGCACAGTGAGACACAGTCACCCCCTGCCCCAGCAGACAGTGGCACCCCTGCCATCCCCCTCAGTTCCCAGGCAGGTCTGCCTGCCCTGCCTGACACTGCCAGCAAGGTCTGGGGGACAGGAGCTGGAGGGACACCCCATCTTGAGCAGCTGCTGGGGAGGGGGCATCACCACCCTGCTGCAGGAGGCCAGGTGCCAAGTGTAGTTGCTGTCACAGTCACATTGCCACATTGTTTGGTGGTGCCACCAGAGCTGGGCTGTGCTCAGCTAGCATGGACTGTGTGGTGAGACAGGCTGAGAGGACAAACAGAACCCCATCAATAGCAGTTATGGGAATAGCATTCCAGAAATAGCTCAAGCAATGTCTGGCAGGGGTGGTCTGTCCTGCTGCAGCTCCTGGAGTGCTGCCAGTGTGGGGACCAGCTCAAAAGCCTTCAGCCTTTGCTCTTGGTACTGTCACAGGCATGATGCCACAGTCAGCACAGAGGAGATGCAGACTGGCTAGTCCGAGGGGCTGCAGCATCATGGGTCCCTCCACCATGGAAGCAGAGACATGGACCAGATCTATGATGGAGGCTGGAAACCTCTTCAGATCTGTTAGGATAGTTAGTACACGAGCAGAGGCTCCTCCCTCCTGCCATCATGCCTGTATTTGGGTGCCACAGGTATCACTCAGCTCCAGCCACAAGTCCTCTCTGAGCCAAGCAGCAAATCCAGGCACTGAGGATAATTTGGCTGGGAAGAAGGCTGAGCAGGAAGGATGCGGGAGTGCTGGTGGGACAGATGGAGGCCAAGGCTGTTCCAGCTGAAGGCAGGGATGCTGGCAGGAGCAGATGGACTTGGTCCACAGGGGCAGGGACAGCAGGGATTAAGGACAGGAGGATACGGCAGACGGCACAGCGGGAGGAGAGGAGGGCACAGGCACACAGAGCAGAGCAAAGCTGAGGTGGAGGGTCAGCAGGATGGAGCAGATGGGCCAGCGTGAGCTGCAGGTGCAGGGAGGTGTTCAGTGAGGCGGGAGAACATGGCTCTCGCTGTGTGAGCTGGGGGGCTTGGTATGGATGGGTAGGGAGCATACTTTGTCTTCACCTGTTTGCCACCAGTGCTTGTCCCTCCCGCATTGATTTTTCCCCACTGAAGGCCAGCCAAAGTTCTGCTGCTCTGACCCCTGAGTGTGACATGGTGGGGCAGGAGAGGGCTGTGCAAACCCATCCCTGTGCATATGCACACACACATGGGCACACACTCACACAAACAGAAGACCCCATAGCCCTTCTCTCCAAATACTTCTGCTGCATCCTGTCTCCCAGTCCCTTC
The DNA here is from genome assembly GCA_013399895.1 of Serilophus lunatus. Lineage (NCBI taxonomy): Eukaryota > Metazoa > Chordata > Aves > Passeriformes > Eurylaimidae > Serilophus > Serilophus lunatus. The sequence goes on along the minus strand of VXBA01001826.1, from coordinate 180,578 downwards.
CCTTGCCTTCACCTGCCAGAGGTGTCTCGACCACCATTATGACAAGCCTGTGAGAGCTGGGATGAAGCCCTGGAGCTTGTTTCTCTGATCAGCTTTGAGACTTCCCTCCACAGGCCATGTGACAGCGATGCCAGGGAACTCCAACTACATCCCAGCCTGTGCCAAGCAGCCCAGACACAGCAACCCCAGCTCACAGAGCTGCCTGCAGAGCTGCCTCCCAGTGCCCCTGTTCAGAGGCTCCAAGCAGGCTCCTCCGTCTCCAACAGTCCACGTGGAACAGGAGCTCCCTTCATGATGCAGCAAGGTGTGAGCAGGTTCATCCACCCTCCAACACTTTGTCTCTCTCTCAGTAGGAACCCCCGACCCCACACATCCAGCATGTCCCCTTTGCTCTCCCCAGAGGTACCAGCACCTCTACTCCAGCCCCTTGCTGAGGGCTCCCTTTGCTCCCCCGGGATGGACACACAACTCCCAGCTGTGAGCAGTTCCAGCCTGTCCAGACCTGAGCAGCTCTGCCCTGGGAAGGCTCTGTCAAGCTCAAAGCATGAACAAGAACCTGTGCTGCTCCCTGCTCCTCCAGAAGTGAGTCATTAATGTGTGCACAGGGCCACAGGAGAGCGAAGGCCAGCCACTTCTCTTAGCTGGAGGGAATGAAGATAATGTGTGCATGTGCGTGTGGAAATTTAGGATCACAGTCTACCCATAAATCCAGAACCCGCTTACAAACACACTGCCAACAGCCTCATAGCCAATGCAGGCAGATCTACCAGCCACTACTAATAAACACTACCTACCTCTAATTTCTTGGGTTAGCGAGGTTCTGGCTTGCTCTCCCTCTCCAAACCCCCTTCCCTTCTTACACACCTGTGGCGAGCAGTTTTATAGCTCCAGCCTGATGTTTTTAGAGTGAGCAGCTGGAAAATGTTACGGGGTTTTGAAAGCTCTCCTTGGCACTGCCAGTATTGTTTGTCTGGAGTGCTATTTTATTCATTTCAGCTTGTTCGTAACACCACATCCTCCCCTTTTCAAAGGAGCCCGGCAGAAACCACTCTAGCAAACAAGCGGAGAGGGAAACGACACCACTCTCCCCGCCCCCAATGTAACAGTATTTTTGCAATTGAACGGAAAAAGTCTATAGTATGTGTAAAGCCCACATTCCTCACTGCTTGAGCTTTCCAGGTTTCTTGAAAACATATTTAAACTCTAGTATATATGTGTTTTGCAATCAAATGGGCAAATTCCCTTTAAATCAACATATGTTTTCACACGTAGCTCTGTGCACTGTCATCCTCCCCGCTCCCACACATGTCACGCAGAACAGGTACGCACACCTATCCCAAAACCAACACGGGCATTCTCATCCGCAGCCCCGTCCCACACGGGACTTCAGCACACACGTTTCCACCACATGCAGCCCGCTCGCTCCCTCTTGGAAACACAACTCCCGAACCCTCCTCCAGATGGAAGGGGGCACCGAGACACATGGACACTGCTGCCCTGCCGCCAGCCCCTGCTCAGTACCCAGCAGATGGTGCGGGGCAAGGGATGCCGGCGGCGGTATTCCCGGCAGCCGGGGATGCCAGCGGCTTCTACTCAGAGACCACTGCCTAGTCAAGGATGCCCGCGGGCGAGCCCTGGGAAATGATACCCATGGTTGGTACCGGGGGTTCGGTACCCACCGTGGGATGCCCGCGACAGCCGATCCCCCGGCGATGCTGCCCGCAGAGCCCAGACGCGCGGCCGGTACCCGGTGGGCGCGGACTTTGCCCGGTAAGGGATGCTCGGAGCCCCGGACCGGTGGCTCCCGGTGTCCGCCGGACGCGTTGCGCTACCGCGGCTGGGGGCGGGGGGGGTCGCGCAGAAAGTCGCTTACTTGTGTTTGCCCACGGGCTTGCCGGGGCCGAGCTGCGGGCTGGAGCCGGCCGTGTAGAGGCTGTACCTGCCGCCGTAGGGCAGGGGGGCGGCGGGGGGGTAGAAGGAGCCCTTGGCGTCGGCGAGGGCCAGCAGCGTCCCCAAGGAGAGGCAGGCGAGCAGCGCTCCGCGGCGGCGCAGCGCCCGCGCCCGCCGCATGGTCCCGTCCTGGCGACG
>VXBA01001826.1:110277-178306 GCA_013399895.1 Serilophus lunatus | reverse complement strand
CCCCGCGGGCGGGGAGACAAAGCGAAGCCCCCCCCGGCCCCCCTTTCCCCGCCTTCGGCCCCCGCCAGCAGCGCTGCAGCCCCCGGCGCAGCCCGGGCGGAGCGCGCTGCCGACCCCGGCGGGGGCTGGAAGGGGCTCACACCCTCTCCCGGCCGCGGCCCCCTCCCCAACCCTTCTGCCGCTGCCCCTTCCCCGCGCACCGGGTGTTTGCCCCCACGGGGTAGCAGGTGCAGCAGGGTCTGGAGCTCCCTGGCTCCTGGTCCTCCCCGAGCCGTGCTCTGCTTCATCTCAGAGCGCAGGCAAGAGAAAAGCTGGGGTGGCCTTAACGTTGCCCCTCGAGGCGATCTGTGCTGCTGGAGATTGGCAGCTGTCAATCATACGGCTGGCACCAGCTTGGTGCATCCAGCATCACCCAGCGAACCCAGCATCTGGGTTCTGCAGAAAGGGGCAGATGGAAGCAGTGCAGTTTTGGAGCCCTCCCCAGCAGATTTTGGCTTTGCATCCAGGCTCCAGGAGAGAAGGGGGAATCCCTTGCCTTTCCCTTTAGAGTTCTGGATAGCCAAGTGCATTTCCTCCTATGTGGAAGGCAGGTTCTTGTCTCCCGCTCCTCCTGTGCTCCAGAGATTGCTGGTAACCTGCACCCCGTTGCCTCCACTCACAGGTGAACCACCACGGAGGGTGCTGAGTGCTGAGCGCCCCAACAGCACTTCCCAGGCTCTGCACCACTGACCACAGCAGGAGCCTGCAGTCAATAAGCCAGTGTGAACCTTTGCTGTCGGACAAGGGGGAAAGGACTCCCACCTGAGGCACTGAGCATTTTGAAAGGGAGTAACATCCTTGGTGCTACCCAGTGGAGGCTGTCTTAAAGCCCTGCAGAGGTGAGGCCATGTCAGGGAGCAGGAGATTTTGCCACATAGGCAGAGCCTGGGCTGAGGACCTCGCTATCCCTGGGACACTTACACGGCAGGCATCCCACCAAGACCTCACCAAGGCTTTGATGAGGTCATCATGACATCATGACAAGGCATGCTTCTCCAAAACTCTTGGAGGAAAAGAAGAAATGGCTGAGAAAGGGTGGCTGAGTGGAATCTGAAATGAAGGAGTGAAACCTGCTGTTGGGGCAAGGAGACATCAAGTCTTGGGCTGACACTGAGACAGAGATGATAAGACACTGAGACAAACAGCCTTTTTCAGTTAAAAGGAGCCTTTGGCTCAGTCTGAAGTGAGTACAGAAACATTATCAGGAGAAGAAAAATCCATCAGAAAGCTGTGCCAGGGTAGACAGACTGGACAGACCAGGTGGAAAACCAAGAGGAAGCCTGAGCAGTGAAGCAGTGCATCCCCTTGGTTCAAGCTGCTGCAGGGTGTTGCTCAGCCGCCATGTGCCTGTCAGGCTGCACCCCAGAGGTGCTGTGGTGTGGTTTGTACGTGGTATATTTGGCAGTACATGAAGCAATTCTCATCCAGCCGGTGCATTGAATTGTTCCACTCCGCTGGGATGCTGCAGGAGGGACAGTCCATAAGCAACTCCATAAAAAACCCCAAAAGCCAACCGAGCCTGCCTGGTTTAATGCTGGATGCCAAAGTGGAGAATGAGTCTTGAGCACAGTCTTAATTTTTTTTCCCTGTGCGCAGGGAGCGTGAGCCAGTTCTAATAACAGCACACTGCACGTGTGCGTCTGAGGACTCTGGAAAAAGACATCTGGTGTTCCAAGGTTTCAGAAAGAGCCCTTGGCCCTGGCCTTCAAGCCTTTGCTGTGCTCAATGGGCACGATGGGGCAGAGTTAAGGGTGTCTGTTTGTTCTTGCTAGCCCAGCTGTGAAAGGGAAGGAAGTGGGAGCCACTGCACTCGGGGGTGTGTATGTGTCTGTCTGTCTGGCTGTCACTGCTGTCTAACCCTGTGTTTGAAGCTCTGGATCACTTTCTGCCAGATTTCAGAGCAAGGCAGGAGCCTCAGAGAGACTAAATCCCATTTAGTTGTTCTATTGTCTAATTGTTTATGAAAAAAGACATCTGAGTAGACAGGAGAGCGCCAAACTTAGGTCCCTACTGAGGAAATGGATTCATCATCAATTCTTTTATAAGACATCAAAGAATCCACACAGGAGAAAGCCATTATGAGCGCCCTAAACCATGGGAAAAACTCTCATGTGCCTTATTAGCAAATCCAACCATGAGACACAGGGTGGCAGGAAACTGGGATTCGTTAAGTTGCCCTTCTCAGGGAGCAGCTCAGGTTGGATTCTTCGATGCTCAGCTGTGCTGTTGCGGGTCCCCACCACACCTGGCTGAGCACAAGAAGGTGCCCATGGGGAGCCTGACACAGCAGCATGGCTTTGGAGAGGTGCTCATGTGGAGAGGAAACAGGAGACTCCTTCCTAGCAGGGTGACCTCCTGACATGGGCATGTTCCAGGGTTGACAGAGAAGATGCCAAGCCGCATCTCCCAGAGCTGTGAAGAGCGTGCTGAACACCAAGTTCCACAGCAGAATGGAAGGGCTTTGCCACACTGAACTGCTCCCAAAAGACTCTGAAGATCCGCTTGTGGGTCAGGGACTTGCACCAAAGCACCAAACCTTGGTGCTTCCCAGAGGAAAGTTCTGTTTTCTCTGCTGGCTTTGCATGGAGAGTAAGTGGGATCAGATCAGAGCTGCTGCTGCTGCTGATTAAACCTGGATGCTGGGCAAACCCAAGATCCTGCTCACAGGGATGCCTGACCTGGAGGGCTGAGTCCATCAGTGATTCCATGTAAGCACCTCCTGCAAGAACTCAGCGTGTGCCCAGAGAACTTCTTTTGCCATCTGCCAAGAGCTGATTATTATGGTTGCACTTCTCACCCCTGCACAGTTATCCTCCAAGCCAGTTCAGGAATAAAAAGGTAGAAGTTTTTCCCTACTAGGGATCCAGCAGAGGACATTATGCAGACTCTGGGAGGTACCCAGAAACAGGAGCTCAGCTGTAGGAGAGGAGAGCAAGAGCACAGGCATTATGAGCAGCTATTCCCCTGCTCTGTCTCCCGGGGAGGGCTGGATGAACGACACAAGGCTAATTTCATGAGCAGATGACACCAAACAGTGACCTCTTCTGCTTCCCATGCTTTTTAATTAACACTTGCATGGCCTCATCAGCTGAATAATTGCCTCCTTTCATGGGTCAACAAGCCAGCAGCCCCTGACCTCCTGTTCCCACCTGGGTATGATGTTTGGTGTCTGCACAGGGTGCAGGGGCGATGTGCTCCTGTACCACCAAACCCTCCCTCGGGCAGCACAGTGACATGAAAAGTGATCGGACAGTCCAGGAACTCTTCAGCTCAGCTTGATCTTGGCCAGGACCAGCCTTGTCCATCCTAATCCTGAGCTTTAAATAGGTACCACTGGTGGAAAACCCCACACCATGCTGGGCAATAAAAGGGCAGTTTCCCTCTCTGTTGCCATGGGATAGGAGCAGATTGCAGCAATGGAAATTTTACTTAAATATTAATAATAAAATAATATCTGCTAGTAAAATGAATATAGCCCTGGAGGAGACTGTATTGAGCCATCTGGAGATTTTAAAAGAAAGGTTAGATAAAAAAAAACAACCTGTCAGGACCAATTTGGGCTAGGGAAATAGATTGAATGGCTTCCCAAGAGCTCTCCCAGCCTGAGTTTTTCCAAGTACAAATTCATTTCCCAAAGTGGCAAGGCAAGAGAACAGCTCAATTTAGAGACAGAGTTTCTCCCTAATGGTTCCCACTGGATCAAAGGCATTCCTTAAGTTGGCACTCACAGAGGCCTTTTCCCTTGGCAATGGGTCTGTGACTGTGTGAGAGAGGAAGCCTTCTGTAAAGCTCAGCTTTCCCAGGTGCATGTCCCACAGGACCCACCCAGGACTCATTCTCCCATGTCAGAATCCCTGGGAACATCCCACATCTATCCCACACTGCTACCCCAGCCCCAGGGAGGAACAGGGACACTGTGTTTCCCAAACTGGCATGCAAGATGCATGTCCCAAATGCCACTGCAGTGCAATAGGACACCAGTCCAAGGACAGCAGTAACCTCTGTAGGGCCAGGAGTTCTTCAGGTGCTCCAGTTCCCAGCTAAAACTGAACTCAAGGAAGTCCACTGTGGTCATGCCTCAGCTTCAGGATGGAAGCTCTTTGTGGCTCCCAGCATGTGCTTTCACCACTTCCCAGCTCCTTGTTGAGCATGGATCAGTGGCCTCAATAGGAAGGGAATGCAGGTGTGCAGGCAGGAGGCACCCCTGGTCCACTACAAACACTGGCAATGTCCCAACATCTGCCTCGTTTGGAGGTTTCCAAGGTTTTGTTCAGAACCAGACCTTGTCCTCACTCCCAAGGGGTGGGATTGCAGTGTGTGTCCCCCAGGCTATGAGGTGGGGGGCACTTGAGTTTGCCCAGGATCTGGAGGAAGCTGCGGCTGGGAGCTGAGAACAAAATCCCTTTCTTCGTGGGAAAATGTAATGACTTGAAGTGGTCAGACAGCCTTATCTCTGGTTTCGAAAGCCACACGCTGATCATTTGTCAAGATTAGCGCGTGCGGTAGAAGGGATGGAGCTGTTCCAAATCCATGCTCACATCTCTTCCCTGGGCTCATGGCCATTCATAAAAATGCCAGAGCAGCAGCAGCGACAGCAGCACATGCTGGGGCTGTGGTTTGGGGAGGACTAGGAGAGGTCAACTGCAGGTTACAAAATCTCTGAGTGGGGAGAAGAATACACAGGTTGCTTTATTTATATATCCATTAGCGTCTTTCCTCCGGGAAAATGTGCAGAGAAACTGGCAGGGGCGATTTAGCAAGGGCAAGGTGCAGGCAGGAGGTGATGTGGTTAAAAAATCCTTTCCCAACCATGCCAGCACGCCAGGGATGAGAGCATTAACAGGCAACAGCCACGCAGGTGGAGCAGGAGCAGACCCAGCTGGATTCAGCAGCACACAGGTCAGGGTGAAGAGGATGAAGGCTGAGGAAAGCAGGAGGTGCCATTCTCCCAGTAAACCCGAGCATGTTGATGGTGGGGCACTGGGGATATGTGGTGGGGTGGGCTGACCACGTAAGCCCCAGGGAGGAGCAGCCCTGATCTCAGATTGGGCTTAGCTGAGCAGCAGCCTAGGAATACTATAAAAGGCTGGTGCGTGAGGCTGGGGAGGTTGGAGTAAGCAGTGTTAGGGAGAGATTCTATAACTAAGATATGAGATAAAGGACTGTTCTGTGGGCAGGCAAAAGATCTGGAGGGAACAGAGGGATCTCTATGGTAAGAAAAAGTTTGCCAGCTCCTACCTACCTACCCTTAAGCCAAAGGAGGGTGGTAGGAGAGGAAAATGCCTTCAGAGTAAGTGCTTGAGGATGGGTTTGGCATAGACCTCTGCTGGCAGGGGCAGGGCTGAAAAGATGTGCTGTGAGGGAAGGTACTAATGCAGCTGAGAGGCTTTTACAGGTAGAGTCCTTGCAAGGAGATTCCTGTCCCTCTTGGCTTTGCTGGAGAGGGTTCTGGAAGCAGGTCATGGGCTTGTTCAGCCTGGCTGAGACCATGGGGGTCCCTGGTCCAACCCCCTCACTGCAGAGTCAGCCATGAGACCAGGTGTCTACTCTGCCCATCTCATAGGTCCAGGAGAAGGGTTTATGCCAGATCACCATCAGCATCAACAGGTTATCCTACACACTGCTATCTACAGTGCCTGAGGAGCCCTGGCTCTGGGGAATTGCACAGTTCTAGAGCTACCTGTGGCTTGACCTGAAGCCAGGAGTGCTTGGGGGAGGCTCTCCCAGTGCAGCCCTGTACTGATTCCCAGCTGGCACATACTTTGGGGCTGCAGAGAGGTTGGCTTCAGCAGATGTGCTGCTGAAGTAATTCAGTCTCTTCCACACTGCTGCAATGGTTCAGCATGTGCACTTCAGCTGGTCCTTCCCATCTCTCCTGAATCCATGTTTTTACCTGGGAACTGTCCCTGGTGCAGGAAACAGTTTAATTGGTTTTGTTTTAAAGAAATATCCTTAAAACTAGTTAGATTATCTTTAAGATTATTTAAGATTATCCCTTCCAATCCAAACCAACTAGTATGTTTGGTTGCTTCTCCAGCGCTCGGACAGGTCTTTGCAGAGCTGTGCCTTTGGATTTGAGTAAGATCCATCTTCTTCCTTAGCTGTATGTCCAGCTTAGTCACCTTCTGCCTTTCCTGGGAACGGGATGATGGCAGCAATCCAGTGATTCAGCCACAAAACCTCTGCTCAGTGACCTCACTGCTACACACAGTGGAACAAAAACACCACAGGAACGGAAAAAAAATGCTTTTCCTCTGGGATGTGGGGAATATTGAAGAGCAGTAATACAAACAGACTTCTTAGGCGATTTTGTTTTAGTCACCCAACACTGTGGCACAGGCGAGCTAATTGTAACCTTTGAGCTCTCTTTTTCAGCCCTCCTGTAAAGAAAAGAGTTTGTCTGGATTAAAGTGCTGCGATGCTCAGGTGGGCCAAGTGACCACAGGCACCTGGTTCCTGCAGGAAAGGGGAGGCTAGGGAGACAGGTCATCTGGGGTGACTTCAGCAAGAAAGGGACATGAGGTGCAGCTGCGGATACAGGTTCCCTGTGTTGAGCACCAAGAGGCTACTGCAGGACTCTGCAAAGAAGCAGCCTGAGTTGTCCTCTCTCCCCCATTTCCTGCATTTTAGTGGCAGGAACCACATGGAACATTCCTGGCTGCTCCAGCAACCTGCTTGGATGAGGGTTGTCTCAATGACAAAGGTGTGTTTGTGGGGTGGATGATGCATGGCAGCCCTACAAACCCACCTAAGTTGTCCTGCACACCTGATTCTCTATTTTGTGCCTATTTTTGCCTAGCCATGGACGTTTTGCCTGGACGTGGGGTCCTGGGCAGTAGGAAGTTTTCCCACACCTCAGGCCTGCTTTTCCTCAGCTGTGGTCAAGACCTGCTTCTTCCAAGTCATGGGCAGCTGGGCTTCCCCATGTCCCCAAACACTGGGTGACTCTGGATATACCAAATGTGGGAACAGCTGGGTTCAAACCTTGCTATTATCCATGTTGCTTGAGGCAAGGGATGAGAGGCAGTTATTTTTGGGCTCAAAGGGGGGCCCTTCATGGCCCCCTGCTGCAGCCAGATCTGCCCCATCCTCTGAGGTGACCCCACAGGCATGATGAAAATGGCCATAAATAATGGGTGGTTATTTATGGACAGGGAAGAAAGTGTAACTAATACCAACTTGGGCTCTTTCCAGACCTGCTTGGAACTGGGACCTCATGGCTGATACTTGGCTTCGCCCGCTTCCCTTTGCAAGCAGCTGTTCCTGCAGGCCCTGCATCTGTGCTTGGCCTTCGGCAGTGTTTGCTAATCCTCTTTCTCACTGTACAGCAACGTGCGCTCGCCAAGGTCCCACTGACCCATCACCAACAAGAAAAAAAGGAAAGAGGAGGAGGAGAACTTGATATATTCTGCAAGTGAAATAGCTTGGGTTCAGTCTTGGAGAATTTCCCGAACTCTCAAGGAATTTCCTGATCTTAGGAATCTGCCAAAATTTGGGATCTGCCTCAGTCGTACTGCGCCTATTTCCACAGCACACACTGTGGTGTTTTGTTTTGGGTTTCCACCCCTACCTCTGTGACAGCACAATCAATCTGAATGGGACAACAACACCTGTAACGAAAGTCTCCTGCAACAAGCTGCAAGAATATGGAGGAATTTATTTAATATCCTCCACTCCTTCCTTTTAGGATCAATGAGATTTCTGATCCTAAACTCCTGTCTTCCTTCCCCATGCCAAACCTCAGGCTGTTACTGCAGCCCTCATGGACATGGAAAAATGGGTACAGTTGTAATACTTTGGGTTAGTGGCTCACTGGCAGACTAGGAATTAAAGGCATAACCTCAGATTGACTAGTATCCAATATTTTTACCAAAAAAACAATGCCTTTGCAGCAGAAGACAGCCTCTTTGCTTGTAGCTGGGGCTCGGCATTTATGTGTTTATTGCACGTATTCCCAAAGCAAACAAGGTTCTGGGTGGGAAAAGAGCAGCCTCTACCCTCGGAACATACTCAAATGAAATTCCTCAAGGTCTTTTTCCAAAAACTAATGCTGCCTGGATTGTAACCAGGTTGTTTTTGACCAGCTTTAATCTGTGAAATCAACACCAAGTCAGGAAATGCTTAGATTGACTCCGAATGAGGATTTTGCCAGAACTTTCCTCCCACTTACAAGCAATAGTTGAAAAAGAGCAAAACTTCCCCGAGGGGACATGTCCTGACCTCCCCACTCAACCAGTACAGGCTGGAGGGGCTTTATCAGCTCTTAACACTTGTTTTTGTCCCCAGGAGCTCAGCAGTCCCCTTGGGTCACGCATGGTGCTGGAGTCTAGGACAGTTTTTCCACTGGATTCAGTGGACTTTGGACCAATATTCCTATGGACTAGCAGTGCTATTTTGGGAAAAAAAAAACAGTCCCACCAGGCAATGGGTCAGAGCTAAACCCTTTGAAGCACCACGTTCCTCTCAGCTCCAACATGGACCAGCCCAAGGAGCAGCTCTCTGCCTCCCTGTTTGCTCCAGATGCCTCAGCATTGCAAGGTCTCCATCCCCGAGCTGGGGCTGGAGTTGAGTAGAGACTGGTCCGCAAGAGCCCATGGCATCCTCCATACCCCCCCTATGCCTCACCATCCCTCCTTCCACAGGCAATGCCTTGCAAGGGTATTGCAACCATGTCATCCTTGAGAGAGAAGGGAAAAGAAAACCCAGCGTGAGCACATGTGGCAGGCAGGGGGAAATGGCTGCTGCAAAGTAAGCAGTGCCTTTAAAGAAGTGTTTGTCTGGGGTTTGTTTAGTTATCCTCTAGGTAATTTTACAGCTGAGGAGGCCGGGCCATTCAGGCAATGGCCAAAACAATATCTCCACTGTGTGAGCAGCTCTTGTGGCTCAGCACGGCTCAGCAGTGTTGGGGGAGCAGAGGGAGATGGCAAAAAGAAGTTTCTTTTACCGGCCACAGCTAGAAAATACCGTGGAAGATGTCCTGTAATTAAGACATTGCTTCAAACGATCAAGTCACTCGGCTGTCACATTGAATAAGCTCAGGCTGAATGTGAGAGGGGGCACATTGTTGGAGAAAGCCCAGACCCATCATTTTGATCTGAACTACAGCTCAGGGCACGGTGGGATGTTCACTGTGGAGGTTATTGATGGGATGGGGGTTTGAGACCCTTGTTCCCCTGGGCAATGTGGAGTTGTAGGCAGGTCTGCCCTGCCTGTGCTCATCTCTGCCCTCAAGCCCTGGGAACCAGCAGCTCCATCCTGTTGGACACAGGAAACTGAGGCTCTGGAACGCTGACACATCCCTGTGGAGGTGTTTGTGCCAGGGCAGATCCTGCTCCCCCACCCCATCAAAGCACGGTTTGTCCCATCAGAGCCCAGGCTGAAATCCCCAATGCAATGCCCAGGAAAAGCTCCCTTGCCTCTTCCAAAGGCCTCGTGCAACCCGAGTTGGAAATGTGGGGGCTCAAGTCTCTCAGCACTACGTGCAAATAGCTCACATCAGCTCATAGTGCTGTTCCCAAGAGCCAGAGCACTCGCTGCTGGCAGCCAGCTTGCAGGAGGATACCGATATTTCATGCAGACATGGCGAGAAACCAGCCCTGTTTCCCATTCACAAGGGGTGGCTCCAAAACAACACAAGAGATCTGTCACAGCATATATGCGGCATCTGTGCAAATTGGCCTGACTGCCTAAATAATTCCGTATATATTTATAAACTGTGAGATGTAACGTTTTTTCCTGTTTACTTTTCGGTTGAATTCCTTGCTCATGGAAATGAGAGCTGCAGCGCGGCGGCTAGACATAACCATTGTATGGGGAGGACACTGTACAAACTGTCCTAGAAAATTCTGCCAAAATGCCAGGCCATATCAGCCCTGATCTGCAGCCCCTCGCCCCTTCCCACACACGCTCTCCCTGTTCCCCCCCGCGCCAGCCCTCTGCTTTGAGCTGAACCCAGACAGATGCTCTTGCACCAAGGCGGGTGTTTCCCCAAATACTAATTGGGAGAGAGAGACCACTGCGGGTAGATTGGTTTGGACCGTGGCAAAGAAGGCAGAAAAGAGGGAGAGGAAATTTTCCACCCTACCAGAATTGCTGTGAATCTGAGCCAGGCAAATCTTCATGGATAAAGCCAGAAGAGGTCTCTGCCCCACTAGGCATGGGTGGGATGTCCTCTCTCATGTGCCGATGACCATCAAGGTGTTGGCAGCATTCTGTGCTGGCACCAATGCCAGCTGGCAGTGTGAGCCCCATCGTGGCATGTCTTGGACAGCAGCACCATCACCTTCCCCACCAGAATTTCCCAAGGCTGATCCCAGTGTTCATCTTCTGCTGAGCATTTCTGGAGTGTTGCTGAATCACTGTGCCCTGAAGAGCAAAGTCAGCCAAGGTGGTGCTGCAGCGGAGATTTGAGATGCCAGGAAGGGCAGGTTCCTGGATCTGCTCCTTGGTCTGTGTTTTGGGGCCAAGGACGTGAGATGGTGCCCTGGTTAACTGGGATCTGCAGTGTTAGTTCTATATATTGCTATACACTACTACACGCAGCTCTTTCATTCTCGTGTGTGTTCAGGATTGAGGTGTCCAGAGCGTTTGGGTACCTGAAATGTGAGGGACAGGTGCAAGGTGAGTGGCTTAAGGAGCTCACAGTGCTTTTGCATTAACCAGCAAGGGAGCCAGTGCATGTCCAGCTCTTGCTGCCAAGTGTTGCAGACAGCACCATGAAAGAACAGGACCCGCTGGAGCCAGGGGTTACACATCTCGGGAAAGAAAGGAAAGGAAAGGAGGAAAGATTTAAAACATTGAAAGTGAAATGTGAACCCTGTTTTATGGCAGCTTGTAGACCATGTACAAGGTGGCCCAGAGTGCTCTGGAAGGGTGGTGAGAGCAACCACATTCCTTAAGGGGTCACAACCTTCATCATGCCCCTCAAGGGCTGGGCTGGCACATCCCACGTTCTCTGGTTCCTCTGGGTCCTCCATAGCCAAGAGGAGGTAAGGATGGGAAAGCACTCAGGAGCTGTAAGGACGGAGGAGTCACTGGCTCTCATGGGCTTTTCCCATCTCACTGTGCCCAGCTCTCTTCTCATGGCTACTCACCCTTGGGAAGGCTCACCCCCCCTGCCAAAGGAGGAATGGAAGAAATAAACACTTCTATGGCTGACAGACAGCAATGAGAACACATGTGGAGCCTCAATGTATTTGCACTTGCATCACTTTGGTCACTCCCCGCCTCAAATCCATGTCACTTGCTGGTGACATCTTTGCTTTTGACTCTATTTATACCTCCAATTCAATTTTAAACTTATTTAGCAGTGACCACAGTTATTGTGTCATATTTATTTATAGCCTTTTGCACTTGCTTCTGTTCACTCTGTCAGTTATTTCAGTCACATTTCTCATCCCTTACATAAAGGTCTGGGAACAGCTGTGCTGGAGCAGATCAAAGGTCTGGGGAGCCCCACATTCCCTCTTAGATATGAGACAGTGGCGAGTGAGGAAGGAGGAATGAAGTAAGTGTGCAGAGATTCTCCTGGCAGTGAAAGGGTGAGGCACACCTCCAGGTCAGCCTGCTGAGCCCCCCTGGGACCTCCCTGAACTGCTCTAATCTCTTTTGCAATGCAGTTATACTTCTGACCTCCTCACTGCCCCACCAGTGAATGTCACATCTCATGGTGCCCCAAGTAAAAGGGAACCGTGACCACAGCATGCATTGCTCTGGGGCCATAGGGGACCTGCTGGTGGTAGCAGGGACCCGCTGTGAGCAAGTGGGATAATAATCATTATAGAGAGTAACTGTTGAATTCGAAGAAATGCCTTAGAACTGGGGATTTCTGTGCTTGCATGTGGCTCAGGAAGCAAGAGGGGACATGGTGATCTCCCAGCCTCTGTCCCTCATGAGGGGATGCTGTGGGATAGCCATGGATGTCAAAGGAGGCCCCCTGCCCCAGAGACCAGAATTGGGGATATGTCTGAGCTCCTGCACAAGGAATGGGATGCAGTGACAATCCCCAGCCAAGCTGGAACCCTGGCTCCTGCCCAATGGTGGGTGCTTTGCCCGATACCTGCAGGACAGCAAGCTATGGGGTGTTTGCAGGAAGGTAAATGGGGCTCCTCGGATGGAGCTGAGCGAGTAAAGAATCACCATTAAAACAAATGTCCATGGAAATCCTGACTTCTGGACACAGTTGTTTCATACAATGACAAAAAGCATCAAAAGGAGGGAAGACAGGCAGAAAAGAAAGCATAATTGGATGTTTTGGTAATCCTTTTCTGAAGGAGACTCAATGGCTCGTCCGACCGGAACGGGGTAAAGGCTCATCCTCTCTGAGCAGCTCTGTGGGAGGGCTGAGAAAGCCTCTGCCCCATCGAGTGGGGAGCAGGCAGCAGCCCTCCCCTCTGGCATGGCCTGCAGTGCCAGTCCAGGTCATCCCACCTCCTGCCTTCTCCCTGGCAAACGGGGTCTGGCCATGTGGGTGGAAGATGGACACCGCAGCTCTTGGGCAGGAAAGGGATCTCGGGGCTGTCCCGTGGCTGCTGCTGCCCATGGGGCAACATCCCCATGGATGTCCCCTTTAGACAAATTTCAAGCTTCGTGCTTGACTTCTATCAGGTGATGGCCATGCTGAGGTGTCCCTGCACCTCCTTTGGGTGCCACATCCTCCACCTCAACTCAGAACTTTGTCCCTGCCTAGGGTGATGCAGCTGATGGGCTCTAAACCCTTTGCTGAAGGATTCAAACCCCATTTTTGTTTGCTTTACCAGCCTGGCCAAGTGTTATCGAAGAGGAGAAGGGCCTTGGGAGTGCAAGTGGGGACAGTATAGGAGGCAAGGTGCTTCTGACAAGTGTCTGGCCTTGGAGGGCAGGCAGAAGAAGGTTCTGGTGCTCTCCTGAGCTGCCTGGGGTGCTCTCCACCACCTCTCCATCAGGGTTTTAATCANGGATCTATTTCCTGGGATTACATGCAGCACCTTAAAGAAAATATTTACAGAATTTATATTCACATCCCGTTCGCCCTCCTCGCAGGGGCTCTCCAGTGCCCTGCCTCCCTCCCTCCCGCACTTCATCTCCCCCGCGCCTCCTCCCGCTCGCCTTCCCCCCCGTCCTGCTACAATACCCGCCTTTGTGAGAGGAACAATGTTTACT
The DNA here is from genome assembly GCA_013399895.1 of Serilophus lunatus. Classification (NCBI taxonomy): domain Eukaryota; kingdom Metazoa; phylum Chordata; class Aves; order Passeriformes; family Eurylaimidae; genus Serilophus; species Serilophus lunatus. The sequence goes on along the minus strand of VXBA01001826.1, from coordinate 165,127 downwards.
CTCCATCGAGGATGGGGGGATTGGAAATGAAAAGGACTGCCTCCCCCTCGCCCCGGCCCCGAGCTGCGCTTGGTGGCGGGAGAAGGAGGAATTCCTGCAGGAATGCTGATGGCGATGGCCGGCGCGAAGGCAGCCCAGGAGAGGGGATAAATACTCGTGTTGGAGAGAAGGGGAAAAGAAAGAGAAGGGCCTGTGGACCAGTATAATCCAGGGTCCATCATTTTTCTCTGTCGCTTAAGTGTGGATTGGAAATTCCCTGCTAGCCCCTCTGGGTTTACAGGTCTGTGATGCAGAACGGGTGCAGCTCTCTCTTGGCCTAAAAGAGGAGATGAAAGGCATGTGTGGGCCAGGGGGGCCGTACAGCAGCCCCAGGAGCGGAGAAGGAGATCTGGGGCTCGAGTGAGGCGAGGGCTGTGAGAGCCAGCATGTGGCTACAATTATGGGGATGCTTGCGAGGATGGTGCGCTGAGCGCTTGAAATGCATCGTTTTCCTTCCCCACCCTTCCCTGCTGCTAGCTGCCTTTCCCTGCCAGAAGCCAAGATTTCTCCTGCTGCTCCTTACTGGGAAGCTGTCCAGTTGGAAATGGGGAGGGAGCTCTGGAGGAAGGGCTGCCCCACAGCTGTGGTTGGGTGATAGGGACAGGGATCCCAGCCCAGGCACCCCTAGGAGTGGTGGCAAGTCTTTAACAATAAATTACTGAAAAAGGCAATCTTTTTTTTCTGTGCAAAGGTAAAAATATCAGGAAAGCTGGAGAAGTTTTTATTATGGGATGGCTTTGTCACCTTCAGTGCCCTCTGCTGTCCAGCACCAGCAGCCCTTGCTCCCAGGACTCAGTGGCATCTGGAGTCAGGCACCGCTGCTCTTTCCCACTCCAGCACTGGCCCTCTGCCAGCTTTTCTAAGCCTTTCCTCATGTGAAAAAGGGGCTGTCCAGAGCCCATAGAGCCTGCCCTGGTCCAAAGGGATTTCAGGGACCCCTAATGCCTGTGGGAAGGGCTGGTGGGGCAGGGAGGACACATGGGGTTGACACCAATGCATCGATGGGCTTTGGGGCCAGCCCTGTCCAGGAGGCCAGCAGCTATCTCCAGAGGTGAACATAGAGTTTTGCACAAGCCTCCTTCTATTTCCTGAAAAACCCCAGTGTCTAAATATAGCAAGTACTTGGGCATTTTACTCTGGGAAGGGAAAACAGCTCCAGTGCCAAGAGAGATCCTCTTCTGTTTGCACAGTGTGAGGGCTGCATGTCCTCTGCCTGCTCCCATCGAGGGGGGTCTGTGCTGACAGGGCCTGGCTCACCCCAAGCCCCGTCTGTCCCTCAGGAAGCCTGTCCAGCAAGCCTGGGTGATGCCAGAAACCCTGCACAGTGCTTTGGGCATCGAGTCCAACTGATTGATGCATGAGCACAGTGAAAGGCTCTGCTCTCTCCTGGAAGCAGCACTACTCTCTTCCCGGTTTGTTCCAAGAAAAGGAGAAAATATTTGCTGTGTAATTCAGGACTGAGGCAGGAAATCATCCTTCCCATGGCCCTCTCTCCCCACTGATTGGGACAGCCTGGTCAGGTACCGCATCCTCTTGCCTCAGCAAGAAATGTGTCTTAGGAAGAGGCAGTAATTGGGATATTTCATTCAAATACTCTCATTGGTCTCCTAAGAGAAGATTTGGGCATGGGGACTCCTACCCTGGCCCATCTGTGTTACAGACAGGAGCCCCAGCAGATGCTAGAGGAAAAGCTGGCTGTGCAGTTTATTGTCACACAGCTGGATTTAGCCCTGTTGTCTGGGCAATTCCAGCTGTCACCCATCCTGTTGGGATCAGCAGCTAAACTGGTGGGCACTGCCACAGGAATCCATTCATGACTCAGCTCTAGTGTGGAGGGGATGGTGAGTCCCTCTTAGCCCATCACTCCCTGTCACCACCAAGTGCTGTGGGTGGTCTGAGCAACCCACCTTTGCCCCAGCCTTTGCTCCCTAAATCAAGGAAAACAGATGAGTGTCACTGCAGGAGCTCTGTGCTCCCAGAGCTCTCTGTCGCACTGGCTTCCTGGCCACTGTTCTTCTGCACCCTCCTTCAAAGAGGATGCTGGAGATCCAAACATCTCCATGCCATCACACCTGGGCACACACCTTGCTCCAGTACCGTGGGGCTGGTGGCTGCTGGCTGATGGGTGACTGCAGAGAGAGCAGAGCTCTGCTCCAAGCCAAAACACATCCTGAGCTCTGGGAGCAACTGTGGCATTCACAGGCTGTGCAGGACTTGGAGCACACAGCTCTGGAGCAGGGGCTGGGAGGCTTTGCCTCCCTCTATAAATTGATTTTTTTCAATTCCCTGGAGGTGTGGAGCTGCAGCTACTATTGGATCAGCAGCACACCAGGGCCGTGGTGGTAACTGCAAATTGATAACTAGAGACACTCTGAGGAAATGCTATGTCTGACTGGGACTGAACATCATCCTAGCAGGGTGGGAGGCCAAGACCTCCGTGCTGCTCCAGGAGCAATGCTTGGCTCACAGGGGTCACCCAGTGCTTGGCTCCTGCTTTCCCTCAGCTGCCAGGCTGGAGGGGTGTTATGCTCTGCAAATGGCACCTGCCACAGAAGGGCCACCACAGTCAGCTGCAGAAGCTGCAGAGATGAGGTTTAGCACCCGACGGCTTTGCACAAGGGAAAGTTGTCCCAGACTGTGTGCAGAACAGTTGGGCTCCCCTCCCCAGGTCTGCTGCAGGAGGCTCTAATGGAGAGCAGGAGTGAGTTAACGGGTGGAAAGAGGCCCTGGATTTCTCTGGGATCGTGGAGAGGATTAAAAGCTCTGGTCTCTATATTACTTTTTCTATTTCCTTTCTCCTTTTTTTTTATTTTCTCCTTATGGTATTATTTGCTGGTTAGAGAAAAAAATCTGGAAACATAACTGCATAAATTGCTGTTATTTCCGGCTATCCCTGCACAGCCCAGCTCTCTCCTCTCCAGATGGACCAGCTTAGAGAGCCTCCAGCTCCAGCAAGGCTCCCGGGGGCCCCGAGGCTCCCCTCTTTTCGTTTGCCATCTTGAATTTTGCTCCCACCGTTCATGTTTGCAGTGGGAAGTAATCCCACTCCTCGAGCCAGGTAACAGAGGCAGCTGGGCTCCATGGGCTCCTGAGCCTGGCTGGGAGCATTGGGAATGATGCTTCTGGCACTTTCAGGTGTGTCCTTGCTCTCCTCTGAGGAAAGAAAACCTCCTCTAGGTCTGCTTTCCCCTCACCATGGGTGTGTAAGGGAATTTGAGTCACTTTGTTCTTCCCTGGGGACAGTGGATGTGAGGGGGGGTTCTCCTCTTCTAAGAAAGAACCAATAGGACAAGAGAAAATGGTCTCAAGTTCAGGATCAGGGAAAATTTCTTCACAGAAAATGTTGTCCAGCCCTGCCACAGGCTTCCCAGAACAATGGTGGAGTCACCATCCCTGGAAGGATTTCAAAGATATGTACCTGTGGCACCTGGAGACATAGTTTGCTTTGCAGTACTGTGGAAATGGTTGGACTTGGTGATCTTAGAGGGCTTTTCCAACCTGAACAATTCTGTGTCTCCATAATGCCTTGGAGATCAGAAAAGATGGCGAGCACAGTGACTAGGGGAGCAGGACAGGAGAGGAAGGACCTTATGGCAGTGATTTGGTGATCAGTGTCCAGCAGAAAGGGAGAGGTGGACAGATGCCTAAGTCTTTGGGTTGTACATCTTCAGAGAGATGTTGGATCTGGATGAGTCCCACAACACCGGCAGCTGCTGCCAGTGTGGAGTCATTCCTGGTAATCTCATTGATCCTCTCCTCACTGAAGAGCAGCCCCAGCCCCAAGGTGACCTGTTCCTTGCTGCAGGAAGCTGGTCCCCAGTTGTACTCTGCAGGGGCTGCTGGCATTGCTGGTCCCTGCCCCACAGCCAGAATAGCAAGCAAAAATTCCTCAAGTGCAGGAGCCACAATGTGTTCAGCCTCATAAGCACAGAAAAATATGTATATGTTCCATATGCACAAGAAAGGGGCCTTGAAAACTGGGAGGATGCAATGATCAATAAATTACAGCTTGGATAATATTTTCCACCATCACCAAATAAATCAGATCTTATTTTTCCCCTATGTCCACAGATTTAATGGCAGCAACAGTGCTCTTGGTGGTCATTAAACTCCATTCTCTTGCTGAAGGGCCTCTCAAACAATTTGTCATTTGGCCTTTGCTTGTTTGCTTTAAAATTAGCTGGTCCAGACATTTAATAGCCCAGGAGCTGAGAAATCCATCAACCTATCCCAGCCTCCAACTATCTCTGTGTGCGCTCTGAGGCTGCATCGCAGCATGGTGGGGGAAGGAGGGAGAGAGAGAGAGCAAGCTGTGGAGTCAAGGATCATGGGGGATATTTTTCATTTGAGCTTTAAGATCACCTTTCCTATTTCCACTTCTTTCTTTCTTCCCATCTTTTCTTTGCCCCCTATAGTCACATCACGTCTCCAGCTGCCATGAGCAATACTCTCCTTCCAGTCTCAGTGAGCAAGTCAGGAACTGACCCTTTCTCATAGGTGTAAACACTGCCTTGTTAAAAGGGGATAATTACCGGGGTCTAGTTAACCCTGGTGTAAAATCAAAGTGAATAGAGCCCCACCGAGACTTCCAGCCATGTGGACCATGACGCCTGGGCTCTGGGGTAAACAGCCAAGGCTTCACTGCTTGTCAGCTCAGTGCATTCAGTGGAAAGTTAACTTCTCCCTGAAACAGAAACACTTTTGGGGTGATTTATACCTCCCAGACACAGAACCAGCTGAGGGGTGGGTCTTTTCCCCATCAGAGAGCCTTGCCAGGATTTTCCCAGCTGCCCTGTTGGGAATAAGCAGGAGTTGAGCTGCAGTGGGTGGGAAGTGTGTCATTGCATACACAGCAGCCACTGCTTGGACCTGATGAGTATTTTTAGCCCCAGTGCCACTGCACCCTGTGATGGTCCCAAGGTCCCAGGAGAGGCAAACCTAGGGCTGCACACAGGAGCTGTGAGGGTGCCATTCTCCATGGTTTTATATCACCATCACAATGAGGTTTCTTTATATTTGGAGGGCTCCCAGAGAACCTCAAGGGCTGCTGTGACATTTCCAGCATCTGCTCTCTCAGTGTTATCCTGCCCTGCATCCCCACAACGCCCTGCTTCCCTCTCATGCTCTTCTCAAGTGGCAGGAAGGTGTGCACAAGAGGTAGGAGGGAAAGCCAGTCCTTTTCCCTATATCCTTCCCAGAAAAACCCACTCTTGCATCCGCAGCCGGAGAATCTGCCACCCCAGCCCTCTCAGCTGGATGAGGAACAGGACCAGCATCCCCAGGTGGGATGCCCTGGAGGAACCATAGAGCAGTCAGTCCTGCCTCCCCACTCCCAGAACACCTAAAAGCTGTTCCCAGGCCAGCAGGCAGGAGCAGACGCCCATCAGGCTCCTCTAGTTATATTGAGAGCGAAGCCAGCTCCCTCGTGTTATTTTTTCCTATTTGACCAGTGGGGCCAGTCATAGACAGCTCCAGTAATTCAACCTGAAAGGCCAAGAATCCTATTCCTGCCTCTGCTCATACTCTGAGCTCTGCCCATGGCCTCAGAGCGAGATAAACCATCTGTGGGTGAGTCTGAGCTGCGAGTGAACAGGGCTGACTTCAGGCAGCATGAGAGAGAGGGGCTCTGCAGGCACTGAGCTGAAGGCATTTTGATTGCTTCCAGGATTACTACCCAGCATGTTTATCCCTCCACTGAGGAGGACTTCATAACTCAGGGACTCCTGACAATGTATATATATTGAAATCTTATAAGAGTAATGACCATATCCAATGATATTTTGTTCCCATCTTGCCAATATAAACAACTCGCTGGACTTACCGAATTGCATTGGGTCATCCTAAATAATTAGCCTCACATGTTCTATTTATTACCTAGAAAATCCTTTCCCATTGTAATATATATATAAATATATAAATATATCTATATCTAAGTGTACTATGTTTAAATGAAAACCAGATACATTTGCAAAGGAATTTGAAATATGAGGCTGAGAGTAAAAGAAGCGGCAAAAAGGTCCTCTGCTAATAGGAAAAGCCAAGTCGTCCGGGGCAGCGGAAATCAGGGAAGGTCAGGTGTGAGCTGCTGCACAGGGCTGGGCTCCGGCTTTGTCTCTGTGGACAGTCTCATGTTTAAGGAATTCCACTAAGTGACTGGTGAGGCTGCTTATACTGGCAGGATGTGGGAAGGAGCACATGGGGTCCTGGCAGCTGGGTCCACTTTGATGTCTCCGTCAGTGCCGAGGTGTCTTTCCGTGGCTGTGGACCTTTGGTGGAGTCAGACAGTGTGACTCCAGAGAGCATCTCCAGACCTTCTCAAAAACTTTGTTCAGGGTCCAGAAAGCATCAAGGTGTCGGCCAGCAACAAACTGTCAGCACCTTAAAAAAATGAACCCACGGCAGGGTGAGGCAGGACTGCCGTCTGCTCCTGGTGTGTGGGTGAGGAGTGAGCCTGGAATAAGCCCAGACAGCCTTGCTGGTAGAAAACACAAATGCCTTCCTTGGAGCCATACTGGGTTCATGGTGGGGTTTTGGAGAAAAACAGTGGCCCCAGTGTTCCACTGATAATGCACCTGTACAACATCAGCAAGGCCGAGAACTAACCCTCAGGATTTGGAGCTGTTCACAATCTTTGTCAAAACACACTCTCTCCCTCTCTGAAAAGGAGATGGGCATCTCTGCAGTGATTCCCAGCCCCAGCCTGCCATGGCTGCACCACAGGACACAGTGCACCGTGGCTTGTCTGCTCAGGAAAGGCAAAACAACACAGTTCTTCTGCAAAATACGCCTTTTGCAGCTTTGCTTTTGCTATTTGTCTTTTCTAAAGAACATTCCTTGGCAAAATTAAGAGGAAATGGATCTCACAGACCCAAGTAACTTGAATGGCTGAGGGGATGCATACCAAAATATAGCTGAGGCTGAGAAACCCTCTCTGGACACTCCACACCTTGCCTTGGCTCGCTGACACCTGAAGGGCTTGTGGCTGTTGGCTTTCAATGGCAAGTCCGTGACTGGTTTGGTTTGTTCTCTCAGCAGGGACAAGGTGGAGACATCTGAAGGTGAGGCAGACAAAGCCCATCCCTGAAAGCTCAGGTTGGATGGGGCTTTGAGTAACCTGATCTAGTGGAACCCATGGCAGGAGCATTGGAATAGATGGTCTTTAAGGTCCTTTCCAACCCAAACCCTTCTGTGATTCTATGAAATACAACTTGTCAGCACTTGTGCTTTTGCCATCTTCCTTTGTGAGGATTGCCATAGAAACCCCCAAAATGGGAACAAGGCAGGAAAACCTGACCCATGTTCTGCTTGACTTAAACTTTGCTTTCAGGTCACTGAGAAGAGCAAGGTGTAAGCTACAGTGGCTGTGGATTAGGTGTTGTACAGACAGCCAGCTGAAGCCAGCAAGAACCAGCACTTGGCTGTCAGTGAGGATCCTGGTGGGATGGAGGCGGCAGCAGGACAGCGGGAGCACCCAGAGGGGATATTTCAGGTCAGCAGGGAGGTAGATGGTGAATTGGTGTGTGGGAAGCTGGATCAGCCCTGCCAGCTCTCACCATGGTTCTGGCCAGTGCTGTCGAGTGCTTCACTTGCATGAGCACCAAGAGTAAAAACAAAATGACATTCATTAGATGTTTTAAGGAGTGTTCAGGCATGTAATCCTCCTGGAATGAGGCAGCCATAACAAGTTACTGTAGTTATTGATGGTCATGTCAGTTAGCCTTTTCCAAGGATTAATCACCATCCTGCTCCTGCCCTACAGGATGTTTTTATCTCCATTTTCTCCCAGTGTTGCAGCATGCAAAGCTGACTGGGCTGACCAGCGTGGCTTTTGAATCTGGGGAGAGGGGCAGATAAGCATACTTAGATCCTGAATATTTAAGAGTTTGGAAGAGCATAGCATTTAGAGGAATTTCTGGGGCACAGCTGCAGCATGTCAGGTTTCACCCTGGACAGTCTGAATTTAAAAGTCCCCATCGCTGAGGTCTGGTGAGCAGAATGATGACCCCAAGACAGTTTTCAGCCTGCAGGAAGGACAGTGCCCTAAAAGGAGTCTTGCTTTGGCCACCACTGCCATTAGAGATGCATTTAAGGCATCATCCAGAGAGGATGGTGCACAGCCAAGGCAGTGTTCCTCCTAACCAAGAGGACAGCAAACAAGGTTGTACCACTAACTAAAAAACCTGAAGATGATTAATCATTAGTTTTGTTTGGCATTAAAGGAGGACTTGGGGATGTGACAGGACCATTGCTGAGCTCAGCCTGGGAAGAGCACAGCATAAAGCTGACACAAGCAGCAAGTGCCAGCCAAAAGTAAGGCTGCCTTGAAGAATCATTGAGTTTGAGCAGTCTCAGGGGCTGAGGCCAACATGTGCAGGAGGCAATGTCCCAGCAACCAGCCCAGCAGTGACATCCAACATCCGAGAACCTGAGAAGAAAGAGTGCCAGCCCAAAACCCACCCAGGCCAGAGATTGGAGGCAGAGCAGAGAGAAATGCCCATCGGCTCACATGCAGGAAGAAGATCCTGGTGTGCTTGGCTTGAAGGTTATAGACAAATCCAGGGGTTTCAGCTGCACTTTGTAGTTGTGGCCCGGTTGTGGCCCAGAAAGAACACCCTGGCTGTGGCTGGAGGCAGGGTGTGCAGGGGGTGTACGGTGCTCACGCAGCCAGCCCACATGTCCCTGGATGCTTTCTTGCAAAACCTTGGTGTGCAGCTGACTTGTTAATTGGGAATGAGTGACTCCAGGAGGTCCTGACCTCCAGCATTTGGTTGGACTCCATTGCCTGCAAATGCTGTGGAGCGGCAATAGCTCAGGGAGGAGGGGTTGTCTCTTATCTACCCACTGGCTAGTGCATCCAGAGCCAGGATCTGTGTTCCTTGGCAGTGCAGCATAACCGAACCTCCAGTGGAGCTGGATTTGGCCTCTTGTACCAAGTGTTTGCATTGGCACTTCTCAGCTTTCATCTTCTGCTACACAGCATGGCCCCAGAGTTCATTTTTACTACAACCAGTGTCTGAATGACTTTGAGACCCAAGTGCTCCTCAGAGTGTTGGTCCTGATGGCAAGAGACAGTGTGAGGGAATCAAAAGCCACACCAGGAAAACTGCTCTCTCATTACAGCAGCATCCCTCAGCATGTATTAGAGCTAAGGCGGCAAGGCTGGAAAACTGTAGCAGAGCAGAGAAATTAGCATGAATCAAGCCTAATCCTCTAAGGGAATCACCCTAATGTGTGGCACATGGATGTGGTGTGTCCCAGACAGGCTGGCGGGTCCTGGGCAGCCCCTGGCCGAGGGACCCCAATGACTTCATGGTGTTGCCCCCAAGAGCAGTGACCTCTGGTGTGAGCTCCTCGAGAAGAAAAAAAAAATAATTGTGCTTCTTCCCTCTTCCTTGGTATGCCTTTGACATACCTGCCCCCTGCCTGCTTTCCAGAGATTTCCCAGGAGCTGATTAACCTCCCTGCAAAATGCCAGAAGGAGTCAAACCGGGTGTGATTGGGCGTGTGTGGGGGCTGCTTGGTTAGCCATCCGCTGCAAACCCACCGGGATGGGGGAGCCCTGGCTCTGGGGGCTGCAGTGCCTGGCGTGGGGAACCCTTCCACAGCCATATCCTGAGAGGAGAAACCAGTCAGGGGTAGGTGGCTTGAAGCCATGGGAGACACAAGAGCTTCAGCATGCTCTGCTCAGCTCAAGGCATGTTCTGCTCAACCAGGGAAGATCTCCTGCTCCATTCCTGGAAACATGAGGTGTTTCACAACCCTCTGGGCCCTAGGAGCTGCCAGAAGAGCTGTGAGGGCAGCTTTGCTCTGACTCCCTTGGATCTCTCCAGCTATGCCTTGCATGCTGCTTAGGAAGGAGTGAGAGAGCCAATCTCCTCACAAGCCAAGGTGCACCTCATCCACTCCAGCTTTTCTGTCCTTCTCCAAAAACTGGTGCTTGTTACTGCTGCAATGGGGTAAATTAAACTTTTTGTCAGCATTGTTTCCTCTGGTTCAGCTAGGTGGGAAACTCTGCATTTTACAGCCCCTTGGCTTCCAATACAAAAAGAAAAAGAAGAAAGAAAAAAAAAGAGAGGAAAAATGCCCTTTAAATAGAACTTTCCATGTTGGAAGTATCGCTGGAAACACAGTGGAGGGGGAGCCATCACCATGAGTGATAGGTTCAGACACAGCAGGGTGTGAGGGATGGGAGACGGGACACAGCTCGTGGATTCAAGGCTCATCCTGGTTTGCCTTGTGTCACAGCCATGAGGTCCTTCTCCATCCATCAGCTTGATTCTCCCTGACAATGCTCTGCCCTCACCTGGCAAGACTGAATCCCAAGTTCTTGCCCTTCTCAGAGTCACCCCAGGGAGCCTGGGAGCTGTGCTGATTCCTCACCATGTTGAGGGCATGTGTCACCCCAGTGTCCTCTGGAGGTGTACTCCATCATCAGTGGAGCAATGGGAGACACTTGCCACACCCCAGCAGAGCCCTCTTCTCCAGGGAGCTGCAGATATCTCCTTCCTTGCTTCTAATTCTGCCCAGCTTCTGGCTGTACCCTCCCCAGGTACGGCCAGAACCCTTCCATCTGCTTTGCTCTTTTCCTAGATTTGCTCGACAGGAGAAGTGCTAGGATTATTTTTCCTGCTGGAGCAACTGGTGGTTATGCAGGCTGCTTACAGCAGGGGAAGAGAAGCAAGATGCTTGGCTTTTTCCACCGCCCTGGCCCCCCATAAAAGCCATGATCACCAGATCACCACCAACCCAGCATTTAAAGTCCAGGCACAGCTGGGAACTCGGTTAGTGTTATGGATGCAGTGCCCTTCACCTGCTGCAGCTGGTGCTCAGCAGAGTACAAAGAAGCCACATATGTCTGAGTACATGCTGGACAAAGCCAGACCACATGACCCATGTCCCAGTAGCCCAACAGCTTTGCTGTGGAGAGCCCTGGTCAGCAGTGTTTGGCTATGTGGAAGAAAATCCTGGTTAGCCATGGAGGGATATTGCTTTTCAGAGCATTTTACAAAGCAAAGCTGTAGGTGTGAGCATGTCCTCAAGTCAATGCAGTCATTTGGGGGAAGAACACAGCTAGATGTACTCTGATGGAGGACATGACCCATCAGAGATGGGAATGGGGAAGAATCTCTCTGAGATGGGGAGAATCCTAAGGACACAGATGGATTGTGCACTGCAAAGCTCACAGCTGGGCAGGTTTTACCTTGGTCCAAATAGTAGTACAGGCTGAGTAACAGCAAATACAGCTCCACGGACCTTACTGCTCCATTGTCTAAGCAATTTGCATTAATTTGATACTCTTTTTTCCATGTTTTGATCTTCTGTCTGTTAGGGAAACTTTCTTGTAGCTTGCAACCAAGCTACCTACACTAAATATATACCTCAATGTGTTTTCCCTAGGGATCATGATTTCATACTGCAATGATTTATTTGTCTTGCTTAGCTGTGACTTGGCAGCTGCCACTGATGTTGTTTCTCCGCTGGGATGGGACAAGTATGACCTAGGCTAGTAGGAAGGCTGGGACAAGCCACTGGAAGGCTGGGACGAGCCTTGGAAAAGTGGGAGCAGCCCTGAGGGGCTGAAGACCTAGAGGAAAAGTTATACCATTTGCCCTGTTTTGTTTCTCAAACAGCCAAACGTGCTGGAGATGTGCTGCCTGGCTCCATCACTGCTGCTGGCCTTTCCTCCTTGCAGATTGAGGGATTAAACATATCACCAAGTGCAAAGGTGGACACCAGTCAGCCCTGCCTGTCACAGGGGGTTTGATGACCTCCCCCACTCTCCTGGAGCCCTGCGTGCGAAGCCTGAACATTTGGTTTCCATCGTGCTGTGCACAGGTGAGGGTCAAAGGCTCAGACACCGGCGGAGGATGAGAGCAACAGTGGTCGGAGCTCAGCTGTGCAGAACTCGAGTCCTCCATCTGAGCTCATCTCCATGGAAAACATTTGGGGAGGACGCGTCCAGTTCAGATTCGTCATGTGGAGCAGCTTGGCAGTTCCAAAACCCCTGGGGCCCTTTGCAAGCATTAACCAGTGGATTAAACCAGCCCAGCCATTGCTGCTGGGATATGAATTTCTCAGCTGAACGCTGCTGAGCTGAGCGGAGAAAGTGTGGCCTGTCCCTTTAAGTCCAAAATGATGAGTGTATTTCTGGAGGCTCTGGAAAAGAAGTCAAGACTATTGGCTTCTGCGTCACCAGCACCGGCCATTGATTCCCTGGAAATGTTTCATATTTGGCCAAACTGGCTGTTGACGGAATAGTTTCTGATTTAACACTCTCGGTTGCAGTTGGGAGCCAGCTGGGTCTTGTTAGCTCCAGAGAGACCGTCCTTCCCCTTGGCTGCTGCAGAAGTACTTCCAGCATAGCCCCTTCCTCCTTATCCTCAAATAGACACTTAAGCCACTCAAATGAGATCTGCACAGGAATCCTGAATATTTCAGCCTTCAGCTGCTGTGGCCTTCTATTATTATTACTATTGCTATTACTATTATTATTATTATTACCTTTTGCTTTAATGAAGAAAAACATGTGTGATAAACAGACCTAAGCTAGTCTTTCTCCCACCTGTAGTCCAGCCCTCTGTGGTGTCCCTGGGAACTCCCAGCCTTGCAACAACACCTTCCCTACCTGCTCCTGTCAGACCCCATGGTCTGGAGAGAGTCCTCCTTGCTTTTCCTTCCTGCTCATCCTCCCACCCTGTCTCTCTCATCCTCTCTTCCCTTCTGCTCTACTCTCTCCCCTTCTTCTGTGTGTTCAAAACTCAGCACAAAAGCTCTTACAGCTCCCTGGACTGTGACCCAAACAGTAAAGAATGTTTATGTGCTGGTTGCCTTCCATTTCTGTGTATTAATATTGCACACACAGGCTCACGCACTCACACACAGCGTTTCTGGTGCCTCCACGGGCTGCTGGCCAAGGGACCCCAGCCAAAGTAAAGGCATCTGGGCCCTTCTGGAGAAGGCAGAAAAAGAAGAAGGAAAGGCAAAGTATAAAAGCAAAAGGGGTTTGGAGACAAGCAGCTCCTCCAGCCTGTGCCCCTGCACCCGCTGTGTGTGGGGCCAGGGAGTCCCATGGAGATAGGGGTTTGCCAGGCTGTGCCTCTCCCAGCAAGTCTCCCCATGTCCCTCGTCACTTCCCTGGCATTCCCTGTGAGACTCAAGCAGATGAGAGTCACAGGCTCATACAGAAAATGGGTAGGTATACAGAAACTGCGTGTTTGGCTTTGGATGGGGATGCTTGTCAGGTGCAGCAAACTGCTGGAGCCCACCTCGCCACAGGATACCTGGCTGTGGAGACAGCAGCCAGCCATGACTGAGATGCTGGAGCCCCAGACAAACAGTTTGGGATTTCAGGGTTTGCAGCCCATTTAAGAGTTCTGAAACTGAGTCTAGGGAATAGATGAGGTCTGTCTGTGCACTGGCTGGTGCCACATGAGAGCCAGAACACCACTGGCCCATGTGCTCTCTGGTGGGGCCAAGGGAAGAGCTGCTGTGATGGCTGCCTGTGTTCAGAGGCAAGATGGTCTTTACTGCCTCTAAATCACCTGGGGCTGCTGCTAAAAAAGGGGAAAACAAGGGATAGTATGAGGGCAGAGGGCCAGGAGTTTCTGCTCCCTTGCTCTTGCAGAAGTCCCCTGGATGCTGGGGGTGCGATGCTGGGATGAGTCTAATGAGGCAGTGGCTGACTGGAAAGAGTCAGGTCTTTGGCTGAGGTCATCCTGCTCCTCTCCAGAGTCCTAAAAGCAGGGATACACACATATGGCACCACCAGCACCTGCAGGCTGTGGTTTAGGGATGGAGCAAGTCCCGGTGAAGCACGGTGAAGATACTGCCTTATCCAACACATGCTGCCCAGGCTGATCAGTGCCATGTTGCTCCAGGCTTAAAGGTGTCTGGGCTTCCCTGGGCTGGTCCCTTGCCCATGTACTGGACACACAGCCTGTCCTTGACTCCTGGAAAAGCTGCCTAGTGCCAGTGCAGCCACTGAGGCTGCTGCTGGATACTGTAAAAGCTTCGTGCCTCACACAGTTTTAACCCCAGCAATCTGATGGGCACTGAATTTCCTTCTCATCTTCCAGAAAAATGACCTCCCAGAGGTCTCAGCAGGGGTTAACTTTGTGCAAAGTAGTAATGCAATGGAGAGGGCTTGTTCCAGGCACCAAATAACTTGCAGAAGTAATGCATTTGTTCCTCATTACAATAATTGCCCCATCACTTTTCTCTGTGGCATTGGCCAACCTAGCTCACAATTGTCTGAAAACACCAGCTAAAGTATGACCAAATTTAGGAGCTGAGTCAAGTAATATATCGCCTTGATTTGCCCTAAAACATGAATTGGCTGGGAGTCCTCCCACATATTGCATTTCCAGCGAACATAAGGAACCCATTGTGTAATTAGCAGTAGTATTTTCAACACGCTGCCTTGGCAATGCTCTGCCCTCTTCTTCCGTGCTACTGCACCTCCTGGGACCCCCTGGTTGTGAACGTGAGCGGGTGGGAGGGTTATAAAATGTGTCTGTCACAGAAGTGTTGAGGATGGCTATGGCAAAGCAGGATATAAGGACATGCCTGCTCCTTCATCCCTCTAGCCTCCAGTTTGGAGTCAGCCAGAGTGGGGATGTGCCTGGCCATAACCTGTCTAGTTACGTGGAGAAGACCTGGGAACAGGATGAGGTTTTGTGTTGGAGGATCCAGCTTAGAACCATCCCTGCCTACCTGCAGTTGTCAGGCATCACCAGTATCTCCCCAGCCACGAGATACCCTCACTGGGATCCCAGCACCACCGCAAGAAACACTGCTCCAAAGGCTGCAGAGGTGGTGAAGCTGAACCAGAGCAGGACTATGCTGTGACCTTGCTGGGGATCCTGCCTCCTCAGCAGGGCACTGAATGCCCCTTGCTTTGACTCTCCACTCTCTCATCATATGTATGTTTCCTTCCTCCTTCCCGAGCTGCTTTCAGCAACCCAGGCCATAAGTTCTGGTGACCCCAGAGGAGATGACACTAGGATGAGCTGAGTGCTTGGTGTGGCCCAGGAGAACATCCTCCAGGACACCAGGTTTTCCCACCTTGGTTTAAGCTTTCATCTATTGATTCTCCCTTCTCTTTGCCTTGTGAACCACTTTCTTACCAAGGAAGGGATCATGTGTGAAGGTATTTGAGATTGGAGTGGCTCAAGGCAAGGCTTCGGAGGACAACATCCCCTCCCTGCCATGCACCAGTGTGCCAGGTACAGCCAGCTTGCAGATGTGATCTCCTGTTTGTCAAGTGCCTGGATATCTCTTCCATACTCATCTTTCCACATTTACTCACCCCTTCTGAATACCACATGAGGCTTCATTCCCCTGAGGGTGTTGACATTTGAAGGTATTGGAGAAATACATTTGTGCTGTAAAAATGGCTAATGGTTAAGCCTGGAAGTTAATTCAGTCTCCCCCGCATCCCATCCCTACCAGTCCAGGAGCTGGGCAGAAAATAAGCTCTTCCCTCCTCCCTTGGCTGTTTGTTGTCACTTTGCATGTTCAGCTCTCACACCTCATCTCGAAATGTTTTCCCCCCTTGTGACTTTTGGAAGTTTTTTGGAAGAGTTGGGCATTGCTGCCCTAGTTAGGCAGGGTAGGGACGGTCCTCTCTCTTCTACTTACTGTCCTCTCACAGAAGTAGAGTTAAGAGCAGAAACACTGACTGAAACAGGAAAAGAAACTAAGAGAGGGCTCTCAGTGTGCCAGGACATCCATTCAGAAGAGTCAGCTGGCGTGTCAGGACCCCAGCTCTGCTAAAGGCATACATTTCCCTTCTATATGGATTTTCCACCTAATCTCTAGATTTTACATGGAGGTGCTGGAGGGGGGGAGGGCCTGGCCTGAAGTGTTCATTCATTTCCCCAGCCCAGCTCTGTTTCCACACCTTCCAGCGGCTGTCTCCTGGGCTGGATATGCCTTTGTATCCACTCTCCCATTCCCTCCCTTCTCCTCTCCACCAGGCTCTGTCCTGTGCCAGTGGGGGGAAAACATCTCTGATAAACACCACATTTCTGGCATGGCTGGCTGTGCACACGTATGGCTTCATCATAGGAAGAAAGGAGAAAAAAAAATAAAAAAATGGAAGAAGAGTCTCTTTCTTTCACAAAACCATGGAAACATCCTCATTCGTGTGAGCAGATGGCTTTCCAATTGACTCCACGGCCGAGGTTGCCTGCATGTGCACAGCAGAGCCCTGGAGCCCGCCTTGAGCTGCTCTGCAAAGGGGAGAGAGAAAACCAAATAACTGAGACAAGCACGTGGCTGCAATGCAAAGCAAAACCAGCTCCACAAAAGCCTCGCTGCAGATAAAATCAAGCACGAGACAGGATGTGAACTTGAGAACCCAGAGCAGCTCTTTTCCCCCTTGGAATTCCCAGGCTCCAGCTGAGTGGTGATTTTGTCCCACTAGTCATTGTTTATTTTTTTGGCACTAGAGAGGTTTAAACTGAGACACGACAAACCCAAAGGAAACTTCTCTCACTACACTTTTGCCTGAGCTGCCTCAGAGATCTCAGAGTGGCCGGTCAGTGATGTCAGTGAAGGGTCAGGTCCCCCTCCACACGTGCAGATCTGTCACTACCCCCCCGCCTTTCCTTCTCCTTGGAGCTGCCGTTCAGCTCACGGACTGTAGGGTGTTACACAGTCGGTATTGTCTCCAGCTCTTTCCTTCTGCCGTCAGGTAGCTGTTAGATTTACCCCTCAGGAGAGTTGGCCCTGGCCTCTCACTTCTCTGTGCTCTCCGGAAAGCCCCTAAGCCTCTTGCTTTCAGTCCAAGTGCATCCCTTTAAGTCTCCCTCCTGGATCTGGGCACTTAATAAGTCTTAGCATTTCATTAGCAGATGCTAATAGCAATGGCACAGAGCCAAGTACTTTGAATTCAAATCCTCCTTGGCTTAGCATGCACCACTCATCTCCCTGTCCACCCAGCAGCGAGGATCCAGACGTCTCCTGCATCCCTGTTTGGAGCTCTTCCTACCGAAGAGGTGAGCAGCCAATGTTTCCAGCTAATTGCAGTGCTGGAGAAGGGGGACACTGATGCTGTAGCACCCAGACCTGCACTGAGGGGAAGGGAAATCACGGGGTCTCAAAATGCCTTAAAAAATATTCCCTCCACCTTCCAGCAGGGAAATGAGCCTCACCAAGCAGGATGACCCAAGGCTTAGCTGGAAAGCATCGTGGCAGCCTAGAAAACAGCCCAAAAGGGTGTGTGCTTTGGTTCTACTGGTGTTTTGTGAGCTGTTTCCACAGGCTCAATGGGAAAGTGACAGTCTTTTTATTCAGATGTCCCCCTTTTGCCTCTTCACTTCCTCATCCAAAATGTTTCTGCCTTGAGAAACCTTTGTCTGGTTCATTCCTCCTAGCAGTTGTCCTGCCCAAGTTTTTCTCGCAGCTGGGCAGACACAAAATTGGGCCTGGGAAGTCAGGACATAGTCCTGCAATTCCCTTTAGCTTCCAATCTTCAATCCCTGGTTACTGTGAATCCCCAAACCAGTAATATTTCTCATCTATGTCATGATGATGTGATACCTACAGAGTCCCAATGAGTCCCATGTGAGACACTGTGCTGCTAGGAATTGTTCCTTATCCCAGCCTTGCCAGTGAGCCCCCTTGTTTTTCATGCACAGAATCACAGAATGTTGAGCAAACCAGTGCTGTGTGAGCCTTCTCACTGACCTTCTCCCAAAATGAGATGTGGGCCCTGAAATGGGTGCCCAGGGACGACTAATGCTGTGCTGGAAAGGACAAGAAAAAGCAGTGCTCAGGAAACACACATGAGCCAGGAGTGAGCCCATCCACGATGGAAGCAGTTGTCCCCCTCTGGCACAGCGTGGAGAGTTGGCTGCTCCCTCCTGCTCCACAGAGGACCAAGCAGACGCCCTGAGTCCACACTACACATCTGGAAGTTGGATCCATTAAAACAAACTCTATTACATAACAACAGACATCTGGAGCCTGTTACCACTAAAATTTTTAGTAAAAATAGTTTTTTGATATGATCTCTCCTAAGAATGTGGCAGAGGGGCTTGGAGCCAAAGTCTTCCAAGAATGGTTGTAACTGTTTTTCATAAAGCATCCCCCACCTCCTGCTCTGGGCAGGGCTGTTCCCTCTCGGTGCACACACTGTGACTCCACACTGTTGCCTGTAGATGCAGAGGAAGGTTTCAGGGTAAAGGCAGGTGCAGTGCAATGGGCAAAGCTGAAGGACTTACCAGGTCCCAAACCCTGAACTCTGTATAAGCTTCACATTGCCCATAGATCAAGGGAATCGGGCAGCCTCACACGAAATTTCTTTTTTTTAGTGTGGGTAATGTAAACACAATTTGCTTTGGAGGTCCTTAGATACTCCAGGGATGGGTGGGTGGGTGGATGGAGAGAAGGGAGGGGAGCTGGGGTTTACAGGCAGCAGTGTCAGATCTGCTCACCAACAAAACACCCCACTCAGCCAAGTCTTTAGACTGGAAGTACTTCATGGCCACACATTTCCCCAGCATACCACCCTGTCTCTTCTCTGCCTAGTCTTGACTGAGAGCCCCAGCTGGGATTTTTGCCACTTGTAATAATTGTGTCATCCCTAGATGTCCCTAGAAGTTTCCTTATTACACTACTCACTCTCTACCCCTTAGTAACCAAAGAGCTGAGTTCCTATGGCCTCCATCTCTCTGTTTTGCTGATTTTCCCTTGAGTCTCTGCCGTTGCAAGCACAGACACTACTGCCCATCTTTCTGGCCAAGCAGTCTGTCTCCAGGCCATGTCTTTCTGTCTCTCAGCTCCCACTAGCTCCTTTTTGCCAATCAGACTCACTGTCCTCGTGGGTATGGCACAGCCTGTCCATGGACCTCCCCCAGGCCTCCTCTCTGCTCCTGGTCTTCATCAGCTGCTAACTCCTCTGTCCTTCCCCAAGTCAGGACAAAGACAGGATCAAGCTTTCCTGCCAGCTATATTCACCCCTTCACAGACTGAATGTCCAAATACATCTCCTTTGTCCTTATCTGGTGGCTACAACAGGATGGTCTCAAGCCATGAACGCTCTGGACTTTGGCTTTCTCCTACCTCCCCTGGTCAGACACCTCTCTTTGCTTCTCCTGAAGGCTCCACCCTGGCCATGAGCTCACCGGTGGTGAGAACCAAGTCCTGGCAAACCAAGTAAGTGCTCATCTGGGAGAATCAGAGGAAATCTTCAGCTGGCAGTGGCTCATCTGGCAGCTTCTGTGCTCCTGGAGCCAGCTCAGCAGCAACACTGTGGAAAGGACCTGGAAGGTCATTTGGGCACAGGCATTTGGTGCTAAATATTGAAGTGTGGTTGCTAAGGAGAGCTCAGTGCTACCAGCCAGGGCAAAGGGCTGATTCAAGTGCCACAGCCAAGATCCAGTTTGAGCATCCATCAGTTGCTCCTTCCTTAGGTTTTTAATGGTGCAATTTCTGGTTCTCCCAAAGTTCCTCAGCTTCTCCAGGCCATACATGGACCACCCAGAGCTGGCCCTGCAGCCAAAAAGGTCTCATGCTGTCAGACCCCAGACAAGGAGGGGTTTGGCTCCCCAGACACATTCAGGCTACTTTGCAGTTGACAGTTGGACCAGCACATAAGGAATGGAAACTCCCTTCCTTGCTGTTGATCTGTCTGCAAGAAAGTGAG
The DNA here is from genome assembly GCA_013399895.1 of Serilophus lunatus. NCBI lineage: Eukaryota > Metazoa > Chordata > Aves > Passeriformes > Eurylaimidae > Serilophus > Serilophus lunatus. Next base: position 145,437 of record VXBA01001826.1, on the reverse strand, counting down.
CTTTTTAAGTGACGGGTGGAGATGGATCAGGATAGATCCCAGTTACTGGAGTCAAGACACACATAGAACACAGGATGTGTTTTTCCTGCATTGATATGCCACTCCTGAGGACCACCAGTGAATGTGCAGGGGGTGTTTTGTGCTATGCACTCCAGAGCATGGCTGGCCAAGCCCTGGCACAAGGAGAAATGAGACATCTGACCAACCAACTGTGTGCTCTCCACACTTCTGATCCTCTCTTTAAGTCATCCTGCAAAGCAGGAGGGTGAGGAGAAAGAAAGTGTATCTTTAGACTGGAAGGATAAAGTTCAGTGTGGATTTTATGAACTATATTGTCACAGTGCAGTGAAAGCTCTCATTTCTGTACAGGGCTGGGGCTCAATGTTAACTCCTCTGGTGTCTCAGAGCAAGGCCGCACCATTTCCTTTCACATCATGCTACAAAAGACACAATTTAAAACTCAAACTCTCCTTTTTTCTACCCTATGTACCAGCCTGACCTCAGTTTCCCAGAGGTAACTTTCCTCTGGCTAACTTTTCATCTCATTGCCAGCTAATGCACCTTTAGGTGAAGTGCAGTGTTTTGGGTGCAGTACCTTTGGGTGAAAGCTGCTGGAACTCTTATGTAGAAAATATTTTTTCTTTCCCCTGAGCCTGTTCTTGCAAATGGAGGTGCTGTTTTGGCTGGTGTGCAGCCAGTTCAGGCCAAATGGTTTGAGTCTGACAAAGTTAAAGGCAAATTAAATCAGAGCCTTGGAACTAGAAGTGTCAGGCTACTTTCATTACCAGTTCCACCTAAAATAAAAACTGCTGGAAATTTATAAGAATGCTCTTTTCCCCACCTCTTTCTTTCAGAGACTTTCACTCACTCTGCAGTCTCTGGCTAAAATTGAAGCAATCCTACTCTCATCCTCACTCTCCACTTGTACCCTGTAAGCATCTCAAGTGGGTGATGCAGAGCCAGCTTTGACAAGCTGAGGGCAGGAAAAAAGAGGGACAGTGGGAGATGACACAAGGACACGGTTCCAGAACACTGCTCCAGATTGATGTGAAGCTGGTGCTTGCTTTTGGTTTCATCTCTTTTTTCTTCTTTTTCATCATCTTGAGAAATGTTGTCCAGCTGCTTCAAGCCCTGAAAACAAAAGGTCTTTATTTTCCATCTCTTTGTCTTATTCTTATTTTTATTTAATTTGCAGATTCAGACACTGGAACTTAATAGGAAATTCCTGCATGGAAGGAGCACCAAATGGAGACTGCTGAGAGACTGAGTGCAGTTAATCTGTTCATGCCTCTCAGACAGCCCCTCTGCATCGATCTCTGTGCTGGAGCTGCCTTCTCTCCCTGGCTCTCTGTACGTCCCTCCCTTTACATTTGGAAGGCAGTGTATGTTGCCTCTGATTTGCTACAAATTTTATCAAAGAAAGACTGTGAATAAACAGAGCAATCTGGAGAAAAAACAGGCTCAGATTAGCTTCAGTTTTTGCTTCCCTGGCCAATTCCCACCAGCGCTGTCCTCGCTCACATCCCATGGATGTCATTTCTCCTGCTGGAGAAGTAGCAAAATTGATGGTTCTGGTGCTTTTCTGTGCTTTTGGCAGACGGTTCCTCCCTGGTCACTCATGTCTCTGGGAGCAGCTCCTGGGACAGGCATGAATGAAAAAAGGCAATTTCTGCATGAACAAGATGCTCCCAAGAGTGATGGGGTCAGGAGCAGAGGCTGATCCCCAGATATGCTCCAAGGAGAATTAAGGATCATTAATTACTCATCACACTCAGAAGTGTCCCCAGCTCCCTCAAGTGCCTCCATCCTCCTGTCTCAGGCCCATCCCCCAAGAGGTACAGAGGCATGGAAGGGGCAGGAGGAGCTCTCATGTCCCCCAGCCCCAGGGACAGCACAACCACTGGCTGCCAGATTCCCCCTGCTCTGCTTGGCTCCCTTTCTCAGGGAAATGCTCCTGGACCAATTGCAGTGGGACACCCTCACATGCAGCCCCCTCTTGGATGTTCCCACCTCTTCTGCTGCAGCTCCCAGATCAGCCTTGGCTTTACATCTGGGAGAGCTGCAGGAGGTGCCATGGACAGGGCTGCCTGATCTGTGGGCTGCTTGATCCGTAGAACGTGGCCAGATGCCCACCCCCCACCCCCCACCATAGGGAGTCACACATCCCACATTTCACCTAGAACAGCTCTGCCACACCATGGGGATGCACTGCTTGGTCCCATTGCACTGAAAGTGCTGGCAGGCTGCCCCAGCCCTGTCCAAAAACACAGACGTTTGGCCTCAGAGTGCTGGAGCATGAGGAATCTCCCAAGAAGAGCAAAAAGTCAGGACTCTGATTTGCAGATACTGTTATGAACCAAAGCCCAGAGCTCTGCTCATTGTAATAACTGACATAATCGAGGTCATTATTTCTTCAGTATCTGCATGAACATTTGACACTGGGAAAATACTTGCAGTTCCTGAAAGACTGGCAAATTCTAGCACAAGCATTTATACATGCCAGAATCTAATCCAGAAACTCATTTTTCTTTCCCATGGGATGTTTTATCTGACGAGAGCATGGGCTGTGGAGAGCAGGCAGAGCCCATTCTTCACCTGGCTGAGCTGCTCTGGGACAGTCTGCCCACAGGAGGTGCCTGCATGGATAATGAGGAAAAAAGAGGATGCCTCTCAATTGTCTAAATTGCCTCAAAGTTCCCTGATTCAGGAAAATAGCCTCCATAGGTCCCAGTTATTTTCCTTGTCTAGAGGATGCATTGGCTGCAAGGAGAAGGAGAGGTGCTTCTGCAGGTCGCAGCCAAAATCCCAGTGGGCAGCTGAATCCCATCATCCCCAAAGCAACCCTGGCAGCAGTGATTTACTGCAGGGGAGATCCTCAAGGAAATAAATAAAGAGCAGGAGGTGGCTTGAGGTGGGGAAGGATGATGGAGCTGCAGAGCTCAATGTGGGTAATGCTGGGGGACCCAAAGTCCCTGTTGGAACCCTGCACTTTAGATAAATATTTGAAGTCCCTGTAAATAAAGATCTTATTGGGGAATGGGGAGAAGCACTTTCAGTTCTTGCCCAGCTGTCTGGGAGAGGCAAACCAGCAGCCAGGCAGGGAAGTGCCCCGTGGGATGTGCACAGGCAGGGGGTGAAGGTGACAGTGGCAAATACACCTTGGGTTGATGGGGCCCTCCTGGGTCCCCTCTTCCAGCATGGGAGCACGTACTAGCTCCTGATGTATCATCACCTTCAGCTTCAAACAGGAAGGACTGAATGAAAAACATGCTCCGTGAGGAACAGAGAGCAGGGATTTTAGCTCCATTCCCCTGTGAGCCTCCACATCCCAGTCAGAACAACTCTGTTTTCCCTCCCCTCCTGCACCCCCTGTGCCTTTGGCCCCTTCCCACCACAGGGAGTTTCCACTGCTCTTTTCAAACCGCAGCCCCATGCTCGGGAACCTGAAACCTGTATTTGCTGGAGAGAAGAAAATCAGATTGTAGGAAATGCAGCACATGAGAAAGGGATGGGGGAGAGAAGGAGTGAAAAGCAAAGCCATTTTTTATTGCTCCCAGAGTCTCTTGCCAGCACACAGTGGGACAGCACTGCTCCTGGAGCAGTCACTTGTCTATGGCACCTTGGGGGCTCATAGCAGTGTGTAAGGTGCTGGATTTGGAATAGGGTAGCAGAGATGAGGTGAGAGTGGGTTTTGATCTAGGGTCTTCCCCCCACCTCCACTCCAGCATTTCTTTTTTTATTTACATCCCAGCATATTACCTAATCCCTCCCATTTTCCATGGCTGTCACATTCTCCTTCCACAGCCAAGACATGATGGAAAATATGTTTGATTTTTTTTTTCCTGGCAGGTACCTGATTTCTGTTGTTTTGAATTGTTGACTTTTTTTTTTAAAACAAGCCACCATTCCTTCCCCTGCAGCAGCAGTTCTGGTCCTCCCTGTGTTCATCCCTGGATGTCTCCCTGCTCCAGCAGTGGTGGCATTGGCACTGCACAGCTCCTCCAAGAGCTCAAGGCTGTGCAGGAGCTGGGTCTGTAGGAGAGAAGGTGAGTGCTCCTTGTTCCTTGAGGGAGGTAGCAGGACCTGGCAGGTAGAGAGCAGGAGGTCCCAGCCAGAGCTCTGGTTTTGCCTTGCTTTCCTCTACCCTCCCCTCTTTAAAGAGAGAAACTCAGATAATTAATTTTATCTCATTCTGTCTGTCCAATGGCAGCAGCTGAGGTGTCAGTGCCAAGACTCTGAGTCCCACTGCAGCTCCAGAACAGAGCAGAGCTCTCAGGAGGATAAAACTCCTGCTTGCCTTCAGCTGGGGGAAAAAAAGAGAGAGGAAAACATGCGTTTGCCACAGGGTTTGATGATCTCCCTGGAAAGGGACAAGAGCATCCTCAGCTTTGCAGTGCCCCTGCCACTGCCAGGCAGCCCAGCCACATGCAGATGGGGCTCCAAACCATGGCCATGAGCACAGGCTGGATCTGAAACCAGAGAGGAGACAATCAGCTCACCAAAACCCCAAATTGGAACAGACAAGCAGTGGAAAATGGACTTTGAGGATCCAGAGCAGATATAGCAATAGCTGATATCAGCTAAGCAGGAGGGAAGGAGGAAGGAGGAGGAAGCAGGACCCCAGGTATGATGTAGGATCAGCCCTGTCAGCATCTGCCTATGGTGAGGAGTCTGATAAAAGTATAAAGGATATGAGCACATCCTGCAACAGGCAAGATCAACATCCAGGGAGAAGTAAGTTTCTGAAAGAGTGAAAAATTGATGAAATTGTTGTCATAAAGCATAAAGTTAGAGAAGGCTGAAGGTGTGAGCCATGTCCTGGGCAGTGCTTAAAGTCACCATCACTGTCACTGCAACATGGAGAGGACATGAAGTGCCAGGGCCATCAATGAACCCCTGAGGCTACTTCTTCAGGGCTCCCCTTTCCAAATGGCTCAGAACGAGGTGGCAGAGCCAGACCCACGCAACAAGACCTCATTAGAAAGAAGTGAGGTCTTCAGGGCCACCAGGAAGGATCTGAGGATTTTTCTGAACTTGAAAGCTTCAGCTGCTATTTTTTAAGAAAAATTTAATATTCTTCATGGAAAGCAGCTGGATTTCAGTTGATTTAAGCCAAACCTCACATGTGGGATAGCTGGCATGGCCAGTCCTCCTCCTGATGCTCAGAAACAAACATAAGGGGGAAGAACAAAGTAAAAGTAAAATAACAGACTTTAAGTTTGAGGTCATCTTCTTGTTTTCCTCTATTCCCTTTACTTTCTATTTCATAATCTTCTGGGAGCTGGTGAAGCTGGGACCTGCCCCATGCCTGGATATAAGCACAGAGGTGATAATGTTTACACCTCTGAGCTGTATAAAGGGAAGGACAGAACTGCTCAGGTTTTTTGCTCCTTGGTTGTACTTGGGAAGACCTCATGTGATGGGGCAGAGTCCACAGGCAGAGGAGAGCATTGCCAGAGCTGCGAGTGAACTGATCATCTGCTGTGCAGCTGCAGGGAAGTGCTGTATCCACACACCTAATGCTTGGAAACATCGGCCAGGAAAACTGGGGGGGGCTGGGGGACTTGTGTACACCAGTCACGTTCTGCAGCGGGGAACCCTATGCAGGCACAAGGATGTTGCTGGTGCTTGGGCTGCCTCAGCTGAGCCCCACGTTGGCAGTGCCTGCATGTGCTGAACGCATCGTTCCCAGGATGAAACCCACCACCCCGTTGTGTGCACAGAAACCCTCCTACCACTCTGTGCCAGCCCCTCTCCATCCTGCCCCAGCCTTTTACATCCCCCTGTCACCCTGCCCGTCCTCTCTGGAAATGACAGCAAACGTTACTAATGCAAACGAGAAAGCAAAAGCTTTACTGTGCTTTTCCATCCTGTGCAAATGGCTGGGGGTTATGCGGAGCCACAGCTCGGCTCGTGCCAAGATCCAGCGCTCCCAGTCGGCCGGCCGGCCAGATGAGCTGGTTTAGAGTTTCAACCGCAAGCCACGCGAAGGAAGGAACAAAACCAAGGGGCAGCGAGACCGTGACCTGAATTCAACTTTGGGGGGCTGGTGCCTCTCCACTCCTTCATACTGGCTTCGATTCTCCCCATCCTGTGGTGGATGCTGGGCCCTGTGAGAGGAGGAGGTGGTACAGGAGGGTCTGGGGACCTCTGTGGTTTTGGTGCCGGTGCAAAACGCGCTCCCCATCCCGCTCCCGCAGGCACGCTGGGCTGATGGCCCAGGAAATGCTTTCATTTTAAACAGAGCATGGCCCCCTCTGAGGCAGATCCTCCCACACTGCAGATATGTTTCAATCAATCTAATCTTCCAATAAAACCTCCTGCAATTCTTAAAAGTTTTTTCTCCGTTTCCTTTCCTGTTTGAGTTGACAGCATCAGATCTCTATCTTGCCAGGGAAAGTCTCCCTTCCATCCACGGTCTCCCTTCCATCCTCGTAGCTTTGCTCTCCAGCAGCCAAAGGATGCAGGGAAGCAGCACTGGTCCCCTCCTTCACCCTTTTCAGTTACCTGGGGCTGCTCTAGCACTGGGCAGCAGAAGGAAATACCTGACATTCCTGCTTCATGCTCTCATTTCTCAAGCAGGCCCCTCACAGTCCAGCTCACTATGCTCCCCTCAGATTCTTCAGAGAGACCTCTTTCCAGTAATGCCACAGAGTCTGCTTGTTCCCCTCACCGAGCCAGGCAGGTGGCTCTGCCCACGGTGATCCTACAGGCATGGCCTAGCCTTGGGAGTTAGCAGGATGGATCAAGGGGGATGGAGGGAACACGGGAATGTCCCGCTGCGCTGGGGTCAGGCGGCAGCGCTGCTGAATGGAGAGCTGGGAGAGAGGGACTGTGCTGGCAGGGGAGGTGGGCTTGGGCGCTGCTTTTCCTTTCTGTCCTGGGTTGGAAAGGGAAAGGGGGGAAGGACAAGGAGAAGGAGGAAGGGTTTCAAGTCTTTATTTATATTTTCCCCTCTGCTGCTGCTGGCCAGCAGCTGTGCACAGCTCATCCAGCATCTGGACTCTGTTGGCCACTGGCTGGGGCTCTTGGAGGACGTATGAGCTCGTGTACACGCGCTGAACTGCGGCACGCCGGGTGAAGGGAGGGATGTGACTGTGGCCAGAGGAGAGCACAGGCTGTGCCGCCCGTGCACACACAGCCGCCGGCTCAGCAGGAGCTCCAGCGACACCTCTCCCTTTCCTGCCTGGCAGATGCTGCCCTGGGGTGCCTTCAACAAGGGGAAGGGTACCCGAGTCTGCTGGGGGTTTAGTGCAGTCCCCGGGCTGGGTGCAGGACTGAGGCAGGTGAGCCAACGGGGCCAAGCCCAAATTTCCATCTCCAGCCCCAGTGCTCCACTCATGGTTCCCAGATGTGGGAGGTAGTGGCCAGCATGAGAAGCATTCCTTCAGCAAGGCTTGGGAAAAGACCAAATTCTGGAGGAAAGCACACTAGGGAGAGGGGCTGCTGCTGCCAGGGTGTTCAGAGGTGGAAAATGTCCAATTGCATGTACCAAACTCCTGGAAAAATGGGAAAATCCTCTAGGTCTGTGTAACAGCCATCGTGAGGGTTAGAAAGCACCTAGGTCCTGAAATTTGGAGCAGGCATTCATGGGACTCTTCCATTCTCCCAGCCTCAGTACCATCCATGCCCACCTTTGGCACATATGTAGGAAGGAGACGTTTTTTGGCCCAGGTGTTCATGAGTTGCTCAGCTGTAAATACCAAAAATAAAATGTCACCCCAAGTTTTGGAGGTATGTCATGCTGCCCCAGCTGTGCTGCCATTCCCCACAGGGCCCTTGGCTGCTCTGTCCCTGACAGGGGACGTGATCCAGCTGTCCACGGGCACTGGAGCAGGGCAGGAGAGACTGGGAAACCATGGCTCCCTCCCAGTGCTGGCGCTGATCGAGCAACCCCTGGCTGCATTCACTTTGGCTGGGGCTGCAGCCTATTTTTGGAAGCCCTTGAGACTTCCAGGGATGGAACCGCCTTTTCTTTCCCTTCATTCACAGATGGGGTCATTTTGATTTGTTACGTGTTTGTGTGGGGATCTTTTATTGTTGTTATTATTATTTATTTTTGTCCTGCCTTTTATTCATGGCATCAGAGAAGGGAAACCAAAACACAGAGGAGGCTGCAAGGCTGCGAGGCTGCAAACACAGTGGGGACGTGAGCGTCTCTGCCACAAAATGTCTGTTCTTTGTATCTTGCTGGAGGCACTTGCCAGATTCAGGGATGTGGAGGGAAGGAAAGGAGCCAGCAGGTTTCCACCTGGGCCCCAGCCTGGTTCCAGGCTGCCTGATGGGGATGCTGCAAAAACCATGGCTTTCCAAGAAACTGGGCTCAAGGCCAAGCACTCAAAAAATACCAGTCTGCCTTTGACTGGGAACATTGGACTACTGACTCCCTTTGCCACCAGATCTACAGTTTCTCAGCCCAGAATTTTTGTTGCTGAGCGTCTGCTTTCTTCCTGCCTCAGGCGTCACCCAGGTCCCATTTTTGGAAACTCTGGATTCTGCAGCAATCTCCCCAAAATACAAGTGCAACTGTTCTTCCTGTGATGCAGCAAAGGACCCAGGAAGAGCCAGGCCACAAGAGACCCAACTTTGAGTAGAATTTGACCCTCTCTCCATGGCGTGGCTCAGACCTTGACAACTCTGCTGACAGCAGTGGAGGGCAGAGAAGGGTGCCTGGTTTGTGACACACTGCAGATGGTGACACTATTTTGGATGTCCCAGGAGAGCCAAATCCCTGAAGTCTGCCCCAGAGGATGGCTAATTCCATTGGGGAACCATAGGGTGCTTCCATGGACGCAGTGCCTCACGCAGACCAGTCATAACTCCTGCATTCCTGCTGGGCTCCACAGCCTTTCCCCAGGGACCTCCGCCTTCCCCAGGTAGACATGGGGAAGGCAGGAGGGCCAGAACCTTTCCCATGGCATCAGGGCTAAACTGTAAGCTGCAGACTTCCTCCTGGGCTTTCTGCATGGAAGAGGTTATTGCAAGACCTGGCATCACCCTGGCTGGTGGGCATATCCTTACCCAAGCCAGCAGAGAGGACATGAGGAGTGCACCTCAGGTTTTCCTCTTCCTGGAGCTGACTTGCCCTTCCTCTGCCCATAGTCTGTGATGCTCAGAGGGGCTCACATTTCTCCCAGGGGTCAGATCCCCCCAGCTCAGCCAGCTCAGCAGGAGTCCCAGTGCCTCCGTGCTGGACTGTCCTGATCTGCCTGGGAATGGAGGCAGGAAACATAAAAGCAGTCTGGGCTGTGCCTGCCAGGACTGGAGCTGCAGCAGCCAGGGACTGCCACGTCTGTGAGCAGAAATAATGGGGCCTAAATAAGCTCCCTCCCCTTTGCTCTACCCCATCCTTTCCCCCACAGCCCCTGAGTTCACAGGAAAATGGAGAAGGGGGTCTTTGGGAATGTTCTGGATGAATCCCGGGAGCACAAAGGCTCGAACTCAGACAAGCAGCCGTTAATGGATGGTTGGGATCCCATAGAGAAAGGAGTAGGGAGTCTTGGGGGTGCCTCTGCAACTATGCTCTGCTTCTGCTGCATTATCTTCTTGTCCTGACCAACACTTCAGCAAGGTATCCAGCTCACCTCTGCTCCCAGCCACACATGGCAGGGATGGTCCTGTACCTTGTCCCACAGCCACTGGGTTTTGTACCTGCATGGAAATCCTGCAGGGAAGAGTGTCACTGGAATCCCTGTGAATGGAGCACCAAGGTCCTGGTCAGCTAAAGAGGTTGGAGGCAGCACTGAAAAGGCCAGGCTGGTGGGGAGGCCAGTGGGGATAGCTGCTCCACAAGGAAAAGCAAAACTCCCAAGCTCTCTCCACAGGACTTTGCAACATGTGAAAGTGTTTATTTCATTGGATGGAGATGGAAAAACAAAGGCCCAGCAGAGGCAGTGGAACAAAATCTCCTGCAACAGCTCCTGGCCAGGAGCTGCCAGCTCCCATTCCTTGAGCACACTTCTGCCTGGGACCCGTGGTTGTGGCTCCCAGCCCCTCCAGGGAAACAATAAGCACTGGGGAAAGGCAATAATGAGTCTGCCAACAATTAACACACACAGGGCCAGCCTCTGTTCAGTTCACCTTGGCGTAAACCCGGGACTGGCGGTGTTGCTCCAGGGAGGCTCTGAGCAGGCTTTGGAGTTGAGAAGCAAATGAAATAAAATAGTTGAAATCTCTGTAAGATAGTGAGTTGGAATGGACTGCAGGGAAGAGGGAGCAGCAGGTAAATCCCACAGAATGGCGTTACATGAAAGTGCCCATTGAAGACTTGACAGCTATTGCAGACTACATAGATCATCTCTGCACCTTCCTCTTCTCCAGATGGGCTGGCAGGGGACTGCTGGCACAGGTCACCTATATTCCCACCATGGGACATCAGACCATCGGGCATTTGTGAAGCTCTTTCCGTGGAAAGAGCTTGAGGCATTCAGAATGTGCTCAGAGATGAAGCCCTGGAGAGGAGCAGCCAACTGGGGCCCACTGGGCTGGAGCTCACACCAGCCCAACCATCAGCTGCACCAGCAAGGAAGAGTTACGTGACTTTCCCAAGCTCCCCAAGTGACTCATAGACAAGGCCAAGCCAGATGTCAGAGTCCTGACTCTGGGACTGAGTGGTCTTGGGACCTCCCAACTCTTTGAAAGAGCAGATGTGCTGAGAACCGGACTTGGCGTAAGTGTCCTGGCTTTGGAGGAAAGAGACGAAGGAGGTAAAGCAGAGATAATGCAACTGTTTTGAGGTAGTGAAAGGTCAGGTGTATTTCTGTTTTGCCTTTTGCACATGAAAGCAGTCAGACAGAGAGACTCTGACACCAGTGGAGATGTGCAGTAATGCTTGTTCCAGCCTTCCTCACACGATCCTACCACTCCAACCCAGGAAAAAACTTCTGGAGAGGAGGAGGAGCAGTTTGAGAAGACATCAAGCATCTTCATTGCCTATTAAACTCCTGGCTTCTCCTCCGATACATGCTAAAAATGGGTCCAGTGGATGTCAGCAAGGGGGAGTGCGGGTAACGTGCAGAAAGGGAACAAGGCTGAGAACAGCCTTCATTTCCCACCGGCTGCAGAACAGCAGCCACAGATATAAATATATCTGTATATACATGCATGATGTGTCTGGAAACTCAAAGGGAGATCTGGCCAACATGGCTCCACATCACTCCACCAGACACTTCACAGGGCGAGCTGCACTGTAATACCATATGGGATGGGATGGGGCTTCCCAGGCTGAAAAATACCTTTTGTCCCTCACTGGGCTCCAAGTCACTCCCACTGAGGGCCTGCCCATGCCTAAGCAGGCAGATGTTCTCCCATGCCCAGCTCCTGCCCAGGCAGGTGAAGCTCAAACCTGCCCTCCCTGTTTGCTGCCTTCCTCACTTAGGTGAGTATACAAGAGAAACTGGGACAGAAGGTGGGGAGATGATGAAGGGTGGTTTTCAAGGAAGCAATTTTTTACAATGCGGATGGTGAAACACTGGCACAGGCTGTTCAGAGAGGCTGTGGATGCCTCATCCTGACTCAGGGTCAGGAACCTGATCTAGTTGAAGGTCTCCCTGTCCATGGCAGTGAGGCTGGACTAGACGGTCTTTAATTGTTTCTTCCAACCCAAACCACTCTGTGATTCTAATGGAACTGTGGAAATGAATATGCAGAGCAGGTTTTGTTTTCCAGTGTCTGTTTGGAGCAAATTCCTCAAGACCACTATTGGGGTGCAGCCTCTCGGCTGCAGTCTTTGAGGCCTGGCACTGGCATGAAAGAATTTTGTCCTTCTCTGTACTGCACCCACAAAGCAGAACACACTCTTTATTTCATGAATTGGCACAGCCCCCTCCCATGCCTGGAGCACGTGATTTGCTCAGCCTGAGAATTTCCAATGGATGGGAAAGACTGGGGGCTCAGTTTCCCTCTCATTGCTTTGGCCATGAATCCTCTCAGCTCCCCTGTGACCATGGGGCTGGGCAGGGAAAGGTGGAGTCCTGCAAATGTCCCGGGGGATGGACAGAAAGCCAAGAAACTTTCCAAGATGGAAGCCATCCAGCACAAATACAAGGGTTGGGCATGTGTGTGGTCTCCATAAATTAATGCGACTAATTGGCTTTAAAGGGACATTACAAAGACCATGGCCAGGCCTCATAACAAAGCTGGCCCACGTGATCTGGGTCCAAGGGATGCTGATTCCTCGGTGCCCATCACTCATTGTAGGGTGAGCGGCCGAGAAAAATCCTTTCTGACACGTTCTCCAAAGATTTCCCTCCTGCTCCCTCCTCAACACCCTCCAGTGATATCTGCCCCTGTCAACACACACACACTCGTTCGAAAGCTCTCTAGCAAAAGAGAAAAATCTCCGAAAGTAGCAGGTGTCCCTAAGTCCTGTCAAAATACATCAGCGCTGTCTCTGGAGCACGGCTGGCCCTTGGAGCCTGGTCTGACCCCGGGATCCAGCCGCGCCGGGCTGGTCCCTGCAGCAACGCCGTAATTAGGGCTTGATTGAGAATGAGCAGCGCCAGCAGAGAGGAATCCGCAGCACTGCTTGGTGCTGTTGCCTGCCCTGCCCCAGTGCAGGCAGAGCAGGGCACCCGCCTCCCAGAGGAGCATCCCAGGGATGCACTGACTGCCAGCGTGGGGAGCAGTGGGTACCTGAGCACAGAGTGTTTGGCAGAGATGGCCCCGCGGTGTCAGTGGGGCTGCGGAGACAGAGGGGACTGACAGCAAGGAAGGGGTCACGAGCCTCACGGGAAGGGGAATGGGACGGTCAGACGGGTGTCTGCAGGAAGGCTGTTTGTTTTCTCATCCAGAATTAAAGGAGCAGGACATGTCAGGGGAGATTTCTCATTCAAGCAGAGTCCACTATAAATCTTTAAAGGCTGGTCTGCCAAAGAGATCGAAAAGGGGTTAAGCACTCATTTCTCCGAAGCTGACAGAGTTCAGTGCATGTAGCCTGGAGGTCCTCCAAAGAGCCTGATGTTTTATGTCTTTGGGATGTTTTTGTCTTCCTTCAGTTGTATCCAGTGCTGGTATTGTGTTTATATCAGCAAAATTCTGGATTATTGCCTCTTTTTTTTTTTAACAAACATCTGCTGCTTCTGCTTGTAGCACATCATACCACTGCATCCTGCCAGTGGGGAGAAGCTCCAAGTAGGATGTGGGTGGCAAACGTGATGCTCCATGACAGGCAGAGGAGCTTGGAGTTTGGAGAGCTCAGCCCGCCACTGTTCTGGGTGACACACAGCAAAGCAGCTTCATCTCAGCTGCTCCATAAGAAAAGCTGGCTTCATGTAGGGAATTAGGTGAAGCTCCCTGTTGTGATGGATAGCAAAGCCACAGGATAGAGAGCTGGAGCAGAAGTAGTTCTTGAACTGCATTCTGGCGGGGTCCCAGAGCACCCCGTGTCTGGAAGCTTGGTGGAATGACAGCCCAGAGGAGAGGGGCTGGGCTGGCACATGGCCATGGGCCATGTTGTCTTTCCTGGATGTTCATCAGCTTGGGACATGCATGGGACAGAGGAACTCTTGCATTAGTGTGCCCATAGGATTTCAGCAAGTGCTCCCCAGGGACCTGGTGCCTTGCTGGGGGACGGCACAGCCTCATGTACAGAGGGTCTCATTCCTGTCCATCTTCCATTGCCAGCTCCAGCCCTCCCAGCTCCTCTGCCTGATCCTCTGCACTACAAATCCCTCTTCCACCACCTGAGTGGCATCACCTCCTCTGTCCCAGACCAGCTATGGGGCATGAAGCCACCAGAAGCCAAGGGAGCCCATCACCCATCCTGGCCACACACACCACCCCACCACTGTCCCCTGCTTTGCACCAGCATCCCGAAACCAGCACATGAAGAGGAATGTGAGTAANCCAAGCCTCCTCCCATCCCAAATTCCACTGAGCACCAAAGAGCAAGCAGGAGCAGTTTCAGTCAATTCCATATTTACTTACGAATTCCAGTTAAAGAGGTGACAAAGGTTCCGGAGACCTCCCACCCACCAGGCTGTTCACCCCTCAGACCCCAGAATCAAACCTCACTGCCTGAAGGAGCAGCTCCCTCTGTCCCAGGCACAGCTCCACTCTGCTCAGTCGTTCTTCTTTCCCTCCTGACTGCTAGTGCCTTTCCTCTCCTGTCTGCCTATCTGTCTCTATTCCTTTCCACATGTATTGGAAAAAAGTTTTCTACAGAAGAAAATGCCACCAAGTCAAAAGAGAAATGGAAAGAAGTGCCTGAAAACTTGCTAGACAGGCGTTTCTTGTGCAAGATCAAGGGCCAAATTGTGCTTTCATCACACTGGAGAAAAATCTGGACAATCTCCCCTTGAATTAATGGCATTCCTTTGTAAGGGGAACAGAATTTCATTCATTTGCGCCTCGTACAGCAGCAGAGGGGCCATTAATCCTTACAGCTTCCAGTCACGTCTGTCCTGATTCGCAGCTCCAGCACGGCCTGTGTGGGAAGTCCCAGATCATTTTCTTGCATCCTTCCTTGACTTGTCAGCTCATGATAAACAGCATCTCATCCCGATCCCAAATGTACAAGCACACTGAGTGATTACATCAGCTCCGAACTCACTCCAAAAAGATAAATTGTAACTCTCATCCAAATCGAGTAACTCCGTGTTCCCCAAAGAACTCCCTCCTCTCTTGTGTAGCACTCATGGGCCAAACCCCGGTGTCTGCTGCAGGGCATTCATCCCACTGCACTCCCTTGAATTCAGGGATTATTGGTCCAGGTTCCTGCCAGAATCACTGCTGGGGCACTCTCTTGTAGGGGATGCTAGGCATTGATGCCAAGAGGAGAGGCTGGCCTCTCTCCCTGCCAACAGGAGAGCTCCAAAACCACCTTCTAACACCAGGTCACAGCCCTGAGAACAAGGTGGAGGGATGCTGGGAACTCTGTTTTTCTTCTGTGTTACTGACACCTGTCAGAGGGTCCTTCAACATATGACACCTCTAAACATCTGGGCCTGCCTCTCCTCACTACCTCAGTATTGCACCCACGCTTGCCAGGTGTCCTGAAGTACCTTCAGGTGCACTTCAATGCATTCCATTGTCCTGACCAGCCTCATTTGGGATCCCCTCACATCCCTGCTCATGGACATTGGGCTCTACCCTTGTTTGAGCTGAGCTAGGGGCATGCCTTTTGCTCTTGCTTCTGGATGGACCTTGGTCATGAGAAAAAAGTGTGACTCCAATCCTCCTTTTTACCACTTGTAATCCAAACTGGTCTCCCTGAATGAACCTTGGACATGGCTCATCATTCCCTGGGACTCTGGATATACCCTGTTGTATGTATTCACCTCTACCTGCTGTGTGTGGTGCCTACAGAGTAACAACCCAGCAGTGCAGGTACCCTCTGTACTACCATCATTCCTTGCCTATTTTCCACTCCAATCCCGATCTTGCTGCTCCCTGACAACAATGTGGCTTCTTCCCTGATCACTTTTCTTGCTACCAGACTTCACTCCTGGAAGGACAAGAGCCAGTATTTACTGGAGGTCTCTTCCAACATAGTAATTCTGTGATTCTGTGAAGTACAAATGAGTAGCAGTGTCAATGACAAATAAGATGGTACCTCTCAGCATTAGGGTTCCTGTCTACTTGAAGATGGGTTCAGATGTAGGGCCAGGCTCCTTTAAAGCTGAAGGTGGCATCCAAGATTTGGAATCTGATCTGCTAGTGCAGCAGATTTTCTACTGCTTTCCAAAAGGAAGGTCCAAAATGGACATTAGACAGATACCACGATGGTTGGGATTGTGTGTTGGAGAGATACCACTGACACGAGAAATAAGCTATGCCCCTGTGTTAAGGCATATGGCTGGACTTGCTGGGCAGGTGCTGCAAGGCCACAAAAGACTTAGCCTTGTGCTCTCAGGAGGTGTCTGACTCCCTGAGTGTGCCTTCAGCATATGGCTGAGAGCACCAGACCCTTGGCAATGTTATTGTCCTCACCCCAGGAACACAGGGGTTATATTTCAAGAAATATAGTCATGGGATAACCCTGCCCTTGTGGGAATGAGCCCCACATCTAGAACAGAAGGTCACTGCAGGAAGCTCTTCCAAAACCTTGCTCCAAGCCTGCCCAGGGCATGCAGAAGGAGCCAGGCTGGCACAACTGGCCCTCAAAATCCCCCTGATGACATTTCAAACTCCTCTGAGGAGGGCACTGTTGTTTATTCAGATCTGGAGTCAGCAAATCAATTATGGATTTTCTTATATGGATGAAC
This sequence comes from Serilophus lunatus, assembly GCA_013399895.1. Classification (NCBI taxonomy): domain Eukaryota; kingdom Metazoa; phylum Chordata; class Aves; order Passeriformes; family Eurylaimidae; genus Serilophus; species Serilophus lunatus. The sequence goes on along the minus strand of VXBA01001826.1, from coordinate 129,232 downwards.
ACTTAAATCTCAGTGTGTCTGTGCTCAAAGGTCAGCAAGATGCTGCTAGGGAGTGATGAATTCCCCCTTAAAACCTCTGAAGAGCCTAGCAGAGGGAATGCAGAGGGCTAAGACAGCATCTTGGCAGTATGGTTGCCTTGCAGCATGTCCCTTCCCAAGGAATGGAAGCAAGTGTGCATCAGAATCTTAGCCCCGGGGAGCGGGCGTGGGATTGAAACAAGGGCAAGGGGATTTGGCAGGCTGGGATTAATGCTTTCTGGGTACTAAAATGAGCTGTGAAAGGGGAACTGCCTGCCAGCCTTTGGGGTGCAGATGGGGAGCAGACAGGCAGGAGCGATTCCTCAAATTACATCTCTGGGGCTGCTGAGAGCCCCTAGATGAATGAAGCTCCAGCTTCCTGCCAGGTCTTAAACCTCTGCAATAAGAACCTTTTTAAAATAAGCAAATACAGGGAAATCCTGCTGTTTGCTCTCTTACTGCAAGAAGTGTTTGGCAGAGGAAGGAGCAGGAGCTGCTGCCAGGCAAAGCACTCCTGCAGCAGGACCAGAGCAGCCCTGTGGATATCACTGCAGGGCAGTGGAGCTCACTGCCTGGCTCTGCTCTGCTTCTGCACAAGGTTTAGACTCCAGAATTTCTCTGTACTACAAGCAGGAGGCCAATGAGCAGGGGAACAGAAGTACCTTATCTCAGCAGCCATCCCATTGAACTTGTGAAGATGGGTTCCTGTGCTGGGATAGAAAGGAGCTAAACGGGCTTTGGCACAGCATCTCACATCACTTCACCCATTTGGAGCAATTTGGTGTTGACACACCACAGCAGATATGCCATAAAATTAGAGCGAGGGTGGAGAACAGCTTCCCCCGAGCCCCACAGCATTTTCCTTCCAGAGCACAAACTCTGTTTGCCTCATAAGAATTAAGGATCTGTGAAAAATCAGTGAGAATAAGTGTGACTGACCCCAGAACTGCATTGGGACAGAAGGAGCCAGCCCTTTCTGGGCTGCAGGAGCCCCAGTCCTGGGATCAGTCTGCAAGGGCACAGTGATTTTTCTGCCCTTCAGAAACAGTCTCAGAATCAGTCACTTCAGGCAACAGCCCAGAAAGTGTCTCTTCTCACAAAAGCCCCTCAGGGCATCAGCAGATCTGGATGGGGAAGGGGGTTCTTGGGTTCTTGATGGGTTTTTGTTGAGCTTGATCAACTCACGCACAAGATGAGCAGCTTCACAGCTGGAGGGACCCTGTGATTTACACAAATTTCTCCAGACACATGCTGGGATTTATGCTGTACTGGCATTTGCATTTCTACAGTCTGGACTCAGCCTGGGAACTTTTATTGGGTGGATTCTAGCAAAACAGAAGGCAAGGAATAAAAATAACTTTTTCTGGGCTGCGTTGATTGCTCTTACACCGGCAGAAATCCAGGCCAGCTCTATTGCTTTTTAAGGAGTAAGTGGGTTTATGCTGGTGTAACTGTGTCCCCAGAGCTGCATGAAATGTTCACGACAAAACCTGAAATTACAGGGAACTAGCAGAGCTTCACTATTGGGGTTTCATTACAAATTTGAATCTCAGACTGAGCTTGTCAAAAGATTCCTTAAGGTTCATGAACCTTTCAGTCAAACTTTGGCCCGGAGTCAAACTGAGCCCAAGTTGATTTATAGCTTTGCATGGAAATAATGTGAAATCAGTGGGTTTTGTTTGGTCTCTAAGCTGAAGCTTGATGCTTGCAGTCGAGTTTGGCTTTTGAGAGGCCAATTCTCTTTGAAAGATGAACTCAAACCTGAATCTGCTGTGGGAGCTGTAGGAGATGCTGTTGGGATTAAAAACACAGGCTGGATTTGCAAGGGTAATGAGGGGGGTGATTCTTGCACAGCTCTCAGAGTATGAAAGAGTTGTGTTGCTGCTCCATGCTCGGAGCTGGGCAAGGAATCAAACACAATTCATTAGGACATAAGGGCATGTAAGGATCATTTGATTCAGCTGGCTGCTGAAGTGAGCTAAGTACTATTAGCCCTAATCTCTGACAGTCCCTTCAACTGCCTCTTGGAGAGGCAAGAGATAGCAGAGCTCCTCTGATACTCCACTTCACACTTCAGGGATGGTGTAGTTCCTGCTGGTTATATATTGCCTGCGGGATTAAGATCCACAGGCAGCAGTGAAGCAGTTGACAATGTGGTTTGGCAGTGCTGCAGCACATGCCTCCTCCCTGGCCAGCACCGAATGCACAGTGCTCAAGGCAGCCCTGGAGGAGAGGGACATAAACCTCCCTCAGCTGTGTGAGGCCACGCTTAGAGCGAGCCCAGTCTGCTTGGCTTGATTCTTTTTTGGGGGCCATTTTGCAGTGAAGGAGGCCACGAATGGACTTTCCCCCTGGTACAACGTAGAATGTGGAAATGGCCATGGCTTTTTAGTTACAGTGCAGTGTAACCCACGGCCTGGGCCAAATCCTGCTGTGGCATGGCTGGGCTTGTGTTTGACGATCTGTAAGAGAAGATTTGTGGTCTCTTGGCAGCAAGTGAAGGAGCCTGGTGTGGGGCAGATGAGGGAAACATTTCTGCACCAGAAGGAGAACAGCAGCAGCAGCCCTGGACTCCATGTCACCCTCTCCTCTGAGAAGCTCCCAGTCAGGTGGCTGGGTTTTCCAGAGTGGTGCTGCTGTTGTTTTAATGTTCTGGTGATGCTTGGAGCATCCAGATGCAATCAGAGCCTTGCATATCCCAGCCCTTTTCAGGAAGCGCTGGCTTGGCTGTGTCACCGAGCTTGCCACCACAGAGGCATTTTTCAAACTGATTGGATATTGGAAAAAATTCTTCACTGAAATGTTGGTCAGGCATTGGAAGTGGTGGAGTCACTCTATGTGGAAGTGTTCAAAAATTGTCTAGAAATTGGGGAAATGGTTCAATGGTGAACATGGCAGTGCTGGGCTAACGGCTGGAAGTGATGATCTTAGAGGTCTTTACCAACCTAAACAATTCTATGATAAATCAGAGGCTGAGGTCTACTAGGAAACCCTGCAGAATGTACTGCAATACCACAGAGAGGGTCTGAGGATCCCCAGACAAGGGGCTGTAGTTGCAAGGCTGGGCCATCCTCCCCTATTTATGGAGCTGTGGCCTCAGCCACTGTCCTGCAGGGATGGGAAAGATTCCCAAAAATGGGGCTCAACCTTAGGGCACCAAACCAAACCCTCTAATTCCACAGTCCTGTTTGAGTGGCATCACTAACCTTGCTCCTGCAGGACTATGAAGTTGAACCTGTTGGATGGCTGGATATGTTATGGTTTTTTTCTTTGAATATATGTGATTGCCATATCCTGGTGGCTTAAGGGCAGACTCGTTGGGCCATTTAGGTACTGAGATTCCCTGGCAAAACTGTGATTATCTAATCTGAGACTAGAAAGCAACATGTAATCTTCCTGGGCAATCACTGCTAATCAGTGCAGTTCACATGTTAACTTTTGGCCAGCCATGCACAGAGCAAAGAAGCCAAAATGAGATTAATTGGAAATCAGTTGAAGGGACTTGACATGTGCTCACAGAGATGGCCCAAGCAAAACTAGAGGCGAAATTCAATGGATAAATAACTCATTGTGAGTTATTTGCTCGGCTCTACTTAAGAGGTTGATTATGTGGGTCTTTGGTTAATTGACTTATTGAGTGGCTGGCGTGGGTTTTTGGCTGCTCGCTCACTCCCTGCACGTTTTTGCTATTAACTCAGCTGTTTGATGGAACAAGTAGTCTATTGTCTGTTTTTTGCTGGCTAGGTTGGTGTTTGGTTGGATGTTGGCTCTTGGGCTAATTGAACACATCTGTTGCTGGCTGTATGGTGACTTGCTGGGTTCATCACTGGCTCTTTTTTTTGTTGCCTGTCTGATGTGTTGGTGGCCCAGTTTGTCACAAATTGGATGCTTGCCTACCTAACTGCCTTCCAAATTTCCTGCTCCTTTGAACTTGCAAACCAGACCCCTTTTTTTCCCCAGTGCCACTTGGGGTTTCCATTGCCTTTTCCACCATCCTTGGGCTCCCAAGCTGCAGTAAGGAAGACTCCTCCTTGGCCAGCTGCATTCAGTGTATCATCTCTAGGACATCTGAGGATTGTCGCTGGGAAGGATGGACATTCCCAGCTGTATCTGTGTTCTGGCATGGCTCCATCCTGACCTTTTACCTTTTCCATTGAATTCATCATCGTGTCTTCTGGGAAATGTGGCATAGGAGTGTTTGGGTTAGAAACAGGTGGGATGCTGGCTTGGAGGGAGGACCCAGCTAGAGCATGGAAAGGGGAGGGAAAGAAGGGGAGTAGAGAAGAGACAAGATCTGGGCAGGAAATGATCCTCTGGAAGTCTATTAAATAACTAAGTTGATTTTTGACGAGCACTCTTCATGCTCTTCTTGCGCTTGGCCCTGATCAAACTTTAATTTCAGGGTGAAAGAATATTTTTCCACTGTGGTAAAAACTATTCCTTAGGGTTTCATGCTGGGTAGGCTAGAAATTGGCATCAGTCAGTGAAATGTATGTCTGAGAGCAGAGCCAGGAGCCAGCTGAGGGGATGTCATGAGGGACAAGGGTGGGAAAGAGGGACAGCCTTCTCTGTGCTCTTCTTCCATGTCTTGCTGGAGCACCTGAAATCCATTAGCAGACAGTCCCTGCGGGCAGCCTGGCTGGGCTGGGCTCTGGCTGATGTGAGAGGTGTTGACTGGAGCTGAAGCTGACTTGACAAGGCCTCGGGGAGACACTCAAATGAGCTTGTTTACAGCTCTCCTGCTCTTTTATTTCATCTGCCATGCTTGTAAAACACTCTCACAGAGGAGATGGAAGCGTGTGTGTCCTGCTGTACCTCCTGCTCCTCTGGGCAGTCCAGTGGGATGTTTGGCAGTGCTGGGAAGCTGTGGCATGTGCAGAAAATGCAGGTGTCTCCCACAACCTCCAAAGTGGCTTTGAGTGACACTTTTGCATGTAACCTGTCCCTCAGGCACAGGGGACAAATTGGCTCCTGCTGTAAGAGCCCTCCAGGTCAAGGTTCAAGTCATTGCCAGGATAGGAATGCAGTGAAATCTGTCTGGAAGCATTTGTCCCTCAGATGGCCCTGCCCTGGGATTTGTACCCTACAGAGACCTCATCCCCAGTCAGACCAGCCATGACTCAGTGGACCATCTTGAGGGATGTTGTTCCTCTTGAACCATGAAAAGCATGGTAGGACTAGATGCTTCCCTGGCTAGGGAGTTGGAGGAAGAACATCCTCCATGTCCAGTCTGTTGCCCCAGACTCCCTCTGTAATGCCACACAGAAGATATTCTTTGACATTTTCCTATCTTCTGCTGCAAGATGGGATTTTCCTGGTGAGCTGCAGCAGTGGGTTTGTGTCTCAGCCCTGGTGCTGCAGGAGCAGCCCCTCTGCAGCACTGCTTTCCAGTTCAGTGACAGGAGACAAGTTATTTTTGTCCTATGATATCCAGTCCTGGTTCCCTGCAGGGAGGAAGGGTGCCTGTGGCGCTGGGCAATTCCTTGTCATATGTGATGGAGGAAAGTGGTGGTACAACAAGGTACCACCGAGGTCAAGCCTTCTGTTTCAGACCTTATCTTGGGTTCCTCCAGCTGTACAGTGGCCAAAACCACCTAGGAGAATGTGATGAATGCAAACCTAAAACTAAGGAGGCCCCTTGCACAGCTAGACTTGCTCAGCGGGGATGAAGAGCACATCTGGTATTGAAAGATCTTCCTCCAGCCACTTGGTTGCATGAGGAATGTGCATAGAAATAATTCTTACATTAGTAGTCAGGTCATCTTCTCCCCACCTGTCTCATTCTTTCTCTTTTTCCATTTCTGTGGCTTGTTCCCCAGCAAGCAGCCTGGGCTGGGCTGGCAGGAACTGTCCTGAGACACGATGGGGAGCGAGGGAAGATGCTGCCTAAAGCTCCCTGAAGGTCACCAAAAGGTAAGGAAAGAGAATAGGCCAAATTCTACACATTTTTGTTGCTGTCTGAAGTTTCTCCTGTCTTGGAAAACACCTGCAGGGCTGTCTTGCTGGAATCCCAGAGAAAAACATGGGGCCTTGGGAGGGCAGATGAAATGAAGGTGGTTGAGGGGAGTAGATTTGTTTGTTTAGCTACTTGGAGAGACAGAGAGGAAGAAAAAGATGAGTGATAGGGTGACTTCCACTGAATGTCAGCTGAAACAAGGGAGAGAAAGAGAGGAGTAGAGAAAAAGGGAAGAGATTAGATCAGCAATGGATTATATGCTCCCAGTCCTTGAACTTCCGAGGGTCAGAGATGCCTCCTGCAAAGCTGATCTTTGACTCTCAGTTGGGACCATCAGAGGCACAAATGCAGTGTCCTCAAGGCTGTGATGTGAGTAAGTCCTGAAAGTGATGCTCTTAGAAAAGAGCCCAGCCTGGGGTTTGGGTCTACCTGTATCCCACGGGACACCCAGCAGCTGCCCTTGCTGTGTCCCCCGGTTGTGCTGAGTTTGATGCAAACGCAGTCTCTGTTGTCTCCTGTCCCTTCCTTCAGAGCTTGTTTTAGCCCCTCCATGGAAGCACTAGAAGATGGGAAGGGAGTCTCTACCTGTCTATTTTCCAAGCTAGGGGAGAAATATTTCATCTGCCAGCAAGGCTGCTGGTAAAATTTTGTCTCTTGGCAGCATGGGCTGACGTGAGGGTGTCTGTGAAGGTGCTGAAAGGCAGGAGGGTTCATGTACCAGCACCAATAAATAGCTTAGATACTGAGAAAGAAAACCAGTGATGCTTGTCACAGATGCTACACCTGCACTGGCCATGATGTGATGTGTCTGTATTTATGCAGCTAGTTTCCTGGGGAATGCATGGATAACACAGAGCCCTCAGAAATGCTGCTGCAAGGGCTACATTAGTTCCTTCTGGGCAGGGTTACTGTGACAGTTTGTGCAGATCAAATGGCCAGTGACTAAAATAAGACATCTGCCCAGATGGCAAGAAAAGGCTTGAATTCACATTGCCAAGCCAGCACCTTGGCCACTGGGCCAGCTGAGATGAAGAACCTGGATCAGCTCCACTATGCTTCTACAAGCTGATGGTTCCTCTGCTGGTACCTCTGTCTGTCCTGGCTTCTGTTGGCCCCTGCTAGGATGTTTTCCTGGCCACACAGAGCAGTGTGTGGCTCTGCCCTACTGCAGCCCAGGTGGACTGGTCTGAATTAAGCAGTGAGTTTCTCCACAAATCTAAGAGCCATCCAGAAAGGTACTATAAGGATGTGGATGCAGAAGGAGACCAAGGTGTCCTGGAGCCAGAAGAGTTTGTGAGTGCTCAGCCCAGCACAGATATTGCTTACCCTGGGCTTCCAAACTGAGTTTTTTAGCCCCAGTGAAGTGAGGACAAGTATTAAAGTATGAATTCTTATTCTATAGTAAGGAAGAATTTTCTGGATGAAAGCTTTAATTAGATTTGTTTGGACTGTGTTCACATGCCTCCTGGGTTCACTTTCTGTGAATACTTTAAATAACAGTTCTATTGGCAGGAACATTTGTGCAAACTGCAAATTTGGGGTCAGCATCTCAGCTGATATCAATCAGCACAGGCCTCTCTGAGGCTGTGGAGGTACATCGATTTTCACCCACAGAAAGGCAGACTCCCTAAACGAATATTGAGAAATTAGTCTTGGAACATAAACTTGGAGTGAAAATCTCTGAGTGTTTGTACTGGAAACCTTATCCTGAGGCTGCAGCAGCTTTCAGATTGCAGCAGGGAGCATCAACGCCCGGTCAGCAGGGATCCTGGCATCCTCCCTCATCTCCTCACCTCCTCTGTCTCCCCAGGCTGCAGTGCTCTGCTCCCAGACAGCCCTTCCATACTGCTCACCCTCATTTTACCACCATCCAGGCTGAGCTCCACAGTCTGAACCGGCTGCCTCGGGTGCATGGAGAGCTCTCACCCTTCTGGAACATGATCCAACCCAGCTTCTGTTGGGGGCTTTGGGAGTGCTGAATTTGGAGGCTTCGAGTGATGGAAACTAGAGGAGATGGGGCTGAGCCTGGGGATGGCAGGAGTAGAAGGAGGCGAGGGGCCCTCTGATTGCTGTCTCCTGGAGAAACTGGAGCATGCCCAGAAACAATAAATGTCCAGCAATGATTTGATGTGAGTTAGGATGGAAAAGCATCACAGAGGGTGCGTCTGAGACAAGCTCTCACTTTAAATTCCAGTGAACTCTTGAACAAATTCTTGTGCATTTGCAAAGCTGTGCTCCATATGGGCTAGGGATCCCTGGAGAGGGGGCTGTTCCTTCCCTGGGATGCAGAACCTACTTGGGACACCTTTGATCAGTGCTGCAGGTGGGGAGAGGTGAGGTCAGGAATGGCTGGGCTGGTGTGGAAGGATGGAAGGGAGCAGAGGTGCTGGATGCTGTACAGAGAGAATATGCTGGCTCAGCTCCCTGTTATTCCAGGGGGCACTCAGGACCAAACCTAGCAGGGAGCAAGTCCAGGCCTGGCATTGCTGGCAGGATGCTTCACTGGATGCAACAGTCTTTGCATCCAAAAGGTTCCCCAACACATCTGTCTTGCTTGATGAAGACTGCAATATGTTGCAAGAATAAGCTTTAAACCTAGAAGATCAGGCAAAAGCTACTCCCATGTTACCACAGGTGAAATTGGAGACACCAACAATCATAGAGTCATAGAATATTCTGAATTATAGAATATCCTGGAAGGGACCCACAAGGTCATTTTGTCCAGCTCCTGGCTCTACACAAGACAACCCCAAAGATCACACCATGCGCCTGACAGCATTGTCCAAACATTTTTTAACAATGTTCCAGGTTTTTGTGGAGTCCCAGGCACAGCCCAGGACAGAAGCAGGGCTGGAAGAGGACTCGGGTGGGTTTTAGGGCACCATCTGGGAGCATCTGCACTCACAGCCTTTCAAAGCCCCCATTTAATTTCAGCACCCTTGGCTTGGTAATGGAGTTGAGCTCTCCTGGGAAGCCCCAGCTCCCTCGTAGTTAGGCAGCAGGGCAGCTTTCCCTGTGCAGAAACAAGCAGCTGGGACTGGAGCCCCTTAGCACTGTGCCCTTGTTGCTGTGGCATCACAGCTCACTGGCTCTCACAGCCCTTTTTGGGTGAATTCTGCAAGTCTAGCTGGAGCTGTGGCTCCGAAACCCGATCCAGAGGACTGAGGTGAACAGAGGGTCTTCATCCTTCGCTGACCTAAGCAGATTATTCTTGCTTCCCAGGCCAAGCATCTTGGAAAGGAAGGATGACATTGGGTGTGCAAAGCAGGCTGTGCCTGGCTGTGGGGCTCACAGCACATGGATGGATGGTGACCCTTCAGAGGAAGAGGTGAGGAATGAAGGAATAACAGCAGATCAGGAAAACCCCCTAAGAAAACACATTTCCTGATGTCTGCATGGATCAGATCTGGCAAATCCCTGCCTTGCCTGGCCCATTGAAGGCTGTGGGGGTGAAGGAGTTGGGGTGATGCTCTGACTTCCCATTCCCTGATCCCCTAGACATCCCAGACACTTTCCGTTCCACTAAGTCTCACTCAGCCCCGTCATTCTGGGGCTAGAGCCTGCTGATCTAGAGGTAGTGTTAGAGTAGGGCAAGGTGTGTGGAGATTGTCTGCAGAGCACAAGTGTTTGTGGAGGTGGTGGCAATGCTAGAGAACCTCTGCCCAGCATTTATGACACCTGGGAGAATTGCTGGCATTGCAGAAATTCCCCTTCCCTCAGTTTGAGCCACTGGCACCACCTGAGGATTTTCCATCTTGGCACAATGGTATAGGGCTAAGCTGGGAGCCCTGGGCTCAGCAAGTGGCACTGGTGGCAGAGAGCCCTGGGCAGGGAGCAGTGCTAAAATCAGGAAAACAACACTGAAACTGCCTGTATGCCTGTAAATACAAACCAAACCAACTAATTACCTTGCTGATCACCACTGCTCTGCATGTGGGGCCAAGGGGAGCTGCTCCCTGCCTCCCCAGGCATCCAGAAACACAGGGAGTTATTCAGAGAAGAGAAATCCCTGTTTTGCTGTGGGGGTTGAGAGGGGCATGGACAGTCCAGGCCAGGACTTGTCCATCACTATCCACCCCCAGAACACGAGCTGAGCCCTGGGGTGAGGCAGGTAAAAGGCTCTGGGGGTCTGTGCAGTCACCTGGAATAAGAGGGGAAGGAATGTCCAGGAACTACATGCCTGGATGAGGGCCTTTGGTGTGATGGGGGTCAGAAGAAGAGGGGGCAAGGATCTCCTGAGATCCTTGTGGAGAGCAGTGCTCTTCTGGGAATGGGGTGTCAGTCCTCAAAATAATGATTCCTCCCTCCTCCAAGACTTTCCTGATCCCACAGCTAAACAGGCAGCACCCAGCCAGTCCTAAAAGTGCCTCATGGGGCAGTTTGGTTCTTTCTCCCATGGCTTCCATGCAGGGCTTCTCCAGCCTGGCAAGGGAGGCCTGCACACGAGCACGTCTGTGCAGATGGTCCCTGAAAAAACTACCCCAGACAAACAGTGCAAGTCCTCCAACTCCACTCCAGCATCATTCTGGGGAGGGAGCAGAGGCAGGCCGGATGTGGGCAGCCCTGCCCTCACACCCAATAAAGTGGAGCTGTGTCTGGTTTGTATCGAAGGCAAAAAGAGAGAGAGAAAAAGCCTCTCCAAAATGAGATTCCTTACATGACAGCATGTTGACATGCTCCGGAATGATTTTGGCAAGAAAGAGGAATGCTAAGCAGGAGCTGGGGTTTGGAGGATTGCACAGGCATGGGGGAGTTGGGGGGGGAGGCTGCAGGGCTGCTGTGCTCCCCCCTCACCAGACCTGCACCCTCCTGCTGCCCCTTAGTCTTGAACCCACCCTTGGTGCTGACATCACGGGGGCATTGCCCTGTTGAAAAGGGAGCTCTTTGTATTGTAGGGGTTTGGGATTTTACTTTTTTCCTCCCGTTTTTCTCTCACTATGGTCCCTCCAACCCTGGCTAAACCACCAGTGGGGGTGCCCAGCATCCTTGAGCTTTGCAGATTAAGTGCTGGTGGTGAAGGTGCGTGTTCCCAGTCGGTGATAGGCCGAGTGGGCAGATGGGATGGATCACTCTGCCTTTATCCGTGAGGAAAAGGGACCAGGCACCGCTGCAAAAATACTCCCTCTAAACCTATCACCCTCCCAGACTCCGGGGAACCCCTCAGGTTTTGCCCTTAGACTGAGAGGGAGCAGGCAGTGTGCACAAAACCTGGAATCCCAGCGAGCAGCTGCATCCCCATTGCTCTCCGGGAATGTCCCTCCAGAGCCGCCCTTGCGCTTTAGGGCACCGAGCTCTCAGCCTCCACCCCCTCAACGCAGTTTTGCATCCTTGGTACCCACACGCTGCGGGGAGCGTGTTTCAGCACAGTTCTTGTTTACGAGCTGTCGGCTTTGGCCCTGGCCCTGTCCTGTGCTTTAGCCACGGGGATGGATCCCGGCAGGATGGGGCCAGGGACCGCGGGCGCCGCTCCCAGCGACACGCGGGGGGATTCGCAGGCGCTTTTTCAAGCATCTGGCGGTTGAATATTTATGAAGTAGGAGAGCAAACCAAACACCGGGAATCAAAGGGAACTGAACCTGATACTTGCAGTTGCTAAAACAGTCAGGAACCAGTTTCTTCCTGCCGGCTGCGGGTCAGGAGCAGCGTGTCCCTCGGGATAGCGGGAGGGAGGCAGCAGAACCCATCAGCCAGCTCCATCCCAGCAGGGCCAGGCTTGGGCTGGTGTCACCGGGAGCAGCTGCACGGCACCCCCACTGCTGCTCCAGCCCCAAAATATCCATCTCTTTCAGCAGCATCCCACTCCTAGTCTTTTTTGGGGAAATTCAATGCTGTCTCTGCATGGATCTGGTGCAAAGAAATCCCTGTTGCTTCCCTGCCTGCAGACAGCGAGTGGTCAGGGAGAGCCTGATCCAGCCAAGAGAGGAGGAAACCTCTGGGTGACCGCTCCCAAATGGGCTCAGAAGCATTCATAGCTCTATGCCACAGCCCTGGCAGCCATGCCAGCCGTGTTGGCACAGGCAGGTCTGGAGGCTGCAACTTGTGCAGCTGGGATGTATTTCTTCAATCTCTCTGCATGTATTTGTTTTGATTTATTTTAAATTATTTTTAACAGTTTCTCTGAGTGCTCCCTGGGGCCTTTCTACTTATTTAGGGACTTGAAGAAAGCTGGAGCACCAGGGAAATATTATCAGTCAAGCTGGGATTTCTACCACAGTGCAAGGGATTTGTGGCGGGTCCTCCCTGTGCCTGTCAGCATCCTCCACCCACACTCACATGCTGCCAAAGCCAAGGGAAGGGTCTTCTCCAGTCACTCAGCCCTGGGAACACAGCATCTCATCCTTTCCCTGGTTGGCTGCTACTTCTGCATTGCCATCAAAGCTTTGCTGGTGATTTGCTCGTGCCCCTGCTCTGGGGCCATCAGGAGGACCCTGGAAGGACCTGCCCACCCATTGCAGGAGGCAGTGCAAGGGGTAGTGATGACTCTATTCTCACCTAAAACAGATAGAGAGGACCTCAAGCTCAAATATCTCACGTTTCCTGGTGTCTTCCACTCTTCTTCATGCTGATGGTATCAGACCCATCCTGGTGATGCCCTGCTATCCCCAAGGCTGACAAGCCCCACCCCCAGTGATACAGCATCACTTTGGACACAGAGCCTGTGCTGAACCACCGCGGTCCACCTTCCCTACTTGCAAAGCAGGGCTTTCCAAAAGGCCTTTGGAGACACTTAGTGATGTGTGAGAGTGTGTCACCCTTGGAATTTCATTACTGAAAATGGCTGTAGGAGCAGGGAATATCTACACTCCTCTCTGGCAGCATGGAGGATGGAGGGAAGCCTGGAGCTGCTCAGCAGTGGAACCCGTGGCCCTGGCAGGCACTCGATGCTGAGCTGTATCTCAGAGCCACCGATCCCAGATTTTGAGTAGATTCAGCACAAACCCCACTATTACCTCTTGGAGGACTTTCCAACTCCAGAACCTCTGGATTTCCAGTCCATCTGTGGAGCAGTTTGATGGGATGAGTGCCCATAAGGCTGCCCAGTCACTGCTCCCAGAGGGTATGGGGGGAATATGGGGAAATCTTCCTCATGTCAGGAGCAAGACTTTGGGTTTGCACATCCCCAAAGAAGGGAATACAGAGAGTTGTGTGTGGCTCATTCTACCAAATATATGGGAAACATCTCCAGGCTTAGGAGGTGGGATACATCCCTGGGCTGCTGCTGGGGGCTGCTTATGGAGGGGGGACCCTCCTTGGGGCAGCCAAGCTGAAGTTGCTGCTTTTGGGGTGAGCAGCTCCCAGGAGCTTTTCTCCTGTGGGCTCACAGAGGCAGGGCCCCTGGTTTAGTATCCAAAGCAGCTGTCAAGTGTTCAGCAGCTGCCTCTGCATGGGGCCAGGCACAGGTGATGTGAGATAAATGAGTGTCCCCTTCTTGGAGGCCAGGTGAGGCAGGCTCACCCTCTCCCCCAGCCCCATGGGTGGGAATGCCTCTGGAGCCACCTGAAGAGGTGAGTCCTGGATAACTGGGGGGGATTTGCAGACACAGAGCCAAGGAAAAGCAGTGGGTCGAGCAGTGACATTTCACCTGTCTGCCTCATCCCATCTCTCATGCAAGGAAGAAGGAGGTGTATGACCCTCAGTGGGTGTCCTGGACACCCATCCCTTTCCCCACAGCCTCTGCTTCTACTCCCACCTCCTTCACTCCATCTCCTTCCCTGTAGCAGAGGGAATCTGGCCAAGGAGCCCCAATCTGACATCATCCCACCAAAACAGGGGTTTCAACATGTACAATGGGAATGATGCAAATGAGCCCATCTGTTGAAGGCTTTCATGAGGTCCCATTCTGCTTCCAGCTCCATCTATCCTCCTACCCAGGGCTGGGTGATGCTGGGTTGTGGGTTGCACTGTTGGGGTGGGACAGAGCAGTGGGGTGTTGATAAATCACTTTGATAAGAGGAGATGATGATGCAGAGCCTCATGTGGGTACTGTGCCCTGGAAATGCTATCAGGATGACGTGGGATGCTGCAGCCACTGCCAGCTCCAGTCCTGCCAGCTGCCTGCCCCTAGAGGGACTGGGGTAACTGGGAAAGCGCTGCAGCACAGCAGGCAGTGCTCCAAAAGAATGGGGAATCCAGGGGTGTGAATCAGGTTTGGGTTGAGGCAGCCTGGCAGCCCTTCATCACTCCTGCCAGGGTGGCTGGTGGGGCACAGAATGGGATGGGGAGGGGAGGACAAATGGCTCTGCAGAGAAATGCCTATCAACAATTTAATAAGACCTAAAAAACCGTCTCTCATCTGCAATTCATCACGGAGAGCTTTCCAGGAGTAATAATAAGGAAAGCAGATCCCTGCCAGCACAGCAATATCTTCATGCTGGCCAGGGCGAGGTGTGCTCCTGGGAATGCAGGTTGGGAAGCCGAGATCCCGGTGGAGCAGGGATCAGCGGGTGCCTCTCCAGTGGAGCGGGGGCTGCTGTGCAGGGAGAGCCGCGAAGAAAGGCTGTCTTGGAAAGAAAGCCCTTTGAAAGCATTTGGAGCAGGGGCTGTATCCCTGCGAGCAGCTCCTCCACCCAGAGCTGGGCTGGGGGTTGGGGATCACGCTCCTGCTCCTTCCCAGAACTGGTGGTATTAAGCCTAAAAAGGGAATTGTTGGAGTCTTTACCAAAGAAGGAAGGCCGGCTGCACTGCCGGCGGGCAGAGCAGGGGGGAGGGATGCCATGACACACCCACAGGTCTGGGGGCTCGCTCCCCTGCTTGTCCTGGGCTCCCCTTGAATGCCCGGGGGCCGGACCCAGCCCAGAGGTGCTGCAGATGTTGGTGCTGTGCATGGTCCTCCCTGGAGCTGATGCAGAGATGGAGCTGCTTGAATCCTGTGCATTGTATGCACCACGTGCAGGAACAAAGTGGGGTTCCTGCTTGTATGAGTTTAAGCAAGGCTGCCATGAGGGGAGAAGAAGGAGCCATGCCCCAATTTCGTCCCAGGGTCTTCCTCTGTCCTCCACCTTCCGCCTTCCATCATCCACATTCCACTCTTCACCCTCCTTTTCCACTAGAACCAAGTGGAACAGCAGAGGAGAGCTCTTCCCCAGGTTGTGCAGAGACCTTCCACTAACCTGCAACCCATAGAGGGGCTCTGGCCCTTCTCCCCAAGCTGGCAGATGTATTCCACATCTCCTCATGCTTCTGTCCTTGTCACCATCACTGACCAAGGCTGAGGGTCTGATAGAACCAGGCAAAGCACCTTGTGCCTGGAGAGCTGTGCCACGAGGCCAAATCCTGCCTTGAACAGCAAGTGCTGCTGTCCAAAGGTCCCAGCAAGCACCAGCCAGAGGCTCTGCCCAGGGTGAAGCTCCCAGGCTATTTTACAATGAGGGGTTGCAGTTCTTAATGGGCTGCAGGTCAAAGGCACAGTTATTAGAACTTAGTAAATGTGGTTTTAACAACCGTCTGGCTCTTCTCTTACATGCAATAACCATCCCATTACATCAAAATAAAATCCACATTTGAGGCACTTAATTGCACAAGTGGCCTTTAGCTTTTTCTCTCTCATCTCAAAAAAAAAACCTTCCCATTTCCATCTGTCACGGCAGAAGAGCTCAGCTATGAGTCTCCAGCCTCCTCTTGAGGCTGGCTGCTGCATATTGGGTTGTTTTAGCCCTGGAAGAAGGCATTGGAGCCACCCAGACTCCCCATGGTCCCCGAGGAACCTTTTCCAAGGCAGTGGTGGGGTCAGTGATCCTGCAGCCTCCAAGATGGGTTCCAGCATCCCTAGGGATTGTGTGGTCATCTCCTGATATGGACTAGACAAGGGTGAGGGCAAGGTCAAAGACTCGTCTGATGGCTTGAACAGAAGATAAATGCTATTTAACAAGGGAATTTGAGTCTCTTTTAGTTTGGCTTTGCTCCAGTTGTGGGCAAGACATCATCCCTTCAGCCCAGTTTTCTCTCCAGGAAGGGCAATGGAATGGGAAATGCCATCATAGCTGGCCAAAATGTGTCACTTGGTTACTGCAAAATGTGAGGTGATGCAAACCCAACTTGGCAAAGCAAAAGCCTTTTCTCAGACATAATAGCAAAATTAGTCACTCTGATGCAGAATGTTTTTTCTTTCCCCCAAGAAAGCTTCAGCAACAGGATTTTACAATGCACTTCAGAGGAGCTACATCTCCCACGGGAGAATGGGAGAGGAATAACCCAGTGCAAGGGAACATCCTCAGCATGGGACATGCTCAGAGCACAGATGGGTGCCTGCATCCTCATCCCATCATGCCCATCCACAGTGGATGGGTGCCAGTATCCATCCACAATGCATGAGTGCCATGGGTACCCGTCTGTGCCATGAGCATCTCCTGTGCTAAGGTGGTCAAACATGTTCAGGCTCAATAATTAGGGGGTTTAGGTGAGATTGGTGGTTTGGCCCTGTGGAAAATGACCTGTGGGCAGCACATCTTGGGTGAGGTTTATGAACCACCAGGGGACCCTTCCCCACCACACCTCAGTGTCGCCCAAAGAGCAGCCAACATCTTGTCACCACTCCAGCACAGAGGGGAAAAGCAGGGGAAGAGCAGGGAGCAGGCTGACTTTTCAGCAGTGGCTTTTCCACATTAAGCAGCTCCATGGCTCCTTGATTTCCTCCAGAGAGGCCAAGAGCCCTGTCCATGTTACACCAAGTTCCCCAAACCCCACGGTGAGCAGAGGCAGTGGGATGGGTGTATAAGTGGGAGCTGCAACAGCTTCAGGGGTTCTTTCCCAGAAAGCAAAAAGCACAAGATCCCAGTGCCCTCTGCAGGAGGAAACACAGCCCTTTTCCCAAAATTGTGGGGCCTTCCAGGGGAGCAGTGAGCAATGGGATGGGTGTTTGTCACCCATGGTTTGCTGTGTCCCCTGTGGGGACACGGACCTGAAGGCCCACCTGCCTGTCCCCTGGGGCTTGCACACATATTGATGTGGAACTCAGGGACCCCAATACATGGCCATGGCCATTCCCAAGTCACTTGAAATAATCAACATGGGGCAAATAGGTGGTGTTATTTATCCCCAGGGAAATCCAGTTTGGTTAACTGAGAGGTTTGGGTTTTTGCAGAGCAGAGCTGGGGATTAACATTGCACTTGTTTTTTTGTCTCTTTTTTCATTTGGTACTTGGAGAAAAACGAGGGGGGGAAATTAATAGATGTAAAATAAGGTTCCTCTAAAGCACAAATGACTGAAACAGTCCCTTAAACCTTGCATGGACCACGGAGGAATCTGAATGAGCAGCATTGCACGGATTTAGTTGTTCACTCCCAAACACCCTTCCTGATGCCTCTCTGCTGCCCTGGGAGCTACTTCCCTTACCATGAACCCTGTGCCAGGAATGAGGACACTTCCTGGGACCTCACCAAAGAAACTCATGAGAAATGCCCACTCCAGGCTGTCAGAGGTTGCCCACCTCACAGCAAACGTGCAGTGGGACACTGCTCTTCATAACCCAAAAGCTTTTTGGCCACCAGCAGCCAATGAGCCAGTGGCTTTGCCAGAGGCTGGTAGTGGCAATTACTTATTAAAAGCAGGTCACTCAAGAGTGGAAGAGGTAACAGCATCCCAGGTAGATTGGCAGCCCCACATTGCTTGGTGGCTGTTCTGTGGAGTCTCAGGGTGTTTGGGGGTTTGCTGACGCCCCAGAGAACCCTGTCCTTCCCTCAAGGAATAAGTGCCATCCCACCATGGCTGCAGGGAAGATGCTGAGACATGGAGCTGGTGGGAAATGGCACAGCAGGGAAATGGTGCACTGGGGCATGAGGAGCTCCCACAGGTGTGGGCTGGCACAGCAGGACACAGCACTGCACAGCCCATGGCACAGTGTTGTCGTCCCAAACCCAGACTCATTATCCAACGTGCAGCACCAATTCACACTCTGAGGTGAGGTATTTCTACTTTTTATTCCAGTCTGCACGAAGTAGGGAGATGGTGGGTGGTAACCCACAAAAGGCTGGCTCCCCAGTCGTCAGAACTTCACACATTTTAACAAACACAGGCAGCAGCATTCACTGGTTACAAATTACACAACTTTTTTGTTAATAAGTACACAACCCCCTGTTGGCTGGTTGTATCTCTCACTTCTTATGCTACTTGATCTGCAGGTGCAGTTCCTCCCTCCATTCCATTTGGAGTAGGTGGTCAATAGGATGGTAGTCGTTCTCTCATAGTGCTGGAATTACTTTTCCCTCAGTTACTGCTCGGTTTTGGTGATGTCGCACCCGGTGGCTCTCAGCCAGGCTGTCTTCTCTTCTCCTCAAAACAAAACATTAGAATCATAGAACCACAGAACATGCAGAGCTGGAAGGGATCCACCAGGAGTCCAACTCCCGATCCTGCACAGGGCACCCCAAGGATCACAACACGCGCCTGAGAGCGTTGTCCAAAAGCTTCTCGAACTGAGGCAGGTTTGGTGCTGTGGCCAAACCCTGCTCGGTGCCCAGCCACCCTCTGCGTGAAAAGCCTTTCCCTGCGATCCAACCTAAGCCTCCCCCGGCTCAGCACACCCGCTAAGCGTCGGCCACAGTGCAGCTGCTCCATCCCATCCCTCCAGCTGCAGCTCCTGTCTAACAATTGAAAAAAACCCCAAAAAACCCGCAAACTTTGACTCAAACGCTGTTCCGACCTCGAGGGGCTTCGGGGTCAGTGAGACACAGCGGGGCGCGGGGCAGCGCCACAGGGCGTCACACGGCACTCCGCGGCTGTATACGGCGTGGAAACGGCACTGCATGGCATGGCATGGATTTACATGGGATTTACATGGCATTTACATGGGATTTACATGGGATCTACCTGGACTGACTCGGGCTGACCCCCCGCGGGCGCGGCCCCTTTAAGGCGCGCGCGCCCCCTGCCCGCCGCCCTCTTTACTGCGGGCCGGGGGCGCTTCCGGCGCGGCCTCTGCCCTTTCCCAACATGGCGGCGGCCGCCGGGCGCTGAGGCCGGCGGTCACTTCCGGGCGGGGGGCG